>JAMALD010000021.1:0-309231 GCA_023628235.1 Rhodotorula sp. S30-09 | reverse complement strand
GGGCGCGGCTGCGCGGGCCTGGCGGTCGTCTTCCCTGTAAGGTTGAAGCGACGCGAGTCAGCCTTCAAGCCCTTACAACGAGCGAGTTGGGCGACGACGACGAACCTCGATGCGGGCGGACAACGCTTGAGCGGGCTTGACCAGCTGATACACCTGCCCTGAGGCTACTGCTGACCCGCCACACTCGCTCGAGCGAATTCTCACACACTTACTCCTCCTCGTCACCCGTCCTCACTCTCGATTAGAAGGACGCGCACCCGCTGCGATCGATAGGCCGGGCTGAATGTACTGCTCTCCGCCAGTCGCACTGCGTTCTTCTCGCGTCCACACTGAATCTGTACGCTCCGGACGATCGAGACGAGCCCTTGACGTCGCCTGGCAAAAGGACAACTCTCGCTCGCTCGCTCTCTCGCTCTCTCGCTTTGCTTGGCTCCCACTCACTCCCTGTCACTCGAGATTGACCACCCACATTTACACGAACAAGGTGCGCACGAGTCGCTGTCTCCTGCGCCAACTCCCGCTCACCCTTGTTCTCGCCTCGTCGCAGAATGTCCACTGCTGCTCAGAAGGCTGATGCCGTCGCTACGCCCGTCGCCCAGGTCGGCATGGGACAAGTCAAGTCGTGGGGACACCCCCTTCACCCGGCAACTGGTGCGTCTCGTCCGCACTCGCTCGTCTTTACCTCCCTGACCTTGTCCTCGTCCCGCAGTGCACATGCCCATCGGCTTGCTCTCCATCTCCTTCGGCCTTGACGCTCTCCAGATCGCTCCTGCCCTCTCTTCCGGCCTGACCTACCTCAAGCTCCTCCCTCCTGCCGCCGTCATCAACACCCTCTCCCACTACACCGGTGCTGCCGGCCTTTTGTTTGCCCTCCCTACGCTTGCGACGGGCCTCGCAGAGCTCTACGGCATGTGGACTGGCCAGGCGAAGCAGAAGGACTCGGTCAAGGCGACGGTTGCGGATGCGGCGGTCAAGAAGGACATTGCGGGCGAGAAGCTCAAGGTCACGCTCACGCACGCGACGCTCAACGACATCGTTCTCGGTATCGCGGCATACAACTGGTGAGGCGGACTCTCCGGCGCCTGCGAATGACGGCGAATTTCGGGCGTATCGTCGCTGATGCCGAAGAACGAAATTTCCCCGCAGGTGGATCCGCCGCCAATCGAGCCAGCTCATCCTCCCCCGCTTCAACGCCCTCCTCTCCGCCGCGTGTGTCCCTCTATCCCCTTTCTCATTCTAACCTTGCGAGCTAACATCCCTCCCCTCTCGCGCAGCGCCATCCCCCTCTTCCTCTACTCGGCCTACCTTGGCGGCTCGCTCGTCTACGAATACGGAGTCGGCGTGCAGCGCCAGGGTGAGGCGGCGGATATCAAGCAGAAGGCGCAGAAGGAGCAGTGAGCTTGCGTTCATACGGAAGTGGGAGGAGGAGGAGGGACATATCGTATATACTGCAGTGCGTGATTGGCAATCGTGTTTGTCCATACCCGAACGTACCAGCAGCATCGGGGGAGCTCGCCAGCTCGCGTTTTCGACCAAGCATGCCCACTCCCTCGTCGTCACTTCGACGTCTGCGTCTTCATTAACCTCTGCTCATTCGCCGGTCGTTTTCCGCTTCCTCACGCTTCGCCGCTTCCTTGTCTCGGGTCCCCCCTCGTTCGCGCTGCTCACGGCCGCCCATCCGCCGCTCTTCACCCGCTCTCCGCTCCTTCCCCTGTTCGCGTATAACTTCCACCGCCCCGCTGCGATGGTCTCCGCCGCTTTGGTGCACGGCACACCAGTCTACGCCGTCTCCCCCCACTGTGCCGCGCGCGTCTTCGTCCGTCCCCCCTCCATGAGCGCCACCCGCGCGCGTCTCTACAGACTCTCCCGCGCCGGGCTCTCCTCGCACTACTCGCCCGACTTCCTGATCGGCGGTGAGGTAGTCTGCACCTGGCTCGAGCGGTTGCGGGGGGTGCAAGCTGAACAGCGCAAAGCGGCTGTGAGGGAAGAACGCCGGCTCGTTCGCTCGATTATCTGCGCTAGATGTGCGCCGAAGTACGCCGCAGAGCCAGGACCGCGATGGCGCGAGCTGTTTCCGCAGGGCAAAGACTACGGGATGGGCTGGAAGACGTTGGATTGGGAGCAGTACGGACGTGAGAAGGATAGGTATGAGAAATGCGTGCGTGCGTGCGGATGAGGAGGGGTTGCCGGACCGGTGGTCGAGTATGCTCGGCTTCAGAAAGGCTAGGAGGAAGACCGTCAGACTGTTGTTGCGCGATGCTGAGGAGGAGGAAGCGGGGAGACAAGCGCCTCGCCTTGCTACCCTGTTTGCGCGTGTCCGAGGTGCGTCTGGCAGGCGAGGGACGGGATCGAAGCTTTCAGCCGCGACACTGACAGCTTCGTGCGCCCGCTTTACCGTTCGACTGTCTCCTTTTCATGCTCACCGCTTCTTCAACGCAGAAATTGGAAGACTTTGTCGCGCGATATAGGCTCCGTCTGGAGTCGCGGTGGGGTGAGTTCAGCGACTTGGCGAGCGCGATTCGTCTCTACAAAGGGCCGCCGAAGAAGGAATGGGAGGACGAGGTTTAGCCCGAGGAGAAGAGGAGTGCGGTCGGCTTGGTCTACGAATGGTGCGGCATCGACATGTCGGTCGAGGTCTACTCAAAGCCGCTCAACCTGCAGCCGGTCTTGAGGGAGTGAGCGAAGTGTGTGGACGGAGAGCCGTGGAAGAAACTGTGCGAGGACTGCGACCTCGCCTTTGGGGACAAGACGGTCGACGAAGGTGCCGACAACAGCCCGAACATCTACGTTCATGCAGACCAGTACAACTCGCTTTACTAGCTCACACATAGTGGAGGAGGACGGGTCAAGTTCGCCCAGTGCAGCTCACCAGACAGTTCGTATCGCTGCCCTTGAGTTGAGAAGGCCAAGATAGTCTTCTCGCCGCCCTCCTCCTTCGCATCGGTCTCCTGCGCTGCCATATGGCTCTGCGCACAATGGAGACACACTACAACGTCACGAGTTATCGAGCCGAGTGCACGACGACTTGCGGTCCCGACCAGGCGGCTTGCCCACTTCGCCGCCTCGCCCTCATCGCTTCCTCCACAGGATGCTCGGCCAACTTGCATTCCCAGCGGGGTTCGGAGGCCGCCCCGAGTTGCGCCGCGGCCAGCAGCCTCCGCCCTCGTCCCCTTGCTGACTTCCTGCCGTTCCGTCTCTTGCAACCGCCTCTTCCCTCTGCATTTGCCTCGTCCACCGCGTGGGGCGTTTTCGAGATGTCCGCCGCCATCATCTACCGCACTCTGGTTCAAGCCGTCTTCCTGCAGTGCGCCACGCGGGTCGCCGCCAATCAATACTCCCATGCACCCTACTTTCGCTCGGCTGAGGCGGCTGAAGCATGCACACTATTTCTCCCGCTTTTCGCCTGATGCGGTCACCCACGGGGAGCCTCTCTCCGTCTTCACTTGAGCGCCATAACACCCTACAGAGTGAACTGAGACAAGCGGCAGTCGAGGAGGAGGGGCGTCTTGCGGGCGGCATCCTCTGCTCTCGCTGCTAGGACACGCGCACCTTTCGATCAAGGCTGGCTGGTGCTCCGGCTAGACGAGTAGAGACGATGGCAACGATGAGTGTGATGCATAGGAATGCTACGGGCGGCTCTACCCCGCCGTCGAAAGCTATCGACGCTCAACACAACACTAGGTCATCCAGCTCGGCGACTTGAAAAACTGGGCGCGAAACGTTCTAATCGGAGCCTCTTGACGTGCAAAAGCTGGTAAAGAGCTTGGAGGAGTGCCAGCAGTCGCCCGAGTTCAGCAAGCTGTATGAGGATTGGGATCTCGTTGACAGCAAGGCGGTCAGCGAGGGCGCCGACACACGTACAAAGATTCTTGTGAATCTCAGTTGGTGGTAGCGCGTGAAGAACCTGTATAATCTCCCCATACCGCTCAGCAGCTGGAATCGACCCACCGCTCACTCCTCTTCCTCCTCCTCCTGCTTGACCGTCGGATACCGCACCGCTTGCCACGCGAGCACAGCTTCGGGAACAACGGCAACGAGGTCTGAGACGTAGAGCGGCGGTCGCGCCTCCCATGAGCCGAAGAACGAGGTGAGGATTGTCGGGCCGTGGTCGCAGATCGAGTGCAGGAGGACGAGGACGGCGGAGAGGCGATGTGTGCCAGCGAAGGTGTGGAGGCGGTAGTTGAGATGGACCTGAGCGCGAAGGTCCCCGAGAGTCTCTCAGGACAAGGCCCAGAAAGCGAGTACTGCGTAAAGCGATACGCACCTGCGAGAGTTTCGCGAGCACTTCGATCGCGTAGAGGATCGAGTCGTGGGAGACGACATTTCGCGGAAGCAGCTTGTAGGCGGCATCATCAGACGGCGGCGTGTACGAGCTGGTCAGGATGTGTGGAAGCGAAGGCCCGTAGTCGAGGAGGACGGCGATCGCAACTCCGAGCTGTGCACGGCATCGTCAGCGTCACGACAGGGAGCTTGATCGAAAGGGACTCGCCAGCACCCGCAAGCGCCAGTCGAGCAGCGCATCCGCTCGCCGGCTAGCCCGCTCAGAATGCGTCGGCCTCCTTCTCTCCAGCCCGACCGGCACCAGCCCCTTCGGTCCGCCCCATTGCCAGACAAGACCGCACAACAAGTTGAGCTGTGAGCAAAGGATTGAGGCAGCGACGAGGAAGTGGATGGTCGGAAGGAGGACCGAGTCGAAGAATGAGGTGCGGCGGATGAACCCTTTGATGATGTCGCGCGCGAGGTCGGATGCTGTGAGGGTAGTGTAGGCGAGCTCGAAGGGGAGACTGATGCCGGTTGAGAGCGAGCGGGTCAACCAGTAGTGAGCGTCGATTCTGCGGGAGGGTTCGGTGTCAACGCATACCCCACGATTGAGTGGTTTGCGAAAGCCTTACGGAACCTGCAGGAAGCCAACGACAGCTCCGACAGCACGAACAGCGACACGAGCGAGAGGGCGACTGTCGGGCCGGACGTGGTGTCCCAGGGCGGAGTCTATCGGGGAGAGGTTAGCTCAAACGTCTGCCATGAGTTCGGCGCAACTCACGAACGACGTCGACGAAGTCCTGGCTGGTTGCCATCTCGTGAATGTCCGGTTCGCCGGAGTCGCTGGCCTCGAAGGCGATGGAGAAGGGCGACGCGACGGCGAGTCGGAGAGGAGAAGCGGCTGTCCAGGTGATGTGCCAGTCGAACGACAGGTCTACATTCGCGCATCGTCAGCGAGCATGCGACGGTGAGCAGGAGCGCTTTAACGCACCTTCCGTCTCGTTGCGGCTCACACGCATCTGATCCTTCGGCCCAGCCAGCCCGTACCGCGTAGTCAAGAACGGCCCATAACGCCAACCTTGCCTCTTAGCCATGGAGAGGTCTCCGCCGACCGAGTCGTCAAACTCGATGAGGTTCTCGAAGTGCCCGTCGGTCGAGAAGGAGCGGATGCAGGCGGGGTCCGAGGAGGTGTCGCCGGTGCAGTAGAGGGCCTGTGAGCGAAGCTGGCATTAGATGAATTCAATGAATAGGGGAAAGAGACTGAAAACGCACCCGGAATCGGTTGCGCTCGACCAGGCTCGCGTTGAAAGCCTTCGAGTCGTAGACGGCAAAGTCGTTCGCCATTGTCACGATCGAGTTTCTCACGATCTGCACAACCTCCTTCTTCTCGCTGTGTCCGTCTGTAACGTTCGTTTGGCGAATCGTTGAGCGGCGGAGAAGAGGCTGCACGACCGCCGCATTGCCCAAGAAGCGCTTGAGGAGGTTTTTCGAGTCGATAGGACCCGGGAAAAGCGGAGCGAGAGGGTTGAGCGAGTCGCGGCCGAAGTTCGTCGCATTGCGGGAAGAGCGGAAGGTATGGAAGTCGAGCGAGGGATCGACGGGAGTTGAAGACGAGGGGAGCATGGCGAAGGAGGCTTGGAGTTGGCTTTTTTGGCTGTCGAGTAGGCGCGAGCTGGCGAGAGCCCATCAGCGGTCAGTGGCAGATAAGCACTGATGCAGAACGCGAGCACGCACAGGAGAGACTGAGATAGAGTCACTCGCTGAGTCGCCTTGACCGACTTGACGGTGATATCGACATCCTTCAGAACATCTTCGGAATACAGCAACGTCCAAGATTCGTCTGCGAACGGAGTGGGCGGGATCAGCGACCTTGACAGCGAATCCAGCTGAAGCGAGAGAAGCGCACCTTGATCCTCTTCACTCTCCGCGCCCACTTTCGCCCAAATCGCCGCCTTCAGGTCGAACCTCTCCACGCCACCGTTGTACTTTGCACCGAAGAAACTCCTCACGACGTGCGACTCGTTGTCGGCGATACCAGGACCCTGAAAGAGGAGCGTCTCGTTCGCATGCTGGAAACGGTGAGGTGCTGCGGCCATACTGTACGCCTCCTTGAAGACGTTGTAGAAGAAGAAAGCGATGCCTGCGCCGCAGACGAGGGCGACGAGGGCGGCCGAACATACACAGCAGCGCAAAGGGGAGAGCCTGCTGGGCTGCGTTCTGCGGCGACGATGGGCGACGGGCGCCTCGTCGATAAGCGGGTGGTACTTCGGGGTCATGCGATCAGACGGCATGGGGGAGCAAAAAAGCAGAAGCAATGTTGAAGGAGGAGACAAGGACAAGGTGTGCCGATGATCGTGCATCGTCCGAATCTCGCTCGGCCGCGCGCCCACCTGCTCGGGACGAGATCGACCCGCGTGCAATATTTGGCATTCGAGCGAGCCCCGCACACGCCGTCGAAATGTCGTGGAACCTCTCGATGGGGAAGTCGCGGTGAGAGGGGTCCAGGACAGCGGCGAGCAGGCGGGCGACGCTGGTCGCGCTCTATGCAGCTTCAGAGCAGTCTGCAAGCCATGTCTGGACAGCACAGGCCTGGGGAGCTGTTGAGCGAGCGAGTGACACGAGGGAGACCCTGGCAATGAAGGGTTCGCCTGCTCCACCATCACGCTGTCACTCCGTACGAGGCTGCGAGTCGCGATGAGCTCGTACTTGAACTCCCAGCCGCCGCCTCCGCCGCCGCCCAAGTCGTCCAGCGCAGAGACGACGCCTCCTCCTCCCGCATCGTCATCCTCGCTCAACGTGCCCTCGACAGCTCGCAAGGGCCACAAGCCTCAGACGAGCGTACACTACAACGATTTCCCCGAACTCGACTTCTCGCCGAGCCGCACGCCGTCCAAGCGCGGACGCGTCAACCCTCGTCTCGCAGCCGCTCTCCCTTCGACCGCCTCAACCGCGACGTCTGACGCTCAGAACGCGCTTCCATCGCCGTCGTTGGCACCACCAGCTGCTGCAGCGGCAGACACGATCCTCCCCGCCTTCAATGCGCTGCGTGCGCCAGGTCCCGAGCCCACGACCAGCGTGAGGATGGGCCCGACGACGAAGGATGCGCGCTTCCCTGCCGACTTGCTGCGATTCGAACGCATAGCAGCCGACAAACCAGCGCGACTCGTCATCCTCTTCATCCCCGGCAACCCCGGTCTCGTCTCCTACTACCGCGACTTCCTCACCTCCCTGCGCGAGTCTCTCCCGCTCGACTTGAGGTCTTACACCGAGATGGCCGCGCTGGGACACCTGAAACACACGCCCGAGTACAAGGAGGGACGAGGGTACAAACCGCAGGACCAGGCAATGCTTGACGAGCAAGTCGACGCGAAGGTTTCGTTTGTTGAGGAGCTGGCGAGGGAGTACAAGCTGGGAGAGGAAGGCTCGCCCAAGCTCGTCATACTGGGGCACTCTATCGGGTCGTGGATCGGCATGCAGGTGCGCGCGGACTGCGCGATCTCGCCAGCGTACACGTCAGCTCACCTATTCTCTCCGCAGGTCCTCAAGCGCGTCCCGCAGCACGTCTTCGCCCTGCACATGCTCTTCCCTACCATCTCAAACATGGCTCAAACTCCCAACGGCAAGCGCCTCTCGCCCCTATTCTCCTCCTGGGCGCTCCGCCCCGTCTTCTACTCGACTTCCGCCATCTCCTACCTACCCACCGGTCTCGCCTCGCGCCTCGTCTCCCTTTTGACAGGCCAGTCGGGCTCAGGCGCACAAACGACCGCTCAACTCGTCTCGTCGCCCGAGACAGTCGTCGCAGCACTCGTTATGGCGCGCAACGAACTTGCGCAGGTGACGGAGCTGGATCGCGAAGCGCTGAGGGAACATGGTGGGAAGGTTTGGATCTATTGGGCTGCGGAGGGCGTCGATGGATGGGTTACGGAGGAGGCGGTGAAGGAGATTGAGGAGGTCTTGGAGCAGAAGTTCGGGGAAGAGGGAAAGAAGAGGAGGCAGAGGTGCGAGGAGGGCATGCCGCATGCGTTCGTTCTTGACGATGGTGGGTCGGCGTGGCTTCTATCCGCACTTCTCGGCGCTGTGCACTGCTCGGCGCTTGACGAGGTGATCGTGGCGTCGCACGCCGCTGACATGGTACCTCCGCAGCCCACACCACCTCTCTCGCGCGCAAGTGCGCCGGCTGGATCGTCGAGGACGTCGTCGCTCAGCAAGACACGCAGAAGGCGTAGACGGATAGATGGCGAGGAGCCTGTGCATTTGCGTCGTTTGAACAAGGGTGTTGTCAATTCTATCCCGTTTTGTCGTCTCTCGCGAGTCACGCCCCGTCTTGCCCAGTTTCCGCGCGCTTGTTCCCGCTGCACTATCGTCACCAGAGTCCTTTGCGCACCTCGTCAGGTCACACGGCACTTGTCAATACGCGATCGCTTTGTATGCGAGGTGACGGCTTCGGCTTTCTTTCCACTCTCCACTCGCTCACACCGCTCGACTGGACTTGCTGGGACTGCTGAGGCTCGCTGGGACTGCTGAGATGACGATGGACGCGACTGCACCGGCGCCGCCATCGCTCGCCAACGACCTGCGCACCTTGTTCGACCTCATCTCCAGACTGACATACTTCCTCGCACACACCGCCGTCCACTTTGTGAGTTCACTCAGAGCTCGAAAGAAACCACATTCTGACCCTCGCCGTGCCCGCAGACCGCCCGAGCAATCGCCTTCCTCACCCTCACCCTCCCCGCATCCACCTTCTCCCTGATCCACTACTCGGCCTCTCTCACCTTCCACCTGACTTTTCTCAAGCTCCTCGCCTTCTTCCTGCTCGTGTCGACCGTCGCGAGCTATGTCTGGAAGGTCAGGTATCTCAACAGGTATACCGAGTTGAGGGATTTGCCCGGAGGAAATCGCATCAAGGGGAACGAAGGATTTGACCTGTGAGTCTTGCGATGACTGTTCTGCATAGACTTGTGACAATTACGCGGGGCGACCTTGCGGGACTTTGCGGTGCTCCGAGGCAATATGCTTCGTCTGCATCGCTGGCAGTACCAGCCGGTCGCTCAGGACCCGCGCTCACCTTGCAACTTTACAGGCATCCAGACCTTGCTGCGGATCAGGCGTCGAGCGGATTTCACAACTACCTTGACGAGTTCCGTAAGTCTGCTTGCCGGGTTCTCCCGTGGACCCTCACTGATCTCCTTCCCTGCAGTCTCGGCAATTAAGGTCTTTGGCTATCTCGAGAAGCCCGTGAGTTCGCTCATGCCCCCTGGACATGGGCTCTCGCTGACACCTTCACTTCCCCAGGTCTTCCACGAGCTCGCCCGACACCTCCAGACCCGCCGGCTCGTCGCTGGCGACACAGTCGACCTCTCCCGCGACAAGTCCTTCTACATCGTCGTCGACGGTCGCGTCGAAGTCTACGCGCGCAACCCCTCCGTACAGCATGGCGAGGAGGCGGCCACCAACGGCTACGAGACGGAAGAGGAGGACGAGGAGGGCAAGGAGTGGCAGTTGTTGAACTGTGTCGAAAGTGGAGGAACGCTCTCAAGCTTATTCACCATTCTGAGCTTGTTTACGGAGGACGTGAAGATGCGGTACGAGGAGGAGCAGGTTAGGACGGAGGAGTCGTCGGATGAGGGTGGGCCGTCACCCGCGAGGGAAGGGGATGCGGACGTCTCGGCGTTCGACCTTGAAGGTGAAGCAGCAAATGGCGCGGGACGACCCGTCCGACCACACTTCCCCGGCTACAACAGCACTAACACAGCACGACTGGGCGAGGACACCGAGGATGCGGATGACGAGGGCGCGGCGGCGACTGCGGCGGGCGAGGAAAGTGAGTGGACGCTCGCGGCGAGCGGAGCGGAAGTAGGAGACGACCGAGGAACGCTCAACCGCCTCGACTCGTCGATCGCTCCCTCCGACTCTCGCTCGAACGCCACGACGCCTTCGCTCGCCCTATCTCCAGCTCTCGATGCGACCACCGGCTTTTTCTCCCCTCCGCTTAAGTCGCCCACTTCTCCGTCCGTCGGCAGCACCGGCTCCCGCAAGTCTTTACTCGGCCGCCGTCCTGCTGGTCTCTCCTTCACCTCCGCCGCTCCTTCGTCTCGCCCTCGCGCTACCTCCCGCCCGAACGCTCCTACCCACCTCAACTCGTCCGCTTCCGGCTCTCGCATCCGGCCCCCTCAGAAGCCCCATGCGCATCACCAGCACCACCACCACGCGCATGCGAAGAGACGGCAGTCGACTGGCGCTGCGAGCATGGCGAAGGAGGCGACGATCGCAAGAGCGGCGACGGACACGACGCTGGCTGTCATCCCGGCTGAGGCGTTCAGGCGGCTGACGACGAAGTTCCCGAATGCGGCTGGGTGAGTTCGGCTCCCTTCGCGCTGGTGATGCGGAATGCGCCTGCTGTGCGTGTTGTATGTAGTAGATTGACCCCTTCACTGCCACAGGCACATCGTCCAGGTTATCCTCACCCGCCTCCAGCGCGTCACCTTTCTCACCGCACACAAGTATCTCGGCTTGACGCGCGAAGTCGTCCGCACCGAGCAAGCCATCAATGACCTCGCTTGCTACCCTCTTCCTGCGGCGTTCTGGGAGTCGGGCGGGATCCAGCGGCTGAGGGCGAGGTTCGTGCCGGAGACGAAGCTGGATGGGCCGGGCGAGGAGGAAGGCTACGGGGACTGGGAGCAGAGGGAAGACTACTTCGGCTCGCGGCGGGATGTCCTGAGCGTGAAGGGTGACGCGAAGAACGGACACCAAGATCACCGTACAGGAGCGATGGCCAGGCGCATGAACATGCCTCTCGAGACGCCGTACGCCGGTCCCCGCATGGGCGGCGTCTTCTGGGACTCGTCGAACGACGAGCACTCGTCTGACAACGCAGTCCGCCTCAAGTACCGTCAACCCGGCTCGTCTTTCACCGCCTCGCCCAAGAGCCGCATGCGGACTCTCGGCCCCGCTCCGCCAGGCGCCAAGTCGGCCACTCTCTCGCGCAAGGCTGGCGACCTGCTCACGATGAGCACGGTTTCGGAAGATATGCGCGGAGCCGGCAGCACCCTCATCCAGACGCCTCGCCTCGAGCGCCTCAACACCTTGAACCTGCACGACAACTCGGAGCGCGACTTTGATTTGCGCGACGCCGTCATGGAGTGCATCTCGAAGGCGATCGGTCTCGTCCAGCCACATGTCACGCCTTCTCACTCGGTCGACGCCTCGCCCATGGTCCGCCCGCAGGAGCACCACAACGGCAAGAGCCTGCGTGACCAAGCCGTCTTCAACTCGTCTTTCGGCTCGCTCTCCTTCCTCGGCTTGCAAGGACTGCACGACGACGAGTCGTCCAACTCGTCCGGCTTCTCCGCCTTGCGCGAGGAGAACGGACGCGATGCCGGCGCAGTCGGCAGCTTCGCCAGCATGGACCTCGAGAACGAGGTCGAGATCCTCTACTTCCCCACGGGCAGCGTGCTCGTCAAGGAGGGCGAGAAGAACGCCGGTCTTTACTTCGTCATCGAAGGCTTCCTCGACGTCAGTATGCCGGAGGCCGAGTCGGCGCAGGCAGCGAGGGGTCAGATGCCGCGGTGCACTTCGCACGACGACGACCCTCCCTTCAAAGGACCCGGCTTCGGCAGGCAAGGGTCGAAGACCGGCAGCACGACCCGCCCGAGAATGTCGTCAGCTCGCTCGTCTTTCCGCAATGGCATCGGCGCGACCGGCCCGACTACGGATCGCAAGCCCCTACTCTCGACGGCGGCCAGCGGTCCAACACCGTCTCCGCAACAAACGAAGACGAAATCTATCCACCTCTTCACCGTCCGTCCGGGAGGGATCGCCGGCTACCTTTCGTCCCTTTCCGGCTTCCCCTCGTACGTCGACATTAAGGCCAAGACCGAATGCTACGTCGGCTTCCTTCCCGCCAAGGCGCTCGAGCGGATCATGGACCGCAAACCCATCGTGCTCCTTACGCTCGCCAAGCGCCTCATCAGCCTTCTCTCGCCACTCGGTAGGTCGCGAACGTCGCTTCACTCCTAATTGCCGCAGCTGACAGTGATCATTCAGTCCTTCACATCGACTCTGCGCTCGACTGGATGCATGTCAGTGCCGGTCAGGTCATCTACCGCGAAAATGATCCTGCCGACTCCTTCTACATCGTGCGTCTGCCGCTCGCTTAGACGCCAATCCAGACCTGACGTCTGCTCGCACAGGTCATCAACGGACGACTGCGTTCGATAACGGAGCGACAAGGCGGCGGCGTGCAGGTCAACGGAGAGTTCGGCCAGGGCGAGTCTGTCGGCGAGCTCGACTGTATCACGGCGTCGCCTCGGCCTTCGACTCTGCACGCCATCCGCGACACCGAGCTCGCGAGGATGCCTATGACCCTCTTCAACGCCATCTCCGTCCGCCATCCGCTCGTCACGATTCAGATCAGCAGGATCATCGCCGCGAGGCTGAGGACGCAAGTTGCGCGAGAGGCGAAGATGGCGGGCGGTCTGCCGAAGGAGCTGGGCATGCCGGGCATGGGCGACGGCGCGATGGGCAAGAACAACTTCAACCTGAAGGTGCGCTCCCCGTTGCCGCTTCCTTGCCTAGTTGCTAGTCGTGCTGATACCTCGCGCCGCAGACCGTCGCCATCCTCCCTACAAACCGACATGTCCCAGTCTCGGAGTTCGCCGCCAAGCTTCACCAGGCGCTCGAGACGATCGGCGCACCCACCTCGTATCTCAACCAAGCGACGGTCATGCAGGTCCTCGGCCGTCATGCCTTCAGCAAAATGGGTCAGCTCAAACTCGCCGGCTGGCTCGCCGAAACGGAGCAGAAGTACCGCATCGTGCTCTACGTCGCAGACACCGCCGTCTCTGCGCCATGGACGCAGACGTGCATCCGACAAGCCGACTGCATCCTCGTGGTCGCAGACGGAGGTGCCGACCCTGAGCTTGGCGAGCACGAGAAGCTCCTCGTCAGTATGAAGACTACAGCTCGCAAGGAGCTCGTCCTTCTGCACGCCGAGCGAAACGTCCTTCCCGGCACGACCCGCCCTTGGCTCAAGAGTCGCCCGTGGGTTCACGCGCACCATCACGTCGAGATGCTTGGCGCAACTCCTGAAGTCGATCGCTCAGAGCTGCACGACCCTGCGGCCGTCGTCGCACTCCGCAAGATTGCCGCACGCGTTGAGTTGCAGATCAGCAAGTACAAGAAGACGCAACCCCGTCTAGCACCTCAGCGTGCACCCGCCCTGAACGACTTTGCACGTCTCGCTCGTCGCCTCTGCGGCAAGTCCATCGGGCTAGTTCTTGGCGGCGGCGGAGCTCGCGGCATCTCGCATATCGGCGTTCTGCGCGCCCTCCGCGACCACAACATCCCCGTCGACATGGTGGGCGGCACGTCAATCGGAGCGTTCGTCGGCGGTCTCTACGCTCGCGAAGGCGACCTGGTCTCGACGTACGGCCGCGCCAAGCGGTTCAGTGGCCGCATGTCGACGCTCTGGCGCATCCTTACCGACCTGACCTACCCCGTCGTCGCCTATACGACCGGCCATGAGTTCAACCGCGGTATCTACAAGTCGTTCTACGGGACCCACATCGAAGACATGCGAGTTGCGTCTCGCTGCGGACTCAGTATAATGGCTGATCCATTCTACGCAGGTGGCTCCCCTTCTTCTGCAACACCACCAACATCACGCACTCGCGCATGGACGTGCACACGTCAGGTTACGCCTGGCGCTACGTCCGAGCCTCGATGTCGCTCGCTGGCCTCCTTCCGCCCCTCTGCGACGAAGGTGAAATGCTCGTCGACGGAGGCTACGTTGACAACCTGCCGGTGCGTTGAGATTGTTTCCCATCCATCTTGCACGAGCTGATATCGCTTCCACTCCTAGGTGTCGGTGATGCTGGAGCAAGGCGCGGATTCCGTCTTTGCGGTCGACGTCGGCTCCGTCGACGATACCTCGCCGCGCAATTACGGCGACTCCATCTCCGGCTGGCTCCTCCTTCTCCAGCGCTGGAATCCCTTCGGCAAGCCCGTCAACATCCCGAACATTACGGAGATCCAGTCTCGCCTTACCTAGTGTGCTCAGTCACTCCCATCACAGGCACGCTGAAGACTGACCACTCCCTCTCGCAGCGTCTCGAGTGTCAAGATGCTCGAGGAAGCGAAGGCGACTCCAGGCGTGCTCTACATGCGCATGCCCGTCACGCAGTTCGGCACGGTGCGTACAGCTCGGTGCTCCTCATTCAGCTCCTGCTAACGAGACTCGCTCCGCAGATGGACTTCAAGCGCTTTGGCGAGATCCTCGATGTCGGCTCTGAGTTCGCCAACTCGCTTCTTGACGAGTGGGCTGCGAAGGGAGAGCTGCCGTCTGGCACCGAGGGAGATGTCGCGATGAGCAAGAAGCAGCGTCGTGGCCAAGCCATCCGGAGGAACTCGATCTGAACGAGCAATACCCCTCATTTGTCCTGTCTTTGCCATCTTTTTACCCGCTCATCGTGTATACCGACCGCTCTCTGCAACTCCGCAACGTCGTTCCGCAACAAGCAGGAAACGGGCTGAGATTGCACCGCTAGTCGAATACGATCTTCTTGCCTGCAGGCTTGCTCGCTGCGCTCAGCTTGAGCGCCTCCGCCGCTTTCCGCTTCGCCTCCCATGACGGGTGCATCTTCTCTGCCGGCGCATCCGCCTTCTTAGGCGCCGTCTCCCACCCCTGGTCCTTCGCCCGAGGCTCAGCGTCGCGAGCTGGTCGGTCTCGCTGCTGCTGCTGAGGGCGACCCACGTGGTGTCGCTGTGCATTTCCGTCGCGCTTGAAGCTTTGCTGCCGGTCCTGCTGCTGCCGAGGACGCCCGCCGCGTGCATCTTTCCGCCGCGCAACCTCCTTCTCCTGCAGGGCCTTCATCTCCTTCGCCGACAAGGGTTTGCCGCCGTTCGCAACGACGATATGGTTTGCTTTCTCGCCGTACTCCTTCTCCCACATTCTGCAAGACCATTTAGGTCAGTAAGGGCAAAAGAGCGTATGGAAGACAACGCACGCTCGCCTCGCCCGCTGACCAGGACGGTTTTTCCTCGCTCGGTCTTTCGCATCCTCTTTTTCCGCCTGCTTGAGCCACTTTGCGTCTTCATCGTCCGAGTCGTAGCCGATGTAGCCGCTCGCAAGGGTTGGAAGGAAGGCTGACGAGGTGAGCGGCTTCGAGGCTTTCGCCTCCTTGGCGGGGCGAGGTGGAGGGGAAGGGGAGAGGGACGGTTGGCGGCGTTTGGCGGGCTTGGTAGGGAAAGATGAGTCGGACGCGACCGATGCGTCGCCCTCGTCGGCGTCCTCCTCTTCAGCTGAGTCAGACCATGCTCTTTCACTGCCTTCGCCGTCCTCCAGCGCCGCCAACTCCCGCCGAATCGCCTCATCCTCGTCCTCCTCATCCTCTTCCTCGGTTCCCTCCTCCTCGTCCTCGTCCTCAACTTCCTCCTCCTCCTGCTGCGCAGGTTCACCCTCATCCTCCGATATTCCCAAAACAGGTCCGTCGTCCTCGCTCATCTCCTCGTCTTCGTCATCGCCGCGGCCATGCAGGAAAGCAGCTTCGAGCGCCGTTAGCTTGTCCGGGCTGACTTCGCTGACGCCTTCTCTTCCCGCCTCGGCCTTCTCCCCCGCATCCGACCCATTCCCCTCATCTGCCGAGTTGTCCATCGAGGCAGCCTCGATAGCCGCCAGCCGTCCCGGATCCATGGTGATTCCCTTTGACTTGGGCGCTTCCTGCTTGCCCTCCACGAAGAACCCGCCCTGGTCGTCCTGTTCCTTCGCCTTCGCCTTGCCCTTGACATCCTTGCCGAGCGCCTCAACGTCTTCGCCCAAACGTTTCCGCACAGCCCGGACGACCTCGTCCCAGCTTTCCGCGATGGCCTTGTTCGCCATTACGCGGTTGCGGGCTTTTCCCTCCGGTGACTGGGCGTCGAGCTCAACCCATTGTGAGGAAGTGGGAGGGATAGCGGCCGTGACGGAAGAGTAGAAGGGAGCGGAGCGGAGAGAGTGGATCTTGGGCAAGCGGGCTGCGAGGATGTGGACGGGAATCGAGTTCAAGTCGACTTTCTGCGGGTCCAGACAGGTTCTTTAGCAATATTGGAGCTCTCAAGATGGACCAGAACGCACCTTGAGCGTAGCAAGTTGGGCTTCGAGGTCCGCGAGGAGAGCGGTGTCGACGGCACCTTCCTTCGGCTCGCTGCGAACGACGCGGAGTCAGCCGCTGCTACAGGAAGACAATTTGATCGTTCTCACCGAATCGACTTGAGCTTTCTCGTGAGCTTCTGAAGCTCGAATGTCTTGCTCTTCTTGACGGCCTTGTGGAGAACCTTGACGGCGTGATGCTGGCGCGCTATCGGGTCAGAGCGCCTCGTATCCCGTCAGAGAAATTGTACGCACCATGTACGCTTTCAACGATTTCTCCTGCATCGCTGGGTCCGTCACATCCTCGTCCCCACCTCCCGGGCCTTTCCACCGCTTGTTCTGCAACCACGGCAGTTCGTGGTCAGCTTCACCCGCGTAGAAAGTGTTTCAGCGGTAGCACCTGCTGCTGGAAGGCATCGTCAGTCCGCCCACGCTTGTTGAAGGGTGGCATCGTTGTTGGCTGATGGGAGAGGACCCGAGCTGGACCTTCTGCCTCGACACCTCGCTTCGACTGCTCAGAGCTGATTGTTCCGCGGATGGACAGAGCTTACAGAACTCCCAGACTGCCCACGAACTGCTCGCACCATGTTCGACACGATTCCCACCGAATGTTCGCCGGCATCGTCACCTCGCCTCATCCGGCTCGAAGCCATTCTCGGTGCAGCAGAAGGCGCGCTACAGTCTGGTAAGGGGTCTGAGTCTTGTCGACAAGGGCGTCGGCCCCCGCGCGACCCGTCTGCTTTGGCAGGACCATCGCCTCTCCCTCTCGACGGACGAGAACGTCGTCGAGAGCGCCTCGAACTGCCTGGCAGACGCAGTCTCGATCCTTGCGCTCACCGTCGAGCCTACTACGAAGCTGGAGAAGGGATCTTACCCTGAACCGGTCGAGGAGGATCTGCAGCCTCTCGCCAAACTTGCCAACGTCGAGACTCTCTTCATGCGTACCGTGGCGGTAGTTGTTGGCAAGGCTGAGATGTCGTGAAAGTTGGATGCCTTCGCTTTTTCGACTGTCCATCTCGACCTCAGCGCTTGGAGCGCTTTGGGCCGTGCGTTCATTGCCATCCGTCACTCGCACGCTTACCGCTCGACCTGCAGGTCTCAACTGGCACTCATTATGAACGGCGTTCTCGACTTGCGCAACCTCGCTACGGCGTGCGCTCTCTCGCTGCCACGCTGTTGCGGCTTCCTCTACAGCCCGGCGGCCCTTAACAAGCTTTTCTCGCCAAGCGGCTTGCGGAACCTTCGCCAGCTCCGCATCGGCCCTCTCCGCAGGGAAGAAGGCGCGATGGAGACGCCGTGGCTCAGGCTGCCGGAAAACTCCGAAGGGCTTTCTCGACCAACTCGACTTTCTCGAAGTCAGCCAGCGCACCCACTTGGGATACGGCCCTCTTCCCGAGTCTTATACCGCGACGTCGATGCCGACTCTCGTCATGAAGGACGACTATGTCTGGGAGTTCCCCCCGATCCAGTACCTTCACGTCGTCACACACGACCCGACTTCGTACAAGCACAAGTTCCTCGATAAGCTGATGCACCTCAAGGCCGTCTTCGTCGAGCGTTCCCACGTGGCCTCCGAATTCGCCGAGTCTCTCCACGAAGGGTGTGCCGCGCGCGGCATCGAGGTCGTCTGGTGCCAGGCGGAGGATTGCGACTTCATTCTGCCCGGGTCTGAGGCTTACATCAGGGAGAGGCAGTAGGGCCTGGAGCGAGGAGCGCGCTTGAACGGGGAATGCGACTTGGCCCCATTCTCTCTCGCTCTGTTTTTTGTATTCCGCGACGGCTTTTCCTGCCCCGCCCTGTTCCGTCTCCTTCCGCTGTACGTTCTACATCAGCGTGTAGTGTGCTCTTCACGAACAGCCGAAAGCCGTCTCGGAAGAAGGCAAGCGGAGGGACAGCTTTGTCAGCGTCGGAGACATGCTGCCGAGGCAGGAGAGGTTGACCTTTGCTACCTCCGCTTCGCTCGCAAGGGCTGCAGCGAGTGCACAGACTGCACGATGGAATTTGCAAACGGCTTCGAGGAGGACGACAACCCCGTTCCCGTGCCGCGTCCGTCGGCATCGACCGTTGCACCAACCCGCAGGACGACGACACCCTTGACAGCTCCCGCTCGACAGGCAGACACGCTCGACCTGACGGGAGACTCTCCGTCGCCTGAACAGCGGCAGCGACCGGCAGCCACGCAGAGCGAAGCGGCGAGACGGGCGATGGATGCTTACCTTGATGAGAAACCAGCGGGCGCAAGGATGGCGTCGGGGGCAACGGGAGGTTTTGGATCTTACGCAGAAGGCTCATCGGGAAGCTTTGATGGGGCTTCGCAGGCAGCAGCGTGGGAACAGGCCGATCCGTCGAGGGACTCTCCTTACGGCGCTCAGGCTGGGTCGTCGAACGGATTTGCGAGTTATGCGGGACAAGGGACACCTACGACCAACCACCAGACGCTGGCACCATCCGCCGCATTCAGCTCGAGTGGCGGGTTCGTCCAGCGCCCTCGAGTCGTCCCCTCCACCTCGCTCGGTAGGATTCCCGTCATCTCGTCCGCCTCTTCCTCCCGCGTTCCCTCCGCCTATCTGCCCATTCAATCGCCTCAGCGTCCTGGACCAATTGCGTCAGCAGCGGCGGCCTTGAGCGGAGGGTCCGGCTTCAGCTCCGCCAAGCTCCTTCACCAGACCCAGGTTGCGCTTGACCAGGCTGCACGATCCGCGCAGAACGGTCACGCACAGCACTACGAGGCGCAGGTGTCGAGCGGCCCCTCGCCGGCCAAGGGGGAGGCTCGGGACGGTGTGCTCGACTTGACAGCAGACGACCAGCCGTCCGAAGACGATGACCTCGTCATTGACGAGACGCCAGTCTGCATCGGCGAAGTCACGACGTACGGTCTTGTCCTGACACCCGTCGACGAGATTGTTCCGCCCCCACCGCCACCGGCAGCTCGACCAGACGGCGGCGCATGGACGATCGACGAGCTCGACACGTTGAACGAGCAGTACCGCCGCGCGAAGGAGCGCTACGCCGTCCCTCTTCCTGTCCACATCTTCCGCCACGACCGCACCTTCAACGGCGGCGCTTGGCGCGAGATGCTCCGCCTCATCACGCCGGTTAAGCACGAGGTTTTCGGTTTCGTCGACTACAAGGCAGCGGACGTGCTCGGACCGCTACTCGGCGATGGATACCATGGAACAGGCGTGACGAAGGGAGGGAATGGGAAGGTGTTCTGCGAGGCTTTCGTCGACCGAAGAGGGGAGACGAATGTGAGTTTAGCTCGTTCCGCTTCCTCCAGCCGCGCTGAACAAGTCTCGCACGCAGCCCTGCCTCCTCAAACTGCGGCTCCTACTCTTCGCTCGCCCATTCGACGTCGAAAAGGTGGCCGAAACCCTCGAAAACGCTCACCCGCCTCTTTGGCTCCAACACCCGACCACCTACATCGCTGCTCAGCACAACAACGCCCGCTACGTCAACCCGCACAACCCTGCTCCTGGAGTTGGTGGACGAGGGGCGGATGCGGAAAGGCGCCGACAAGCGCTCGTTAGCGGGATGTACGGTGGAAGCGGACTGAATGCGACGAAGGTGCCGAAAGCTGTCGATGTGCAGAAGCAGCAGGTCGAAGAAGTGTTCTTCAACCTCAAGAGCGGAACAGATCTGGACGAAATCACGCCCCGTACGTTGCGTCCGCACTTCGCTCTGCCTGCGTGCTGACGGTCTTTCCCCATAGCTCCAATCGTCTCGACGCCCCTGTATCCTCATCAAAAGCAGGCTCTCTCCTTCCTCCTCGACCGCGAGAAGCTCATCGACGTCCCGCCGCAAGACCGGCCAGGTCAGGAGCCTACCGTCGTCTCGCTGTGGAAGCGGATCTCGGACCCATATGGCCGACCGACTGGCTGGCAAAATCTCGTCACCGATCTGCACATCGCAGGCGCGAGGCCGCCGCCTCAAGCGAGAGGGTGCGTCGGCTTTTCTTTTAGCTCGTGTATCTTACGCTGACCCAGTCCCCCCCGCAGCGCCATTCTCGCCGACGACATGGGTCTTGGCAAGACGATTGTTGTCATCTCGCTTGTCAGTTCAACCCTCACCGATGCTCGCGAGTGGGCGAAGCAGCCCCTCGAGAAGGACAAGCTCGACCCGCGCTTCGACGAGACGGTCAAGAAATCGGACATGCAAGGGAAGGCGGTCGCGGTCGGCGAGTTTCGCAGTCAGCTCTGGGGTATCGCTCAGGAGGCTGCGGCCGAGCCTGCGCCGACCACAAAGGCGGCGTCGAAGAAGAAGCAGGCGAAGGAGCGGCGCGAGAAAAAGAAGGAGGAGGCGGTTCAGTCGCGCTTCGAGAAGCTCGTCTGCCGTTCGAGGGCGACTTTGATCGTCTGTCCGCTCTCTACTGTCCAGAACTGGGAAAGCCAATTCGAGGAGCACACGGCGATCGTGGAGGTCGACGATGCGGGCGGCAAGACGCTCACGGTCGAAGACGACACGAAGCCGATCAAGGCGCTCAGGCGCAAGATGCGCATCGCCGACGAGAGCGAGGAGGACGGCACGACGAGCGACTCGTCCATAAAGTCGGCTCCTTCCGCCAAGGCGCCAAAGAGCCCGCTTCGCATCTACATCTACCACGGACCCGGCCGATGCGACGACCCGGTCAAGCTCGCCGACCACGACGTCGTCATCACGACCTTTGCGACGCTTGCTACCGAGTACTCGAAGCAGGTCCGAGCCGAGGAAGAGCGGGAGGATGAGGAGGAGGCTGCGGCGAAGCGAGCGGCGGAGGAGGAGGATGGTATCGTTGAAGTCTACGGATTCGGCCCGAACGGCGAGATCCTGACTCGCCCGCCGGGTGCGCCGCTCGCGGAGGAAGCGACGAAGCCGAAGAAGGCGAAGCGGAAGCGAAAGAGGGTTGAGGGGAACGGCGTGAGCGCGCTGCAGGCCGTTCAATGGTACCGTGTCGTTCTCGACGAGGCTCAGTGCGTCTTTTGTCTTCCTTCCACGTCGGCTGCGGCTGACCTTCCCGATACAAAGCATCATCAAGGAACATAAGACGATCCAGGCTCGCGCCGCCTGCGAGCTGTCGACGTCTCGGCGCATCTGTCTCACTGGCACGCCTCTCCAAAACTCACTCAACGACATCTTTTCCCTCATCCGCTTCATCCGCCTCGAGCCCTTCACAGACCGCCATGTCTGGAACCAGTACATTGGCGTCCTCGCGCAGAAGGGAGACGACCTCGCCAGCGAACGTCTCAAGGTCATCATGCGATACCTCGCATTGCGACGCACGAAGGACACCAGGGACTCGGAGGGCAAGCCCATCTTGTCCCTTCCTCCGGTCGATCACAAGCAGGTCTTGCTCAACTTTACCGAGGCTGAGCGCGCCTTCTACGCCAGTCACCACTCGCGGTACAAGCACGACTTCGAGCAGCTGCAGGAGACCGACTCGGTCATGAAGAATTTCTGCTCGATCCTGACCGAGCTGCTCAAGCTCCGCCAGATCTGCGTCCACCCCGCTCTCCTGCAAGACTCGGAGGATCGCGCCGCTTCGGTCGGAGAAGGAGGCAGCCTCGTCGCCACCATCGAGAAGCACGGCATCTCGAAGGTCCGCGCGATCCAGCTTCTCGCCCTGATGCGGGATGCGGGCGGCGGAGACTGCTCTGAATGCGGCAGCGCCATGTCTTCCTTCGCGCGTGCAAACGTCGAGGAGCTCGGCGACGAGGAGGACAGCAAGCCCCGCCACAAACCGGCGAAGAAGAGCCGCAAAGCCGTCGTTACTCAAACGGCGTCGACCTCGGCCGCGACATCGGAGGACGACGCTGTTGGTCCGGGCAACGAGGATGTGCCCTGCGTCGTCACCCGCTGCCAGCACGTCTTCTGCGCGCCTTGCTTCAAGCGCTTCATCGCGCCCAGCTGGCCGGATGTCAAGAGCGACGTGAAGGCGCAGTGTCGTCTCTGTCAAGCGGAGATTCAGCCTGCCCTCGAGGCAGTTCAAATCGGCGCACGCGAGTTCCAGCGCGCACTCGAGCGGTCTGCGGACGAAGGCCCAGGTGTTCGCACCAAGGGCAATAAAGCCAAGAAGGCGTCCTCAACCCGTCTGTTTGAGCACAGCACGAAGACTCGGTGCGCCTCCAGCTCGTGTCGTGCAGAACCGCTGCTGACTTGCTCTCGCTTGCAGTGCCTTGCTCGCCGACCTGCTGCCATTCTCGCAGTGCAACCCCTTCTCCGCCAACTACGACCCAAGCTGGTGGCCCGAGGGCAAGGCGCCTGTGATCGGCTTCCAGCCTGTGCAGGGCGAAGTTGTAAAATCTGTCGTCTTCTCCCAGTGGACGACGCTGCTCGACCGTCTCGGCGACGCGCTAGAGGCCGAGCACATCCGGTACGACCGGCTCGACGGCAGCATGAACCGTGAGCAGCGCGCCGCTGCGATGCACGCCTTCAAGACTGACCCGCGCTGCGAGGTCTTGGTCGTCTCGCTGCGCGCCGGTGGTGTCGGGTGCGCCGCCTTCGTCCTTCCGTCTTTCACATTCCCGCTCACGGTCTATTCCGCCAGGCTGAACTTGACCGCTGGCCGCCGCGTCTACCTCATGGAGCCGTTCTGGAACCCCGCTGTCGAGAACCAGGCCGTCGACCGCATTTACCGTCTCGGACAGACCAAGCCCGTCCAGACAATCCGCTTCATCATGGACAAGTCAATCGAGGCGAACATGCTCAAGATCCAGAAACGCAAGATGGATCTCGCAAAGTGCGTTTCACCGTACTACCTTACGCTTGCCGCTCGTCTGATAAGGTTCCGCCTGCAGCATGTCCGTCAGCCGAACGCTGAGCAAGCTCGAGCTCGCGAAAGAACGGCAAAAGGAGCTGGCAATGTTGCTTGACTGAAGAGGAGAAGGATACCGCCGCTTGTTGTATCGCAGTTTGTGCCCGTGTTGTCGTTCTTTTGCAACTCGCATGTCTCTCGCATCGATTCCTCGTGCGCAGTCGAGCTCAACAATCGATCATGCAACGTTGCTACACTGTAGACCGCTCCTCCGTACTCCCCCTCTGCACATACTGCTCCCGCACCGACGAGGGAGACCGAAACACAGGCTGAACGACGAGCGCCGCGCAAGGCGACGATGGAAATGGAAAGATGCGGAGGGATCCGAGAAATGGCGAGCGCAAAGGCGGCTCTTTTGGCGGGAAGTGCTGATACTATGAAGGACACGGAGACGAAGTCGGGAAAGGAAGTAGTGGTAAAGACAGCGGCGAAAGCGAAAGGGCAAATATCCAAAAGGAGTGTGATGGGAACGGACTGACTGAGGGAGGCGAGGAGATGGGTATCAAGGTGAGGAAGCGAGATGGAGCTCAAGCCTTGATGGCGACCTGAGCAGCGGGCGCGCCGGCGTGCTTGGCGCCCTTCGCGCCGCCATTCCTCTTCTTGCCCTCCTTCTTGACGAAACCGTCATCGTCCTTCTTTGCGTCCTTCTTGGCTGGCGCGGTCGCGTCGGCCGAAGCTTTCTTGTCGCTGCCGTCAGCCGAGGCGGGACTAGCGGGCTTGCTCATCGGCGAGAACGAGCGAGTCGGCTTCGGTTTTTCGGGGACGACAACGCTGGCGCCGCGGGCGGCAGCCGAAGCCCATCCGCCGAGGAGCTTGGGCGGCGCAACCGCAGGTGCGGGCGCAGGCGCGGCGGATTCGGCAGGCGCGGCGGGCGAAGGTGCGTCGCTGGCATCGTCGTGCGAGACCATGACGAAGCCGTCGGTCTCGCTCGACGGCGACTTGACAGCCTCGGGGGGAACGGCAGGTTTCTCCCCGACCTTGGCGGGCTCGACAGGGGACGAGTCGGAAGCGGCAACGAAGCCGTCCTTCTCGGCGGCAGGCGAGAGAGGCGCAGCAGGGGAGAGTGCGGGGAACTCGTCTCCGGACGGAACGCGCTGGGCGGACTTCTGCTGCAATGGCTGCTGCTGATGAGCGGGAGCGGAAGCCTGCTGCGGCTGAGCCGGGTGCTGCGCGTTGTGCTGCTGCTGGTGAACGTGCGCGGGCGGGATGCGACGAGTCAAGCCGTTAATGGCGGCGACGAGTTGAGGCGCCGCAGAGCCAGGAGGAAGCGAGCCCCCGCGGTGCGAGCCTGGGCCGTAGGCACGTTGCTGCTGGTGGTGGGGAACGTGCTGAGGGTGCGGGTAAGGTTGATGAGGCTGCTGAGCGACGGGAGCGGCGGTGGTCTGCGCCTGCTCAGCGCCCGCCTCGGTCGGCTGCTGCTGCTGAGCCGGAACTAGCTGCTGCTGAGCTTGAGCAGCCTGCATCGCCTGCACATGCCTCGCCCTCTCCTCCTCGAACCTCCTCTGCTGCTGCATTCCCTGCGGACCCCCCATGACCGGACCCGTCATCCTCTCGCGGTACGAGTACCCTCCATTGAGGATCGCGCCATTCTCAAGCTGCTTCCTCGCCGTGTGGTTGGCAGTCTTGACAGCCTTCTGATTCGCCAACCAAGCAGGCGGCATCCCCCCACTCGCCTCAGGATGATCCGTCCTTCCATCCGCACCAATCATTCCGCGACCGAGTCCACGCGCGTCCGTACCGTCCGGCAAGAGATGCACGAACGGGCACTCATCGCCGTTCCTGCACCGGTTCGCCTCGAAGAACGAACAAGGCGGACGGGGGCCAGGGAACGAGCGACGCTTGCCCATGCCGGGTCCGAAACCGTTAGCTCCTGCAGCGGCAGCTGCAGCTGCTGCCGCCGCTGCACCGGGCATGCCGCGGCGAGGTCCACCAGGTCCGCGACCGATACCCTTAGGGAAACCGTTGGGCGTGACGACGGGCATGCCGGCTGCAAGCGCGATGGGCGCGGCGGCACCGACGAGCACAGGGCCTGCGGGAGGCGAGGCGGCGGACGCAGGGACAGGAGGAACGGGTGCGGGGGTCTGGAAGAAGGTATGAAGCGAAGGGGCAGGGCGAGGAAGGGGGACACCGTCCGGTCCGAACGAGGTCTGGGGCGAAGTCGCGGCGACGGGAGGCGGGGGAGGAACGAAGGCGGCGCTGCCGTCGGCGGGAGGGTACGCAGAATAGGTCGGGTACGTCTGCGGAGCGTCGGTAGAGACGGGAGGGGAAGGAGCGGCCGAAGTTGAAGGCTGAGGGGCAGCGGTCGTCTCGGCGGCGGGAGCAGGCGAGGTGGGAGCCTGGGGTGCGGTCTGCTGCGACTCGGGCGTCGACGAGGCGGCAGGTGGCGAGACGGCAGGGACGGGAACGGCGACAGGCGATTCGGCGGGCATGATCGGCTGCGATGGAACCGCAGGAGCGCTGTAGTACGGCTGATGCGGGAACGGCTGCTGGAACGCGGCGGCGGGAGGGTACCCGCCAAAGGGAGGCGGGTAGTAGTAGCCGGGCTGGCCACCGAACGGAAGCTGAGGGTAGCCGTACTCAAAGCCTTGCTCAGGGTAGTACATCGGCATGCCCTGCATCGCATACGCCGCCTGGTCCATCGACATGGCCATCATCTGCGCCTGATGCTGCTGGTGTTGCTGCTGCATCTGCTGGTGCTGCTGCTGGGGCTGGGCCGGCGGCTGAGGCTGTCCCTGCTGAGCGGGCGCGATCTGCGAAGCGACCGACGGCGAAGGCGGGATGCCAGGCGAGCCCGAGACGCCAGGAATGCCGTGCGAAAAGATGCAGTGCTCGCCGTACTTGCACTGGCCGAGCGGGAAGTAGCGGCAGGGAATGTTGCGAGCGACGTCGGGAGGAGGGAGATTAGTCGAGGCGTCGGCGGCGGCGCCGTTCGCTCCAGTCGAGCCGTTATCTGTGACAGAGGATCCTGAGTCAGTGACTGCCGCTTCGGAACAGGCAAGGCTGCGATTCGAGGTTGTCCGAAAGACCCCCGCCGACACGCTCATCCTCCCCGAAGGTGGGCAAGATCCTTCGCTTGCCCGTTCACTGAAGTCCCAGCTTCCAAGCAACGCCCTTGAGGCGTAGCGAGGCGCGCGCATGCACTTGGCGCAATCACCTTCTCGTCCCGCCTGGACTCGATGAGCCCAGCTCGCCGGCATTGTGCTCCGCGGTCCTCCGCCCCGCACGCGCACGCACACACATCCAGTCGCCTCCTTCAACCCACGCAAGCCGTTTATTCGCTTCCCGCGCGTCCACGTCGGCCAGGAGAAAAGTTGTGTCTCCTCCATCCGGAGATGCACCCGCTCCTTCTCCGCCCGCAACAGCCCCTGCAACCCGCAAGACCCATTCAAACGCCCACAAGTGAGGATGTACGCACCCTCGGACTGTCCCTGCTTACCCTGCTGCTCTCCCTGCTCCGCACCGTTGACCTGCCCCTGCCCCAGCTTGTTGACAACCTCGCCTGCATGCTGCTGCGTGTGCACGGCGGCGGCGGGAGCGACGGCGGTGTTGGCCGAGTGCTGGGTCTCTGGCGCGGCGACCATGGCTTTGTTCGGAGCGAGCTGCGAGGTGGGAAGCTGGCTAAGAGCAGAGCAGGGCGACTCGGGACGAGCGGGGAGTCGCTGTATGCGCAACAAGCGTGTCAGCTGGGTCTCCTGAATTGCGAGAGACACTGCAGGCGCACCTGGAGTGGACCGAGCGGACTGGCGGGCGACAAGCGAGCGAGCGAGAGCAAGACGAGCGATCCATCGCGTCGAGGAGAAGAGGGGAGTCGACGACGGCCCACACCCAGCGAGCGGTTGCGACAAAACCACCGGCGTACTCAGCGCATCTTCGCCATCCTATCAAGCCTTGTTCCACGCCTGGGTGAGCTGTTGACGAAGGGCGATGCCCCACCTCGCCGCCGTCGACAAAGACGTGTCCACGTTGAGTCGTGGCGGGCGCGATAAGCGGCGAATCGGGGCGTAGTTGCTGCGGACATCCTGTCGATGCTACTGATCGTGCCAGCGAGCGGCCAGAGCGTGTGTGAACGGCGGCAAGGGGTTCGGAAAGTGGAGAAGTGGAGCGCAGGACAACGACAGTGGTGGCTCGCATCGTGAGCGTTTTGAGGTTTGCAGGCAGATAGTAGAGCGCATGATATAGCCAAGAACGGTCCGGAGCATTCTGAGGGAACAGCAGAGCAAGACGAGGAGAACAAAGTCGCCAATCCGCTGTTCTCCTGCTGAGCTCCGTCACCGACGCAGAGCAGGCTTGCCGGACAGCATGCGGTAGTCCAGCGACGTTGTGAACACGGAGTGAGACCGGGAGACGCAAGACGAGTCGAAGAATCGTTCGAAACCCTAGTGCAGACAACAACGTCGGGCGATATGTACGCTCCCTCCTCCTTCTTCCTAGATGTCTACCGCTCCTCCTAGAATCCCTCGTCGGCGAGCATCTCGCTGACGCCGAGGAAAAACGAGACGGGCGCGTAGCGGATCTCGTGGCCTGACCAGGCGGCGAATGCGTATCGCACGACGCCTTTCCAGCCAATCAAGTCTGTGCGAGCAAGATCACATCTATCAGGACCTTTCTTGTTGAAAGGAAGGTGGAAGAAGGGAAAGACGAAGGCGAGACGCACCAGCGTGATTGACATTGTGCAGCGTCGCCTTATGATCACCCCACCTCGCCGACTCCACAGACACCAAACCATCGTTCGGTCCTTCGCGCTCGTAGACGACGCCCCACGGGATCCGGAACGGGTTCGACCAGCTCGGCGTGAATTCGGCGGAGAACGAGAAGTAGCGGACGGACGGGTCGTCGGGGGTCTCTTCGTTGAAGCGGGCCATCTTGGTACTGCGATGTAGGCGGGTCAGTTGAGACCAGCGAGAAGCGGAGGAGGAGAAAGCGAGGAACGGAAAGGCGGGACGCACGTCGTCAAATCATCGAACGCTTTCCCTCCTCCCGGCACGCCCAACGCCTTCATCGTGTTCAGCAGCGTCGGGACCCGCTCGGCGCCCAGCACGTCCTCAAGAAGGTAGTCGGCGAAGGTTGACCCGCGGTGCGGGGTGGAAATGGTCGTGAGGGAGCGGATCTTGAAGTTGATGGGCTTCAGGCGGGAGATGACGTAGCGACCGTCGAGACCGCCCTGTGCGCCGCGGAGAGTCAGCTTGCGTGCTAAGCTGATAACGGAGAACCGCGGATGCACCATCGAATGCCCAATCAAGTTGACCTCCCTCCCCGGAAACCTCTCCCCAATCATTTCGCACAACACCTTCGCCCTTTCCTCGATTGACGCGCTCGCCGGCACGCGGCCGATCAAGACTTCGACGCCGTTCGCAGCCAGCGCTTCTTCGACGCCGACCCAATATGAGAAGCGGAGGGGTTTGAGGCCGGCTGGACCGATGTAGTCGAAGCCTGCGAGAGTAACGTATCAGCATGGGTTGTCACGATTTTTGGTCTGACCTCGTGATTGCTCCGAAAAAGTCTAGATCGCAAGGAGAATCGAAGGCGCCGCAACGCACCGAACAACCCATGGCAGAACACGAGCGGCAGTTTCGGCGAGCGATACTTGTCCTTGAGCATCGAGAAGATCTCGGCGTCCTCCGCCTCTTCCTTGCGGATCGTCTCACGGTCCTCCTTGTCGACCATCCCCTCGACTTCCGCCGGTGTCGCGGTTGGGCCATCGTCACCTTCGTCGAGGGGCTTCTTGTGCGAGCTGGTCGAATAGCGCCGGCCATGATAGGGTCGAGTGGAGGTGGGAGAGGCAGGCGACTTGGCGGACGAGGAGAAAAACGAGGCGGGCGAGGGGTTGAAAGGGTTCGAGATGGTGAGTGAGGAGAGAAGCGAGATGGGCGAATCGGATTTCTTGGTTGGCACGAAGAAGGACGATGCGATAGCTGTGTCGTTTGAGCTGGACGAGAAGGTCGGAGCGAAGAGCGAAGGGAGGAAGGAGGCGTCTTTCGAGCTCGAAGGAGGTTCGAAGGGAGAGGGAGGGAGAGACTTGTCGATAGACAGTCGTTTCGGCGGCAGATCAGGCGGCATCTCATCTGCTTCTAGCGCGACAGACTCGGCGGACCGCGAGGAAGGTATGGAGGGCAGGTCAAGCTGGTCCGACGTCGCGTCCCGCAACTCTGCTTTGAGCGAGTCGCTGTCCCGCGCGACAACCTTTTGCCTATCCCGCACTTCGTTGACCGTCTTCTGGCCCGCGAAAAGCGAGAGGATGTTGCGCGAGGTGTCGTGCGAGTCCTTGCTGGGTGGTGCAGGCGGACTCTGCGTCTTCGAGCTGACAGCGTCAGATCCTGTCGACTCGCCAGACGGGCCTACGACCGCGAACGGCCACCACTTTGCGCTCCAATTCAGCTGATTAACCTCGGACTCGCCCTTGGTGCGTGCAGTCGGCCCCGTTGGACTCGGCGGGACAGTTGCGAGACTGCTCCGTCTCCGGGCGAGAGCCGCTCCTCCTGCCTCCTTGCCTAGCACGCCTTGCAAGCTCCCTATGCTCGACCTCCGACTCCGCATGTCTGGCAGGAAAGCCGCGCTCCTCTTTGCCTTCGCACTGGTCGAACTGCCCTCCTCGGTACTCTTGCTCCGCTCCATCCCGCCCGACGGCCGCGGCCTCGGCGGCGAGTACTGCGTCCCATCTGCCCTGCACAAGTCGACCCACGACGCGTTCGACTCGGTGAGCGAGGAGGAAGGGAGTGTCGCCCTCGTCAGGGACTCGAAGAGGAGCGGTGCGCCCCTCGAGAGGTGTGCGTCCGCAGAGCTCAGTCGAGCGAGTGGCGGGCGAGTCAGGGATGGCGCGGCAGCTGAGAATGGCGACCCGGCAGTCCTGTCGCCCTGTGTCGCGCAGTGGTGTTCGTCATTCGGCGTCGGAGAGGTTGTCGAGGGAGGAGACAGCGGGCCAGGCATGCGGCGGCGGGTGACCGATGCGAGCTGTCTCGTAAGCGTTGTCCGAGCCAGCTTGGGCAGCAGCACAATCAGCGACAGAGAAAAGCCCAAAGTCGCGTGAATTGGCTGAGGGACTCGACGGAGCACTCGTCATCGAATGAGGTTTATCGACAAGTGATGGGATGCACAACACTGTCTACTCTATAGCAGAAGTGTTCTCGACTCTGTCGCGGAAGCGAGGAAGACGAACGAAAGCGGCTGCGACGAGTGTGACCTCGAGGAGAGCAATCGTCCCCTTGGAGAAAGGCGTGCGGGTCACTGGCACCGTCTATAGATCCAGCTCGTCGTCGAGTTCACCATCGCCGTGCCCGAACCCGAACGAGAAGCCGCTGCCCTCGCTCTTCCCCTCCTCCGCCTTCTCTCCGTCCTCCTGCTTCAAAGTCGTCCACAATCCTCCCTTTTTCTTCCCTTCCGCATCCTCGACACGCCGCGTCATCCCGCCAATCTCCTCGAGCGCCTTACCGACCATTCCCGCTTGCCCAGCTCCAAGCATCGCCTCGACGAACCGCCCGAACACCGAGCCGCCGCCCGTCTCGTCGCAGTCGTCCTCGTTCAGTCCGCCTTCCTGCGCATCGGACGCGTTATTGGATGTAACGGTGTCACGCAGCTTGAAGCCGGAGACTTGTGAGGGTCGGTCGCGCATGAAGCGCAGGACGGCGGGGAGTTCCCGGTGCGAGACGTAGTTTTGCGTGACGGCGATGGCGGGAGTCAGGTTGACGACGACTGAGGATGCGAATGGTTCCCCGAGAGAAGGAAAGAGAGTGCGACAGATCGAGTGGCCGAGTCAGCATAGAGAAACGGGATTGAACGGAACAGCCAGGACGCACTGTGCCACCATCCGCTCGGAACATACAGGATTTCGCCTTCGCGACAGATTCCCTCGCGCATTTTACCCCGCTTGGTTGGATCCCTCGCATTTGGTCCGTAGGTCGCCTTTGCCGCGGCGTAATACGAGATGAACCATTCTGTGCGTGCGGCTCACGTCAGGAACCATCTTCCGTGCCCGCTTCCGACCCGCAAATAAACAGCTGAGGACGCTGACGTACCTGCCAAACTCAAGGGCGCTTCAACATGCGCACCATCCTCGCTCGCATAAACACCCGGCGGCGTCACGTCCGGCGGGAACATGACCCACGCCTTTTCGCCGACTGTGACGGCATTCCATGCGCTGGTGTGGTTGGGGTCGACGTGCCATGTTGAGCCGGAGCGGGCTGGTCCGACGATCTGAGGGAGGTCGTCAGCGCAGGCGAAGAGAGGGGACAAGAGTCGGAAACGCACCAACCAGCGGTAGTCGGGACGCTCGTCGCCCATCACGTTAAACAAGTCCTCCGAGAAGCACTCGGGCACCTCGTAGTCTTCTCCCAAACTCGGTCCACCCAAACCTTCCGTCTTGCGCACAAACTCCGATTCGAACAGGTAAAGTGGACTATCGTCCTGCGAACAGTTATCGTAGTAGAGCGTGTAGTCGGGCAGCGTTGTGAGAGTCGCTTCGGCGCGGAACCGCTGAATTGAGAAGCGACGAGACAGGTGGTCAAGAGTCCAGCGACGGCAAGGGGAGGGGGACATGGCGGCCCATGATGTCATAAGGTTGGTGAGGATGACAGGTTCGGCGGGCAGAGAGGCGGGTGAGATGCCTTTGCCGGAAATGCGAGAGACGGAAGGGACGAAAGAGGGCGAACGGAAGATGGAGGAGGCGTCAAAGGCGGCGCACAGGGCGGGTTGGAAGAGGACGTCCGAGTGGAGCGTCGGTGTCGAGATGGTCGACGAAGGCAGAGGGTGCTTGAGAGTCGGCTCGAAGGAGGATTCGGTGGAAGTGCGGATGAACGAGTTTACGTAGGAAGCCCGCCAGGAACCCCACCACTGCAAGAGGGATCCCTGCGTTTTCTGCGAGTGAACCAAGACCTGTAAGGTGGCTTTTCAGCTCGTAAGAGTCACGGAAGCGCGAGCGCACTTGAATATACAGACCCTTCCACATCCCCTCGACACAGCTCCACGCAAAGAAGGCCTTCGACGTTCCCGCCATTCGTACCAAATCCTCCCCTTCCAGCAAACTGAACACCGAGCTGAGCAAGAGCTCGTCCGGCAACACTCCTAGTCTCCCAAGTCCTTCTGCGCGAGTCCTGCCATGCTGGGGCGCACACAGCAAGTTCCCCAGCGGTTTGAGCCCGAGCGGGTTCGCCTCGTCGGTCTCTATGCGACTTTTCTTCGCTCTTGGCGCATCGTCTGCTGGCTCGGCAGGGTGTTTGGAGGGAGAGGAATTGGAGGATGCGGTGAGAGAGGGCATGGCAACTGTAGTGCGAGGCGACGATGGCTCGCACAGCGGGAAGATAGGCCGGTGAGCCGCGTTTGTACGTCCAGATTGGCTCAGCTGGCGAGCGGCGGTCGTGGTCTTCGCCAACCTCGAACGGACCGTTCCCTCGACCTCGTCTGTTCACTCTATCTCGCCGAAAGGCTTGCTTGCTTCGTACAGCCGTTCGAAGGATGGCTCCGACGCCGACAGATCCGCCCATGGCCGCTCACCCGATTCCCAAGCTGCTCCTTCGCTGCTACAATGTCGCTCACCCTGGTGCATGGTTCTCGCGCTCCTGGGCAGTATCCGGTTCATTAAAAGCTGCTCAATGCACTGCAGGCAGTGCCGCCTTCTTCGGCACACCACCTTCCGTACACCGCAACTCCAGGTCGCCATCTCGACCGTCCTCGTCCGCCTCTACCCCTCGCCCGACGAACCTCCTCCGCCTATCCGCTCGGTCCCGCTTATCCTTGAAGAATTCGACGGCGTCGCGTATACCTGCGGCTCGAAGCTGGACGAAGAGCATAAGGAGGTCCACCTCTCGCTCTCGTACCCCGCCGACGTTCAGAAGAATGCGAAGGGCAATGTAGACCCCGTTGCGAATGAGGTTATGGGCGTATTGGTGCACGCGCTGGTACATGCGTCGACCGCGTGCTCCCCCTGCGTCTCTAGCAGTCCCAGCTCGCCCTGTTCGACGTCGAGGTGCTCTTGCCAATATATACCCAGGGAACAAGGGTTCTTTCGCCGACGACCTCGTCCGCGTCGGCAGCCCCGTAGGCGGTGTCAGCATGTTGCCTCTCGACTAGCGCGAGCGGCGAGTTGCCATGCTGCACCTGCACTCCAGAAGGTAATGTGGGACGGCGGAGCACATTTGCGGAACCTGCGAGGGGAGTAGAGCCGGAGGATTTGTGGAAGGAGTACAAGAGGAGCTTTGACGGAAAGCGGGAAGACAAGGACGAGGCGCTGCAGCCTATGCCGACGCATCGGCCGCTTGCGAATAAAGAAGCGTCAAGGTGCAGCTACGGTGCGCAGTGCTAAGGATGTGTGCGGGCTGACCCCAAGTTGTTGTATTCCATTCGACCGCTCGTCTCCTTTCCGGGCGCCAGCGCTTCGTTGAGGGTTTCATCTGGTCACAACGGTGCTGCCTGCCTGCTACGACTTCTTTCCACCGCTTGCTTCGCGAGTTCGACTTGCGGACTGATGAGAATTGGCGAGTCGAGCGAGAGCGACGTCAACCGTCGCTGCGGTGCTGCTGGTCGTGTAGGTCGCGTCGAAGGTGTCTCTAGCCAGTTTCATGTGTCCAATCAGCCCTTACGAGATTGTGGACGGCGAGGTCGGCGGTCAACAAAGGACTTCGCCTCTCGCTCTCGCAACTCGCCAACAATGTCGACAGCTGGTCGAATCAGTGCGCACAAACGTGTGCGGTTCCGTAGCTACCCACTGACGCCTCTCGCTGCCCAGACAAGTCCGGCCAGCGGTTCGTCCCGAAGCGCAAGAACCCGCCGCCCCCTTCAGGCAGGTCAGGGAGGGAGAGCTCCGTCGCCTCGTCGACGGCTGGACCAACGCCCAAGACAACCAATGCACCCCTCCCGCCGCTCGATGAAGATGCGGACGATGAGCGCATCGAGCTGGGCGCGGCGGGCGGTTCTGCGGCTGTGATGAGCAGAGCGAATGCGGCGAAGGCTGGTCCGGATGAGTTGCAGGGACGAGCTGCAGCATCTTTCGCGCCAATGGACCCGACACAATCGACCGCCGCTTCATCCCAGCCCTCCCATTCCTCCTTCGGGTTCACTCCACGCGATCCCTCTTCCTCCAGCTTCACTGCTACACAGGCGACCTCCATCTTCCACTCCCAGTCCCAGCCCTCTTCTCCGCCCAAATCGCCAACCCGCATCCGCCCAACCGAACCAAACGGTGCCGCGTCCTCCTCTCCCTCGCGCGGAATCGCGTTCGGCCGCCCCTCCGAACCGTCAGGCGACACCTCTCCCGCACCCGAACAGACTTCTCCTGTGCGACAGACGTCTCGCCAGCAGACCTCGCCTGTAGCGGGATCGTCGAAGCGCCTCCCGCCTATGACGGGTGCGGCGGCTGAGGCTGGTTCGAGGAGTCCAAAGAGACGGCGAACGGAGCAGACGGATGTTCAGGCGGAACCTGCTGCCGAAGCTGCGGAGCGGGCCGAGCAGGACGAAGCTGAAGTTGCGCAGGAGAAGGGGAAGGGGAAACAGCGTCGTGTGCCGGCGAAGGCGAAGGCGGCGCTTGCCAAGGGTAAGGGGAAGAGCGAGAAGGCTGCGCCTGAGCCAGAGGCTGGAGGAGCTGAAGCAGATGGAGCGGATGGCGGCGAGGTGGAGGACGAGGCGGAGGCTGCGCCGCCGGCGAAGAAGCGCAAGGCGCCTGCGGCGAAGAAGAAGACACCTGCCGCGAAGACAGGCAAGGGCAAGGCGAAGGACATCCCTGTCAATGGCGAGCAGGACGAATCGGCGGCGAACGGCGAGGGCGGAGAAGGTGACGAGGAGGAGAACGAGGTGGACGAGTACGACAAGCGCAAGCCGAAGAAGCACAAGAAGGCGGCTCGTAAGCCTAGGAAGGGCGAGGCGGACGCTTCCCCCTTCGGCTCGGACGACGAGGGCGCTCATGCTGGGGCGGAGTGGGAGCAGGCAGGCGATGACGACGAGGAGAGCGCGGAGGGCGAAGAAGGCGCATCGAAGAGGAAGTCGGAGAAGAAGGCTAAGGAGCTTCCCGCCGTCGACCCTGGCGAGACGCTCATGGCGATGCTCGCTGACCCAGTCCCGAAGGTCTCCATCGGCCGACCTTCTGAGCGCACGCTCTTCTTCGAGCAGCGCGCAAAGGACCGCAAGAAGGACCGCATGAAGTCTAAGCGCGAGAAGATGAAGAAGCGGGCGAAGGGTGGCGAGGCGAGCGGAAACGAGCAGGAGGAGGACGAACAGGCGGAGAATGGGACGGGCGAGGCAGACGCGGTGAGAGGAGCGCAAGAAGAGGAGCGCGATGACACGCCTGCCGCAGCAGCAGCGCACGACAAGGACAAGAGCAAAGAGAAGCACGCCGCGCCTGCAGTGCATGGCGACGACGACTTCTTCGCCGCGATGGGCATGCGTCAGATGGAGGAGGACGAACCCGAGGGTTCGGCTGACAACAACGAGCAGATGGAGCGTTCGTCGGTCAACGGCGATGGCGAAGGAAGCGATGCAGGGGGGTCGCGGAACGGAAACGGAGAGGAGGAAGACGGGTTCGACGAGATGCACTACGCTCCGCAAATGCGCATCATCGACGGACAACTCGTACTCGACGAGCAGAGTCTCCAGATTGACCGAGGTGGAGGGGTGCGTTGGCTTCTGGCTCGTCTACACGTGACCAATCGCTGACGCTGTTTTCGCCCCGCAGGACCAGGACCAGGGTCCGCGCGAGATCGTCGAGGAATCCGCTCGCGATCGGTTCGTCAACAGTAGCACCTACAGCAAGCGCAAGCAGGGCGGTCGCTGGTCCAAGGAGGAGACAGAGCTCTTCTACGACGTGCGTGCGATCGCTTCTCCGGCGCATCTCTCGCTTACCTCCTCTTGTTTCGCAGGCTATCTCACAATTCTACACCAACTTCGAGATGATCTCCCTCCTCTTCCCGCACCGAACCCGCCACGAAATCCGCCGCAAATTCAATCGCGAGGACAGGCTCAACCCGAAGCTCGTCACGGCTGCACTCGAGCGGCGCAAGCGTATCAGTGCGTCTCGCTCTTACTCTCCGCGCTTCGCGCTCTCGACTTCTACTCACACTCCGTACCCCCAGACATGGAGGCTATCGCCGAGATTACTGGCGTCGACCTGTCGGGCCCGGTTCCGGAAGACCCGATGGAGAAGATTCAGCGCCAGCGCGCCGAGGAGGAAGCTGCAGCTGCCGCTGGTCATACTGGCGAGCACCACGCTGGCGGTCGGAAGCGCAAGGGCAAGAAGAAGGAAGAGGCGGAGGAAGAGGAGCAGCTTGGCGGGAAGAAGAAGCGCGGCAAAAAGGGCAAAAACGGTGCAGGTGCTCAGCCGTCCGGTTTCGGGTTCGATGACGATGAGGATGGCGCTGGACAAGAGGACGCGAGCGACGAGGAGTTGAGGCGGATCCAGGAGGAGATGGAGGAGGAGGAGCGGCAGCGCCGCATCGACGAGATGGAGGCGGCTGGCCTCGCTTGATGACGTTCTCTGCGGCTCATGGGAGCCTGTACTGTTGGTCTGCTTTCGTTCGTACTTACGGTTTGTCCAATTCCTCTGTTGTTGCCTCACTCTTGGTGTTTCGCGTAGCTTCCCTCGCCTACTCCGGCAGTTTAGCTCCTTCGCACGTGCTCTGCAGCATCTTTGAAACCTTTTCCTGGTCGCAAAAGTCCCCACGACGAGGTAGCCGTTCTTAACCTCGTCGAGGAGGTTCTCTCTCATCTCTTCCTGCGCTTTTCCGCTTCACTTCCGCATGGCTGGCCAAGATGGCTCGCAGACGGTAGCAGCAGCTGCTAAGCCGCTCTTCGAGATCCGCGAGACGCCCGCCGGTTTCCTCGGCGCCTTCGCTCGCGTCCCCATCGCCCGAGGGACTCCGGTGCTCGACGACTCACCTCTCTTCACGCTGGATGCGCCATTGCAGGCGTACCTTTTTCAACGGGTACAATCAGGCTCTGGAGGCGGTCCCACGCCGGTAGAAGACGAGGAGGAGGAGGAGGAGCCGGTTCGTCCTTACACCGCCTCTCAACCGATGAATGCTGACTCTCCGCCGTCTGTGCAGCCCAAAACGCTCGAAGAATTCCTCGACAAGGCAATTCGGACGATGCTGAGCTGGAAGACGGACGAGCAGCGGAAGGGGTTCTGGGATTTGGCCAACACTCGACCGGAACTTCCGCCGGCGTACGGGATCTTTGCGACCAATGCAGTGCAGTGCGTGCCCCGATTTACCGCCCGTGAGATACATGCTGACACCTTACATGCAGGACGACTGGGGAAACGGGCGGCATGTTCCTCCTCCTGTCGCGCTTCAACTCTTCCTGCCGCCCTACCCTCTCCCGTCCCGCCTGGAACCCTTCAACCAACTCAACCCGCCTCTACGCTCTCCGCGACATCTCGGCCGGCGAAGAGCTCACGTGGACCTATTTGAACGTGACGTTCGAGTTCGAAGGCGTCGAGGCAAGAAAGGCCGAGATGTTGCGGATATTCGAGTTCGAGTGTTGCTGCGAGGCTTGTGACGATGACCGGGTCAGCGTAGAGGCGAGGAGGGCGAGCGAGAAGCGGTTACTGCGGCTGCGGAGGTTGAAGGAACGGATCGAATGGACGGAGGAGGGTCAGGCGGCGGAACAGACGACGGGGCGGACGGAGGTGTTGAGGGAGATAGTGGGTCTCTCACGGCAAGAAAGCCTGTGGGAGACGGCGGATAGACTGGAGAAGGCTATCGAGCAGGCATAGATTAGACTTTTGCATGTTGTTGTAAACCCGCTTCGTCACGAAGCTACTTCTATGGTCTGAAGACCTCGCGAGGTATATCTGTATAGAGTCGTTGTAGAGAGAATGTGTAAGAATCTAGCACTGTCTTAGAGTTTGGCAGACGACATGTCGCGTGCTCTGGCAGTCTTGGAAGTGCCGACAAAAGCGTTGTTCGAGGAAGCGGCCGACGACAGCGACGCCCTGTCTTCACGACCGCGACCTCGGATGGCCTGAACGATCCAGGTTCCGACGTAGGCAGCGATGAAGAGGGTGAAGAGGATCCAGAAAGTAACCTTGGCGGCGAATGCAGTTTCCGTTGCGGCCTCGCTCTTGTTTGGCCACTCGATGTAAAGGCCGTCGATGACCTGGGTGCAGCCACGTCCGACGAGTGCGGGGCCGAGAAGGGATGTGGAGGATGCGGATAGAGTTGGACGAGGGAGGCCCTAGGAAGGTGCGGCCGAGGTGAGAGGAGAAGGACGAGCCCAGAAGTGGCCTGCCAATCTCAGGAGCGGCTGGGCGAAGAAGAGGACGAGGAGTGCGAGTCTAAGGGAGCCTGCGAGTTGTAACACTGTATGTTTTGCATCGAGCAAGCAAGAGGGGAGCACGACAGTCTACAAGCAGGTAAAGAGGAAAACATAGACACGGACCGGACAGAACAAGCGCACGTTCGCCTCCCTTCCTCCTCACTTCTTAGCCTTCTTCGGCGCGGGGCCAGCCGCCGGCGTGCTCGCCCTCGACGCCGACGCGTTGCTCGCTCCGTCGTCGGCACCTCCGAGAGCCGGCGTAGCGGCGCCGGCAGCCTTGCGCTTGCGCCCGCCGCTCGCCGTGCTGGCGTTGTCGCCGTCCTTCGCCGTCGACTTGCGCCCGCGGCGCGCCTTGCCGGTCAAAGTGCCGTCGCCATCTTCGCCAGGATTGTACTCGCGGTCGATCAGGTTCGTGAGCGTCTGGCAGCGGCGACCAATCTCTTGAGCCGTGCGCTGGGGAAGCCGAAGAAAGTCAGCAACCGTTTAGCATGTGGTACCGGAGCAGACAGCGACGCACCGACTTCATGAACCAGTCGAAGCGGAACGCAGGCCACTCGTTGATGTCGCGCTTGATGCGCTCGTACGTGTCGTCCTTGCCGACACCGTACTTAGCGAGCTCGACAACGAGGAAGCGGTCCTCGTCCTCCGAGTACGACTTGCCCTTGGTCTGATTCGCATAAACGATCTTGAGCTGCGTCAATGGGTACTTGGTCTCGGCGACCTTGCGCTTGATCAGTCCCCAAAGCGCGCCCTCCTTGTCGCGACGGCCTTCCGCGTTCTCGATCTTGGCGATGAGGCGCTCGTGGTCTGCGCACGGCTAACCATCAGCACTCATAACGAGGCGAGGGTGCAATTGTACTCACCCTCGATTTCTTGGTAGCGCGTCCAGAACACGTCAGCGTATTCCTTGATCTCCTCGATCGTCTTTGTCGGCAGATCGCGGTGGATGAGCTCGTAATTGTCGCTGCGCGGGCAGACCAGTCAGCTCACGATCGCACAACGTGTGAGCATGCCGCAACTCACCGGCCGTAGAGCTCCATGCCGCGGATAAACGCCTGAAACTCGCGCTTGTGCCAGTTGTCGAAGCCGAGTTCCCGCAACTCCTCCTTCTCCTTAAGCTCCTCCTCATTCAGTGGCTCGGCCTCATCGATCGCTTCCTGCTCGGCCTGGCGCTCCGCCTCGAGCTCTTCGGGCGTGAGGTTGGGGTCGACGCGGAGCTGGGCCTGTTCGCCCTTCGATTTCTGCGAAGGCGGCGAGTGTCAGCGCAAGTTACAAGAAGTGGAGATGTGCGACGCGCCTTGTGATAAAGCTGTTCCTTCTCCTGAAGCTCCTGGAGGCGCGCCGGGAAGAACTTGAAGTCGTCGGTCGCGACCTGACGAGGCCTCCTCGGTCCGCGCGGCACACCAGGCCGGCCCGAGCCGCCTTTGAGCTGGCCGCGGTAGTACTCGTCGATCGAGTAGTTAGTCGTCGTTTTGCGCTCACGCTTCGACGGCTCGATCCACAGGAGGCCGGGCTTGCCGCCCGCCTTACGACCGCCGTACTCCTCGCCCTCCCACTGCGTCGTCGTCGCCTGCGGACCGGTGTTGAAGATCTGAAGCTCGTCGAAGCTGAGCTGCGAGAACTTCGAGTTGAGTTTGGCGGTCTTCTCCTCGCCATGACGGATGATCTCGTCAATGTCGTCCGCGACGGCCATCGACTCGGACGAGTTGATGATTTTGTCGGCACCGTGCTGAATCATGTCGACGAGCTCGTCCTTGTTCGCGGCCTTGTTGCTGACCTGCGCGCGACCTTGCTGGATGACAAGCTGGTCGAGGCGGAGCTTCTGCGCGGCACGCTCGAGCACCTTCTCCTCGACCGCGTTCTCCGTCACGAAGCGGAAGACGTAAACCTGCTTGGTCTGGCCGATACGGTGGGCGCGGTCCATCGCCTGCAAGTCGGCTTGCGGGTTCCTGTGGGCGCAACAGCGCGGTCAGCACTGGAAGCCATGAAGCCCCGACGACATCGACGCACCAGTCAGAGTCGTAGAGAACCACAACGTCGGCTGAGACTAGGTTGATCCCAAGACCGCCCGCGCGAGTCGTGAGCAAGAAGATAAACTTCTCCGAGTCGGGCTTGTTGTAAGCGTCAATCTGCTCCATGCGGTCTTCGTGCGCCGTGCCACCGTCGAGTCGGCAGTACTCTGCGGCGGAAAGGGATCGGTCAGACGAGGTGCGTCGGAGAAAGAACTTGAGAGCAACTCACGGTACTCGCGGAACAGGCAGTAGTCCTCGAGGATGTCGAGCACACGACTCATCTGCGAGAAGATCAGGACGCGCGAGCCCTTGGCCTTCATGCTTTTGAGCAGCTTGTCGAGGACAACCATCTTGCCCGCTGCCTCGACCAGGTGTTCGTCGGTCGTGAACGGAGGACCGGGCTCGGCGCCGTCAAAGAGGTAAGGGTGGTTGCAGCATTTCTGTTCGTGACGGGCGTCAGCATGGGCCAGACCGCGAGAGGACTGGCGGCACTCACGCGGAGCTGCATGACGATGTTCTGCAAACGCGTCTTGCTCTCCTTCTTGCCTCCAGCGCCGTTGACCGCATCAATGTCCTTCTCGAGAATCATTTTGTACCATTTGCGCTGCAAGTCGGTCATGCCGACGTAGACGTTGATCTCCTTCTTCGGGAGGAGCGACTTCTCGACATCCATCTTGACGCGACGGAGGAGGAAGGGGCGAAGGACGGAGTGGAGCTGCTTGACGACGTTGTTCGACGCATCTTCGGTCGCCTTGGCCTCCTTGGCTACGTCGGCGGTCGAAGAAACAGTCGCCTCGGCGGAGGCAGCCTCGACAGCTTTGTCGGAGGTGTCACCTTGCTTATCGAACCAGGCGTCGAAGTCGGCAACATCGGAGAAGACATCGGGCAAGAGGAAGTTTAGCAGCGCCCAGAGCTCGTGGAGGTTGTTCTGCAAGGGCGTGCCGGTGATGAGAAGGCGACCGCGCGACTTGAACAGGCGGACGATTTGCGAGAGCATCGAGTCGACGTTCTTAATGCGGTGCGCCTCGTCGATCACAATGTACTCCCATGGAATACGCTTGAGCGAGCTCTTCTCGCGCAGGCAGATCTCGTACGAGGCGAGGCAGATGTCGAAGTCGCCGGGGAGGACGCGGTCCTGGATGAGCTCTTGCTGCAAGTTGGAGAACAACGGCCAGGCGTGTCAGCACCTTCCGGGCTGGGCAACGCCGTGCAATGCGCTGGCGACTCACCCTCTCCTCCTTCGTGCCCTTGAGAAGAACAACGCTAAACCCGGGCACCCAGCGGTCAATCTCGCGCGCCCAATTGTCAAGGGTCGACTTGGGCACGACGACGAGATGGGGGCCGTGGATATTGCGGATGAACTTGAGGTAGCCGAGGAACGAGATTGTCTGGAGCGTCTTGCCGAGACCCTGCGCAGCGGACGACGTGAGCGAGTACGAAGGGAGGACAAGCAGCGCGACGAACCATCTCGTCGGCAAGGATACCGTTGATACCGTTGTAGTGAAGGCCGACCATCCAGTTGAGACCCTGAATCTGGTACTCGCGCATCTTGCCGCCCTTAACATCTGCACACGCGGACCCGCAAGAATCTCCCGTTAGCGGCAGCCGCGTAGACGAGGAGAAGAAGCGGTCTAGAGCGCACACGCAGGAGACTCGGTGAAGACGAAGGGGCCGTCGCCTTCGGCGAGCCCGTCCGTGCCCTCTTCCGCCTGGAGAAGCTCGTTGTCTTCCTCCTTCTCCGACTTGCGGCCGCGGGATTGCGCCACCTTGCCTCGCCTGCGATGTCGAGCCTTGTCAGCGTAACGTACAGGAGGAGAAGGAGGGGGGAACAAACCGGCCCTTGGCCTTCCCAGCGTTCTCTGCCTCGGCGAGCAACTTGGCGAAAGTAGGGTCACGTTGCGCCTAAGAGAACGCTATTCGGGTCAAATTCGTCCAACTGCACATCATGAATGCTTGAGACGCACCTTCAGGTCGCAAAAGTGCTTGAAAAGGTCGGTCTGGCCGAGGAGGTAGGTGAAGCGCTTGATCGAGTCGGCCGACTTGAGCGCTTCCTGCGCTTCACCACGAGCTTGCAGCTGTGAAATTACGGTGCACATGTCAGCGGGTGCCGGCAACACGACATCCTCATGTGTAAGAAGCGACTGCGAACGCACCGTCGCATTGACCCTCAGCTTTGCCTCCTTCTTTGCCTGCGCGCGCTCCCGCTTCTTCCCTCCCTTGGCGGGCTTCATGACCTGGTCGCCCTCCGAGTCGTACTCGTCGTCGTCCTCCTCTTCGTCGTCCTCATCGCTCACGGCCGTACTCGCCTGCGCGGGCGTGTCGTTGAAGCCGGCGGTCGACGGTACGCGCGAGATCTCTGCCGACTGCGGAATGTAGTCGGAGAGAGTGTCTGCGCCGTCGACGGAGGGCGTCGGGAACTTTGATGCGCTCGTCGACTGTTCGGATTCGGAACGAAGTCAGCACACGTCTCCGGCTGTGGCACGCGTGTTCGCGCGCCCTTCCGCGCGTGTGCGAGTGAGCAGGACAGCTCAGACTCACGGCCATGGCTCGAGGTGGGCGAGGGCGAGTGCGAGTGCTGTTCGTCGGCAGTCGCGCGCGAAGAGAGCGAACGAGGGCTGGCGAGCGAGGCTGAGAGCGTGCTCGCGTGTGTGTGCGCCTGTGTGAACTTGTGCAAGCAACTGCGCGTGCTCCAGTGCTGCCAGGGCGAGTGTGTGAGAGCAAGCTTCTGCGCGCCAAGTTGCGACATTACAACTCGACTTGTATCGATTCAATACAAAGCTGTATTCAGCGCCTCTCACCCTCAAACAGTCTCGCAACGATGTGAACGATACATGCATATGCAGATAGCGCGAGTAGTAGATAGTACTGGACACCTCGCCGCTAAGACTGGTCTTCCCCGACCACCGCTTCGTCGTCCAGCCCCCATCCTGCCTCGTCTGCCACGTCTCCGTCTTCCTCCTTCACGTCCGTCGCAGCAGATCTTGGCGCAGTCACGTGGGCATCAGAGCGCGGTGGGGGAGCCGGGGCATCTGTCGCAGTCGAGTCCTGCTCGACCGCGACGAGCCCAACCTTCTTAACCTCCTTAAGCGAATTGGCGGCGTCCTTGCACGGTGGGAGAGGCGGGGCGGCTGGGACGTCGACTTGATCGGAAGGCGGAGTAGGAGCGGGGTCGCGAGGAGGAAGTGCTGGTAGCTCGGCGGTCGTGGAGGACGAGACCGGCTCGTCGACGGGAGGTTGCGATTCCTCGGCAGTTGAAGCGGTGGAAGCGACGTCCGCCGGATCCGTTTCCGCGTCCTTGGCCGGCAAAGTCGACCCGCTCGCGACGGCGGATTCGGCGGACGGCTCGACCGGAGGAGTTCCGATGGCGGAGGTCGCTTCTTCCTCCTTCGCCTCCATCCCCTGCGTCTCCGCATTCTTCGCCATCTCGCCCTCAGACGCAGCCACCGCCGCCGCTCCGCCACCAAGATGATCCTCACTAACCTTCTTTCTCTTATCCTCATCCCGGATCCCAGGAAGCGTCATCATTCTCCTTCCGTATCCCGCTCCTGCGCTCATCGCCGGTGGTCCGGTTGACAGCATCGAGGTTTTGGAAGGTGATGTGGAGGGCGGGGAGTTGGCCAGTACGGAAGAGGTGGAGATGGCCGTCTGAGCCGAGGGAGAGGAGGGGGCGAAGTGGCCAGACGAGGCTGACGAGGCGGAGGATGAGAGATGGGTTGCAGGGTGGGTCGAGATAGCCGCTGACGACGCACGAGGGACAGGTCGAGGAGGCGTCTTTGGCGTGATGAGCGAGTCGGAGCTGCCGTTCGTCCCAAAGTAGTCCGCAATCCCCCCTGCCCCTCTTCCGGTCGACACGCTCTTCCCCTTTCTATAGTCCCTATACCCTCCATCGTTCCCCTCGCCGATCCTCGCGCTCCCACCACGCTCCTTCTCCGGACTCTCCCCAACAGGCCTATCCAATTCCTCCAACCGCTTCGCGCGGCGCTCCTTCTCCTGCTGCGTCTGCGCCCGCTGCGCAGCCCAATTCGCGCCCCAGCGCTTCATGCTCTCCTTCGCGGCTGACAGCGCTTCGGAGCGTTCGGCGGCGGAGGTGGGGACTTTTGTTCGCCAGGATGCGAGGAGGGAGGAGGCGGCTGAGGCGGTGTGTGAGGTTGAGCCAGAATCGGCCGATGCAGAGGGGGAGTGACGCCGGGGCAGCGGCGGAGGAGTGGCGAGAGAAGCGTCGCGGGAGATGGTGGATGCGGCGGGCGAAGCTGGCGGGGGCGTCGGGAGAGCCTTGACGAACGAGGGTCGGTTTGGCAGTGTTGGCGGGTTTCGAGTCGCCGCTGTATCCGAGGCAGATGTTGAGGAGCTGACAGACCGGTCGTTCAGCAGAAGCGGTGTCTCCTGGTCGATCGGCATCGCCTCGCTCGCGACATCTCCTGTCTCCTGCTTCCTCGCTTCCACATCCTCCCGCTTCTCCGCGTGCTGCGCCTCAACGGCCGGCAAACCCACCCTGTCGACCGCAGCCGCAACAGCCGCCGCCTTTTCGCGCTCCTTCTCCCTCTCACGATCCCGCTCTGCCGCGCGCTTCGCCAAGATATCCCTTAGCTGACTCGCCGAGACTTCAGGCTGCGCTGACGTGGAGGCTCCGCCTGTGGCGGTCGTAGCGGATGAGGCCGAGGCGATCGAGTCTGTCGAGTCGTTCGTGCGGACGGAAGGAGCGGGAGTCGTGCTGGCGGAAGAGGTGGAGGGTACCGGCGTAGAAGACTTGCTGAACCACCTTGTGGTGCTGCGAGACGTGCTTGTCCCGCTCGACCCGTTCATCGAAGTCGAACTGCTGTTCTTCTCCCTCCAGCTCGCAAGACTCGCACTCAGTCCCGCGAGACTCGTCACGCTCGACGATGCAGATGGAGGTGAGCGCGTCGAGTTCGCTGAGGGTGTCACAGCGGGCGAAGTCCACATAGGCGTGAAGTCGAGCGGGCGGTCTCCTTCGCTCGAGCGCCGTCTTCGCATCGCAGCACCTCGAAGATGAGCTCCACTCTCCTGCGTCGCGCTCGACACAGTCTCCTTCACCTCGTTCTCCTTGTTCGCGCTCGGCGTCGCCTCGCCCACCAAGTCCTCCTCGGCTGGCCCGTCTGTCGAAGGGTCGACTTCGTTCTTCTTGTCGGATGGGGCGTCGAGGTCGTCAGCTGAGGCGGTCGATTTGTCAGCTCGAAGAAAGGCCCCGTAGATGCCGCCGCGGAAAAGGGGTTCGGCGAGGGTCGAGAAGAATGAGAGGTCGTCCATGTGGGGGACGACGATCGACTCCATGATCTGTGCGGCGTGAGCGTGAGCCGGTGTGCGTCAGACTAAGGGTATTGTGCGCACCAGCTCGCGGATGCGCGACTCGATCGGGCCCGTCACCATCGACCACTTGATCTGTCTCGCGCTGACGACCGGCTCGATGGACAAGATCATCTTCGGCATCTGCGTAAAGCCGAACCAGAGGCGGCTGCTGGGCGGTCGCTTCATTTTGACGAGCATGGTGCCCTCGAGTTCCTTGAGGACGACGGCGAGGACGAGTCGGACCGTGTACGGCTTGAAGCGTGAGCCGAGCGAGACGGTTGCTTCTGTCTCGATCGTCACGCGCGCCTCGCCGACGTATGCGACGTGCACTTCCATACTCGCGTCGCCGTCGGCCGTCAAGTCCTTCAGCATCGGCTTGCTGAACAGCGGAACTGACGCGCCGACGTTGACTTCGCGAACCTGGATCTCGGAGAGCATCGAGGGGAGCTTGACGCGCTTGAGTTTGCGGACAATGCGCGAGGTGAGGTAGTTCTCGAGGGAGGAAGTGCGGTAGACGGAGAGGAAGATGCGGCCGATGAGCGCGTTGAACCAGCGCATTGGGATCGAGTCGGGCTGGGCGTCGATGGCTTCGACGAGGCGGGCCATGTCTTCCGAGTCGAAGAGAGCGCGGTCGCGGGCGATGCTGCCCGTTGCGGGAGGCTTGCCGAGGCGCGAGGCGAGCTGGAGGGAATGGTACCTGTGTAACCCAACGACAGGAATCAAGTCAGCATGCCGATCTATCGGCGGACACCGACCATAAGTGCGAGAGGTCCGCACCAGTCCTCCTTGTCGGAGTTCACCTTGGCAAAGATGAACCAAGGCAGCGGCTTGCCCGTTTCGAGGTTGTACGCAGTTTCCTCCGACTGCGCATGTTCCGTTGGGCTTGTCGCGTTCGTTTTCCCTACCTCCTCGGTCCGTCGCGACTTGAGCTGAATCGCCGTCCGCTTGACATACAACTCGCCGTCGATGTTGCCCTCGGGATAGATCACGATGTCGTGCGCCGAGACCTCGATGGCCGCCCAGCATTCGTTCTGGTCTTCGCCCTCGTACAGGAAGAGGATGTTCTGCTTCAAGACGGCGAAGAAGCGATCCTTCGGTTTCGAGCGTCGAGGATCTCGAGAGCGGTTGTCCATGAACGAGCGGTACCCCGAGGCGAGCATCCCGACATAAGTCCCATCGTTGCCGACTTTCAGCGGCTCATACGTCCGTCGGACAGTGAGCCATCCTGCGCGGTAGACATTGACCGGCTCAACCTCGTCTTCCTGTTCGCCCGAAGCGGTCAAGTACGATCTCGCCACGAGGTCGGGGATTCCGGTCTTTCGAGGTACGCGAACGACGGGCGAGGTGTAATACAGGAAGGCGAGGAGGACGGCGAGGCAGAGCGGGAGGAAGGTGATTCCGCCCAGGAGGTAAGTGAGTGCGAAGACGAGAGAGCCGACCATCTGTGGGCGCCGTAGCATGTCAGTACGATTGGGATCGCTTCGATGAGCCTCAGTGTCTGGTCCGCGTGCATCTTGGAATCCCGCAAAGCTTGCTCGCTCTGCGAAACCGTTCCCTCAACCCGTCATCGACTTCGGTGTGCCCTCACGACGCCGTGCTCGTTCGTGGGACGACGCCGCTGCTGCAAGGCAGCCTTGGCAGCTTCACGCACCTTGCAAGCCCTGTCACAACCCGCCTATTGCCTGCGCCGTGCTGTCAGAGTCCCCTGAATCGGGAGAAGGTGGGGTCGGGAGTGATGACGGTGTTGCTGGCGTTCAGGCCGTCATGAAGCGGTGTAAGTGGACTCGGTGAATGTATGAGCAGCCCCTTGAGCGCCGACAATCCTCTAGCAAGCTGTCAAGCGAGGTTGAGCGGTGGAGTTTGTGGAAGACCATCACGAACGCTCTTCTCTCCTCGTACGCGCGCCGCAACACGCTCTGCGGCTCCTTTGAGCCGTACAAGTTTGCCAGAAGGCTTCCGCGACCGGCTGCCGGAGTCTGGCCCGCGCGCGTGCCTTTGCGACCAACTCGCTTCTCCTCGTCGGCGCTTGCACGCTTGCACTCGCCGCGACGTCGCACCGACGTCGCACCGAGCTTTGAACCCAGACACTCGTGCTTGCGCTGCTGCGCCACCCTCGCGGCGCCCGTACACAGCCGACGGACCCGCCCTCTTCGACTCCGAGTTGCCGTTCTTTACGCCCTGCGAAATGTTTTGCTCGTCTGACAAAGCGTCTGACTTTCCAGCAAGGCCAAGCACAGCTCGACACAGCCACTGCAGAGCGTCCCACCAGGCGAACGGGACGCTTCCCGGGTGCGCAGTCGCGGAAGTCCCGCCGTTACTCCTCTCTTTCTCTCCTTCTTCACACTCTCCTGGACTCGCTCCACGATGCTGCTCCTTGCTGCCACTGTTCTTTCAATGGCTGCGAAGCACGCAGCTGCACTCACCGGCCCACAAGTCGCGGCCGTCTTCCTCTCCTCCACGTCGTCCTTGAAAGGAGGCACAATCTCGCTTCCGCGCTTTGATCTCTCCATCATCTCGAACGGCAGTGCGTATGACTCCACGATGTTGTGACTCCGCTCTGCACTGACGAGGTTCCCTCCGGACAGCGCACGCCCTTTTCGTAGCGAATGCCAGCTCGACCTCTCCCACTTCCGTGGGGTGGCTCGGAGTCGGTCATGGCACCGTGTGTCCTCCCCTCCTCCTCCCTGGACCCTGCTGACGCCCTACGCGACAGTCCATGGCGGACGCCGACTTCCTCCTCGCCTGGCCAACCGTCTCCGGCTCGTCCGTCAATTGGACGCTCTCGCACCGTCTGCCCAACTCGAATGCTCACGGAGGACACGCCATGCCTGTCCTCGCATCCTCGAGCGTTGACACGAGTACCTCGGCATTCTACACCCTCGTACCCGCCTTGACGACGTCCGACCCGTCTTCGCCCTTCTCGAGCGTCGCCTTCACTCGCCTCGTCGATCCCGGTTCAACGTACCCGACTGCGCAAGGCGAGACGAGCGCTGTATTGGGTAACGGTACGCTCGACTTGATCTACGCTTCGAGCTCGCGCAACCCTGGAACGACGAATGAGGGGCAGGCGACCTTTTCCAAGCACAACCAGGTGCGGGCGGTATGGCTTCTCCCCCTGGCTTCGCTGACTCCTCGTTCCCGGCAGCCCACTGGCGCTACAAGCATCGACATGAGCGCGGCCTACGTTGTCGTTGCGAACGAGTTGTCGACACCTCCGCCGCAGACTCAGCAGGCTCCGCCTCCGAGTGCCGCCGCGAGAAGGCGTCGCAGGATGTTCATCGCTCACGGTGCGTCGCAGAGCTCTCGCATTCATACCTGATGCTGAAGACGTCGCTGGTGCAGCCGCACTTGGCGGACTCGCCTTCGCCATCTTCGTCCCGCTCGCGATCCTCACCGCCCGCTTCGGCAGGGAACGCTTCGCCTGGCTCCCGCCTCACGCCGCCCTTCAGCTCCTCGCCGCCTCGATGGTGGTCACCGCGTTCGCCCTCGCTGTTAGCCAGACGGGCAACCTCTTCGTCGACTTGCACCAAGTCCGTCGGCCTTCTCAAGCCGCCACCTAGCGTTTCTCATCCTTCCTTGTGCCCTGACTCTCCCTTGTTTTCCCGCAGCGCCTCGGACTCGCGCTCTTCCTCATCATCATTCTCCAGCTCCTCCTCGGCTACCTCGCCCACCTCACGCTCCCCTCCGCACTAACCTCCTCCTCCCCCTCCCTCTCCCGTCCGCGCCCCTCCTTTGCCCGCGCAATCCACATCCTCTTAGGCTTGACCATCCTTGCACTTGGTTGGGTCCAAGTCCACACGGGCATCAAGGAAGGAGGAGAGTGGTATCGCGCGACGTCGGGTGTGGAGGAGGTCCCGCGTGCGGCTAGGGGCGTCTTCTGGGCACTCGTGGGATTGTTTGTGCTCGCGTATGTGGGCCAGTGGGTTGCGGCGACTAGGAGGGCCGTCAGGAGCGAAAAGAAGGTCGCGACGAATGGAGAAGCGTTGCCGCTTTATGAGGCGGGTGTCGGCGGCCGCAAGAGGAGTCGTCGCGCGTAGTGCGACGGGGTTCAAGGCTGTGCTTCGTTTCCGCTTGTTGTGTCTAGACGGGTCTCGGCACTTCCGCTTCCGCTGTAGAACTTCCCACGCTTGTTTAGCTCCTCGCCTCCCTCCCTGCAAAAGACTCGTGCTCGTCGTCTCTTTCACGACGAATGCCGGAGTGCTCGATCGCGTTGAGATTGCACGTTCGCCCAGCCGGTTGACAGCCACGACATTGGGGAGCATTTCGTCACGAAATTGGGATGAGGAGAAGACAACAAGCAGTTTGGTAGTGTTGGAGCGTATGCGAGAGACGACAGTGAGAAACTAAATATCTAAGAGAACACGTAGATACCTGAGAGGCGAGAAAGGAAGGAAAGCGAAGAACGACAGGGGAAGGGGAAAGAGGAAGGACAACTTGAACACGGACAAAACTGCTCATGACATCTGGATAAGCCTGGTTGGCGGGGCCCCCTCGTTGACAGGGTCAGATTTTCGACTCTTTTCTCGAGCCGTCTACTGGTGTTTGGCGAAGTGGAGAGGGCCGCCGAACTTGCGAATCCGCTCGCCGACCGCGATGAGGACGAAGACGAGTCCCATGGCGAAGGCGACGATGGCGGCTTGGACTGCAAACAGAGTAGTATCAGTGCTCTGTTGAGCTAGAGAGACGGAAGGACGGGGCGGGGGGCGAAGGGAGACGGCCGGAGGCGAGGAGAAAGGCGGGAGTGAGGCAGAGGGACTCACTACCGAACGAGACGTCGTATCCGACCGCTTCGCCCCAGGGAGCTTGGAAGTACCCTACCGAAAACCCGCTGATGGTACGCGAGAGGTTGACGGCCGCACTGACTTCGCCTGGGAGAGGTAGGTGAAGGGGGAATCGGCGGGAGAGAGGTCCAGGGCAGAGAAAGGAAGTGAGCGTAGATACGAGACAGAAGTAAGGAAGGGGAGAAGGCGGAGACGAGACGGGGGAAATGAGGACGGGGAGGAGGAAGAGCGAAAGCGTCGACGGACCTGAGGCGGACGGGAAGACGTCAAGGATGTAGGCCGTGATGGCGACCGAGCTGATCATGACTCCGAGCACGTAACCTCCCCAGCCGACGACGATAGCGCCGACACTCAAGCCCTTGGCCAAGGCCTGTCCGACGAGGACGAGGCCGGCAATCATCAGGACGGATGCGAAGGGGAAGATGTAGAGGCGGCATTCGGGCTTGAAGACTCCATTGTGCTTGCGAACGTAGCGGTTGGCGATCCAGTCGTTCGCGACGTGCCCGATACCCTCGCCGAGGACGAGCGCGACGAGAGGAGTGAGGTAGACGACACTTGTCTGCTTGAGGGTCAAGCCGTAGCCGCCGGCGACCTTCGGCGTTGCGAGGATAATGGACGAGGTGATGTTGATGCCGACGGCCCACATGAAGGAGAGACTGCCGCGAGAGTCGAGAGGTGTCGAAGACGAGAAAGGTCGAGGAGAAGGTGGGATCGTCAGCGCTCGTTCCTCTCGACCTTGACGTCGCCCCATCACACGCAAACGATAGACAGGCTTGGTAAAACTTACGCGTAGACGACAAAGACCATCCAGAGCGTCGGCTTGGTGAAGACTTCGAAGAGGCGCATGATCGAGGGGAAGGCGTTGGGCTTGTAGGCGCGCTGACGGACACCGGTGATGCCGACGAGGTTGCAGAATCGTCCGTATATGCCGGTAGGTCGTTCAGGCTGGACGGGGAGGGAGCGGTCGTACCACGTCTCGTCGGCAAGGAAGATGATGAGGAGGAGGACGAAGCAGCTCCAGGCGAAGACGACCCAGAGGACCGGTCGCCATGCCCCGTTGAGTCCTGACACGATGAATCCGCCGAAAAAGGGACCGCAGTAAGGGGAGCAGAGGAAGATGACGACCCAGAGACCGATCTTGCTGTGAACGCCGGTCTCAAAGTCAGCGTCGCTCGCGCTTGGAGAGCTGAATCCGCGGACCGTGCGTGTTCATGGAAGAAAAACATATCTGCGAACGTGTAGGAGGGATGAGCAAACGTCCGGGGAGGCGAAGGAAGAGGGGAGGAGGATGAGGTGAGGCGATCCTTGTCGATGCGAACCGCGACTCACCCTTGACAAACGTCAACCCGATAGTCTGGCCAGCGGTGAGGAAGAGCGAAGTGAGAGGTCGAAGGGCATAGTACGCGCTGAAGTCTTGTACGAGGACGCTGCCGAGTACCATGAAGGTGCCGAGAAGCTGGGTCCAGAAGAGGACGGGTAGACGGCCCCAAAAGTCTACGAGGTTATGACAAGGTTAGTTGTAGTTCTGAGAACAAGTGGCGAAGAGGAACGACGAGAAGAGGGGAACGAGGCGGGAGAAACGCACAGAGAGGGGGGATCCATACGAGGCCGCCGATTCCGAGCAGCAGGACGTTCAGGTTGCCCGCCTGGTTGACCTTGGCAGGGGAGAGGCCCCACTCCTCACCCTGGGAAAGCAGGAGGGGGATACCGGCGCCTGAAGAGGCGGAGAGGGCTGAGGTCAATCGCGTTTCGCCGCCGAGCCGAGCTTCGGCAGAAGGCCAGACGCACCAGACTGGAAGTCTCCGCCGAACGCAGCCAGCGCGACGATGATCAAGATGGCATGCTTCTTCCACTCCGACCAGTTGAGGGGGTCGCGGGGGTCGTTGCTGGGTTGGGGAACGAGGATGGTGCGGCCGTCTTTGGCCGTCTTCAAGCCTGCTGCTGCCGCATCCTCGACCTGGAGGACGACGTTGCCGCCGTCCTTCTCGAGCTGAGTGTCGGAGCGAACGACGTGAGTGTCGTACTCGTCGTCTGCGTGCGAGGATCCCTTCTCGACGTCGAGCCGGGTGGTCATCGGGCTGCGTGAGTGTCGCACAGTGGTGGCGGAGGGGAAAGAGGGAGCCTGCGCGACGTTAGAACACGTTTGAGTCGTCGCTCGCCTCTCCGCCGCGTACGAACAGCTGAAGGACCGCGTACGTTGACTTTGCGGAGTGTCCTGGATGTCTGGCGAGGTGTCGCTGTCGATGCGGAAAGCGAGGAAACGAAAGAAGGCGAGACGAACGGGCGAGGGGTTGAGCGGAGGACGAGGAGGACGAACATCCGGGCGAACTCGCTCAGGCACGGTTCTTGTCCCCCGCCTCGTTGCATCTTCCGGGATCGCCAGGCCCCCGAAGCGGGGCCCCACTGTGCGAGCTGGTCCTTCCTCGCCTGCTGACTTCCGCCGGGTGAACAGTTCCTCGCCTTGTCCAAGTCCTCGATTGCCAAGCACGGTCGCGTGTGACTCCCGGGAGATGCCTGTGCGAGCGGAACGCCCCAGCAGGCGAGGGTGGACGCCAGTCGCTGCGCTTGGGAAGGCCGACTCGAGCCAGCGAGCGAGACGGCGCTCAGTTCTCCCGCTCGCTGCGTGGCCAGCGCAACACCGCTGACTTGGCGCCAGATGGAGCCGCAGGAGGGAGAACAAGCCCGTCAGCAGAAGCGAGTCGAGGTCGACGGCTCCACGGACTCCGGCGGAGATGGAAGCGAAGCGGTCACGGTCGGGCCGACGTCTCCTTGCGAACAGCGACACACTTGCGATGTTGCCAGGCTTGCTGCTGCTCTGTATACTCCTTTGGGCTCACACGGCCACGGCCAGGCCCGCCGGCCAAACCGTCTTGGCCGCCGATGCCTCGTTCTCCCCGGTCGACGACTCGGATTCTCATCGCTCGTCGTCCTTTTCGCCGCTGCTGCCCCCCGCAATCCCGCTAGCAGTCAAGTCACCCTGTATGTAGGGCTGGCTGTTCAGGCGGACTTGCACGGAACGCTCACACTTGCTCGTTGCGCAGACGTGAACGCCCTCCTCCCGACAGGCGGAGACGGCGGTAGGAAGGGCTATCTCGCCGGTTCTTGGGCCCGACACTGGCCCGTCCACCACCCAGGTTCTTCTCGGGACTACAAGCTCTCGTGGGCAGGCCTGATCCGTATCGACGGCACGACCTACGAGTTCCTTGGCGCTCCCCTCTCCGACTCGCAGAGCTCGCTTGGTCCGGCTCGAGTCGCCAGTCAGACCGCCTTCGAGTACACGGCGACCAAGTCGGTCTTCTCGTTCGAGGCGGGAAACGTCACCTTCAAAGCGACCTTCCTCTCTCCCGTCACGCCAAACGACCTCGTTCGCCAGTCGCTTCCTTTCTCCTACCTCACTATCGACGTCGATCCGAACGCAGCTCGAGACCACGCTGTCTCCGTCTACACTGACATCACGGGCGAATGGGCTTCAGGCGACCCGAACGCCAACCTCGTTTGCCCCCGCAACCCTCCTCAGTTCAGCTCGATTCCACTGACACTTGGGCGAGCAGACCTGGACCTACACTTCCGGCTCGGGAGTGGGCGTTCATGCTGTCTCGCGACGAGAGCAGCTTGTCTTCAGCGAGTTTGCCGAGCAGGCGGAGTGGGGAGAGGCGATCCTCGCGACCGAGCTGGTGCGTCGTCAAACGAGGCCCATAGGAGTTTTGACCTGACTTTGATTCACTCTCAGCGCCGGGAGACTGTCGGCGGTTCAGGGGAGGCGAACGAGTTGCGCGGCACGTTCACCAAGCACGGCCGGCTCGAGGGGACGCACGATGCCGCCTACCGCAAAATGGACGACCGCCAGCCGGTCTTTGGGTTCTCTGTCCAGATCACGTCGTCGAGGCCAAGCGCGGTCTTCACAATAGGGCACGTCCGGCATCCTTACGTTGTGAGACGACTCGGCTTTTCTCTGGCGCCCTTCCGGATACACAGCTCACTCGCTCTCCTTGCGCAGAACTTCGTCACCCCCGAAGGCCAGATCTCGCTGGCAGGACTCTGGACTACCCGCTTCTCAGGCCCACTCGGCGCCGTCTCTTATTTCCAGTACTCCTACCTCCGCACTGCGCGCGAAGCCGCACGCTTCGACGAGCAAGTCCGGCGCGACGCCAAGCGCGTCTCAGGCGACAACTATGCCGCGCTCGTCGAGCTGTCGACCCGTCAGGCGTTTGCGACGTTCGAGTTGACGACGGGCGTGACGGACGATTGGAGGGAAGACAAGGAGGGCGTGATGGCTCACTTGAAGGAGATTTCCAGCAACGGCGACATGTCGACGATCGACGTCCTCTTCCCTCTCCACCCAATCCTGCTCTACACGAACCCGACCCTCCTCGCGCTCCTCCTCGAACCGATCCTCGTCTACACTCACTCCGGGTTGTACCCGAATCGATGGCCGGTCCACGATCTCGGGACGTACCCGAACGCGACCGGCTACAGTGACGGAAACGATGAGCCGATGCCGGTCGAGGAAGCAGGAAACATGCTCTGGTGCGTCGCGCTTCGCCTCGTCTTCGCCTCTCTCTCTCTCTCTCGCAAGCTGACAGTCTTTTCGCAGGATGGCACTCGCCTACTTCCAGCTCACTGCCGACAAGCCCTGGGTCGAGAAGCACTACGAGCTCTTCAAGTCCTGGACAACCTTCCTTACCGACGACGGGCTCGTGCCGGCTGAGCAGCTCAGTACGGACGACTTTGCCGGTCCGTCGACGTGCTGGACTGCTCCTGACTTGCTGGGCGGAAGTGCTGATGTGGGCAGGTCTCTCGCAGGAACGCTTTCGAATCAGACGAATCTCGCTGTCAAAGCTATCGTTGGGATTGGCGAGCGCAGCTTCTCCGGCCATTTCTATCCGTTCCCGCTGATGTTAGTCTGGCTCGCAGGCGCGATGGGCGAGCTGGCGAAGAGAGTCGGGCGGTGGACAGACGGGATCCACTATCGAGCCGTAGCCGAGGTGCGCCTCCTCTTCTCGCTCTTCCCGCAGCAGAAATCTGCGCTGACCAGCTCCGTCACGCAGGCGTACGTGCGCGAATGGACGGCCATGGCGATGACGGAGACGGGCGGAGCTAGACATGCGAAACTGGCGTACCAGCACGACGGCTCGTGGGGTACTCTCTGTGCGTGTCGATTCTCTGGCCCCCCCAACCCTCTCCTCGAGCTCTGAGGTTTGTCACTCACGCCTCCCTGCGCCCCCAGACAACCTCTTCGGCGATCGTCTTCTCAACCTCAAGCTGTTCGACCGCCAGCTGTACATTGACCAGGGCGCTTGGTATGCCACCAAGGCGCAGAAGTACGGCGTTCCCCTCGATTCGCGCCATTTGTGGACTAAGGTGAGTCAAGATGCCAGGGAACCCTCGTCCTCCCTCGCTTGCGACATCATGGGTGCGCGAGCGAGTTGATACACGGGTCCGATAAACTGATGCCAGCACCCCCGCAGACGGATTGGGAAGTTTTCGCAGCGGCGTCAGCCACCGACAAGAAGGGGCGCGAGCTGTTCGTCAACCTCCTCGTCGACTACGTTGAAGCCGGCAAAGTCGACGCCGCTTTCCCCGATCTCTACGAAACGACTACCGCCAACTTTCCTGGCCGCGACGGACTCGACTGGCCCCTCTACTTCATCTCACGACCCGTTGTCGGCGGACACTTTGCGCTCCTCGCGCTTGAGAAGGCCAATCGCGCGAACGGTGTCGAGGAGGATCCGTTCGGCGGGTGAGAGCGCGGGAGCACGACGCTGTACATCCTCTCATTGATTTATCGCTGCATTCACATCGACTTGTTGGCTTACCAATGCGGGTACGCGAGAGTCGTCGTCCGGATGGTCGGTCTCGTTTGCCCCCTCGCTTTCGCTGCGTCTTCCTATCTAGCCTACAGGGGTTTTTTTTTTTCCCTTCCCTCTCCTTGAGACCGGCTGCTGCTACCGCCAGAAACCCGCCGGGACGCGAGTTGCACGACAACCCAGCTGGCGCACGCCTCTCCCGCCTCTTGCCCTCTACTCCCTCTCAACACGACTTCTTCCGCATCGCGGTCAAGCACGATGACCGACTCGCGGAAGGAATACAAGGGCGAAGGCATCGGGCCGGTTTGCGACGACGTTGTCGACGAGGGCGTGCCTGGCCGCGACAAGGAGGACGAGGAGGAGATGTCCAGGACCCCGACGTTCTCCCTGCTGTCGGTGCGTGACGTCCTCTGCTGGACAAAGTAGGCCTTCTGACATCGTTCGCTTCGCCCCCAGAGCAGTTTGGCGACCCCAGCGACCCGGTCGCCGTCAGCCGCGAGAACATCGTTGCGGGCGAGCGAACAATGCGTCTTCAGCTTTCTCCCTAGCACTTCGGCGCGGTGAGGCTTGACGTTTTTTGCTCCCCTTTCGACAGTTGGTCGCTCGGCGATGAGGTAGAACAAGGGCAGTGGCTGTACTGAGGGTGGGGGGGGGGGGGGGGATGGGAAAGAAAGGATGGAAGCGCCCGCTTGGTCCCGACTGGTTGGAATAGCAATACTCGCTTCGAATGACCGCGCCACACACTCCTCGCCCGGTCAAAGCGGTACTTCTCCCTTGGTCGCAGGCAAAGAGCCATGCGATCATGGCCATCGGCTTGCAAGCGGCGAGAACAGCGCCTCGAAAGCTACATTCGCCAGAAGCTGTCTGCGAAGGCGGGCACGAAGTCAATTCGGGCAGAATGGATACTGCGGGACGCGGTACGCACCCTTCAACGGCACCCTGTTGACTTCTTCCCACCTCAGCACGCCGGTCTCGTCCTCCTTCTGGAGGAACGTGATATCGCCCTCCTCCGTGCGCGCAACAAACTCCCGAGGTCCCGCCCCAAGATGCGCGCGTGCGTAGCGAGCCATCGGCACCGAATCGAGCGAGGTGTATGCGAGGGTGAGCACGGCGCTCTTGAGTGTCGAGGGGACGAGTTCGAGCAGGCGATTCGAGAGGTCGTGATCGTCTTGGACAGTTGGCTCGTGCTTGTACATGAGTCCGAGGAGGTGAAGGGAGGGCAAATGCTGTATGAGGTTGGCGATGTGCGGGAGAGAGAAAGCCAGGCCGTCCTCGAACTCCCATGCGAGGCGCAAGTCGACCAAGTCGTGGAAGGTAGCGATGTTGCGGTAGAATGACGGCGCGAAAGGTACGTTGGCGATGACAAGCTGCCGCATAGTTCCAGGACGGGCGCTTTGCAGGACGGCCTCGGTGGCGAAGGCGACGTCGCGCGTATTGCCGGTGAAGCGAATGTCGACGGATTCGAGTGGACGAACACGAGCTGGTGAGGCTACCGGCGATGTCTGTTTGAGAACGGCACATCGGAGGTCGAACTTTGCTAGGGTGGGCGAAATGGAGAGGAGAGCACGGAGATCGGCGCCATCGACAGACGGTGTAGCAGCGGCGTTTTCGCTCGTGGATCCTTCGACGTTGAGGTACTCTAGGCTAGAGATGCGAATCGGTGCGTTGGTGGAGAGCGATCGAACGACGAGAGTCGGTGGGTTGAAGAAGGAGAGGCCGAAGAGTGAGTGCAAGAGGCGGAGGAGGGATGGTAGTCGATGTTCGGCGTAGTTAAGTCCGCGGGACACTGACGATTCCGGCCAGACAACCCTGAGCTGGCCAATGCAGCCTGCTGCTCTCGGATGGGCGATGAGGTGCTCGACGAGCGAGGCGGCCTTCCTCGTCCTCATGTCGGCAATCTCGACATGGCTCCACACGAGCCTCGTCCCGACCAGCCGCCACGCGCGGCACACCAAGCTGACTTGTCGACCGACAGCGCGTTGTCGTTCGAAGTTGTCGAGATGATTGGTTGGGTGGAGAGACTCGTCGAGTTCTCGGAAGATGAGGTTGAGAACGTCGAGCGGAAGGTCGGGCATGGCGAGGCGGTCGGGCGATACAAACAGGAATGTTCTGCACGGTGCAACGGGTCAGCACGCGTCTTTAGGCGGCCGTCGACGAGGAGGAGCACGAAGATGCGAACTCACCGAGTGGGGGTGGAACACGGCAAGCAGACAGCGGGGCACGGCGAGCGGTGCTCAAGGCGTCGAGGAGGGGCTCAAAAAGCTCACATGAAGGAGCAGCGCAGCGAGACTCGCCGAGTGACGAGCAGGTGCGAGGTCAAGAGCCCACTGCAGCGAAGCTGCGAGCATGCGAGCATGTCGCCGTGGTGCTATCGCAAGGCTTGCAAGCATGGATGACTCCGAGGGAGAGATGCGCCTCGCTACCGCAATGCAGGATCTCGCACGAAGCTGAGTGGACGCGAAGAGGTGGCTTCTACGGGCTTAGGTGAAGAGCTGTCCGACAGTCGCAGACGGGTGAGCAATCCCGTGATGTGAGAGGCAGATTGCGACGCGATACAGTGTATGTGTGCGGCGATAAGGGGTGGGAGGTGAGTGTCGGGTGGGCAAGTCGAGGCGACAGGATGTGACGCAGTGCCGCTGTCTTATCGCATGCGCAATCCTGCAAGTCAATGTGCAAGCAAGGCAAGTCATCCCAGCGGCAGACAACGGGAGGATGTACGACGATGCGTGATGAGTTCCGCGTCGAATGTCGTGGCCTGCGGCACAGCGGATCAGCTCGCGTCCCTGGCGCAGAAAGTTCATACCAGCTCAGCGCCGCCAGCCCATTCCTGATGGCCGAGCGTAGGTGCGGGGCAGAGCAGCTGAATGCATCGTCCGTCGGCCAGACGAGGACGAGATGGCGGAGGTTGCGGAAGGTACCGACGGTGGCGAAGAAGGAGGCAGAGAAAGGAACTTTGTGAATAGTCCGAGACTTGAGGCGCGCTGGTTCAGCGCAACGGAGGACCGTGTGTCGGTGAGGGCGCGCCCGTGTCCTCTTGAGATCCAAGTCGTGATTGCGTCAAGTAGTCGCGATCGACGTCGTCCTCGTCTCGCGCCAGCAGCGTAAAGGCCCGCCAGCAGAACGCCGTCCCCGCCTGTCGCCATGCGCGGCAGACGAGGCTCAGGCTCAGTCCCCTACGTCGCCGTTCCGCCTCGTCCATCAGCGGTTTGGGGGGTCATCTGGGCGTCAAGCTCGTCGAAGATCATCTGGAGGATGTCGGCAGGTAGGACAGGCATGTTGAACGTTTGTACGGCGGGCTGCGGGCGGCCATGAGCCGTCAGCGAGCCTCGAGGGCGAGGAGATGATGAGGCGTACAGGTCCAGGCGTGGGGCGTCGCAAGGTTGGCAGGGCGGTTTGGTAGGCAGCTTGGAAGTACAGCAAGCGGTGTCGATGCTCGAACAGGCTGGCGAGCAAGGTGAGCGCGCGGAGGTGGGACAAAGACGCAACTTCGCCGGTTTCGCGGAACATTGACGTCTCGCCTTTCGCATGTTTGCGAGCTCGTAGGCCCCTGCAAGCATCCGACAGGGAGCGGCGGAACCAGCCGAGTGCGATTGCAGCGGTATAGGCAGAAATTACGAGCGGAACGTCCGTCGAGGACAAAGGTATGAGGCTGCAACAGAGTAGATATGTGCACAAAGAACGGGTATTTGTAAAATCTGTGGTACATTGAGCTCGAAGAGAGTGCGCAGGGGGCGGCGCAGGTGGAGAGGGGAGACATGGGGGAAAAGGGAGCGGAAGAAGGGCGACGCTGAAGGCTAGGCGAAGCGAGCACTTGGAAACCATCTGTGCAGGCGACGAGAGTCGTCAGTCGGTGTTGGTTGAGCGCTTGGAGAAGGCGAGACACGCTTCACGGCTCGCATCGCACTCACCTTGTATCCAGACTCCTGACCTCCCTTTTCCCCTCCTCCCCTTCCTCCTTCCTCCTTGCCTCGAAAAGCAACATCAACAACCTCCCTACGTTACTCGAGCCCGTGACGACCAGCGCGTCGGCGTGGATCGAGAGGACTGTTAGATCGCGGACGAAGAGGCGCGCTGAGGAGATGCGGAGGGCGAGGGGGAGGTGGTTGAAAGCTGTTTCGTTCTACACGTCGACCACAAACGTCAGCTTCGTCTTCGTGGCACGGGAGCGCGAAAGAGAGAAGCGGAGAAACAAGAGGACGCACGAATCCATCCGGCACCGCCGCCTTATTCTTCGTGACAGCGTGCACCCTCCCATGCCTTCCTCCCGGTCCGATGCCGCGCGCTCCATGTCCCGCCCGCTCTCCGCCCGCACCCACATCGCCAAACTCCGGCGTCCGCTTCTCCATCGCCTTCTGCCTGCCGTCCCTCTCCCCTCTCCTCCCTCTCCCCTTCCTCTCTTCCTCCGCTGCAACTTCGAGGTCGGCTTCCGCAGTCCCAACAATCCTGAACCTGACTCCCAGCGGATGCTTCCTGAACGCCTCTACCGCATGCGGGTCATCGGACATCAGCGCCAACGTCGGTCTCGCTTTCTCGTCGGTTGAGGCGGCGAGGCGAGACCAGGGAGCTGAGACGGCGAAGAGGGTGCGGACGCGGTCTGCGTTCGTCTGCATCCGGGGAGAGTGGTGCGAGGAGGGAAGGGAGCCTGAGGAGGGGAGGGAGAGGAGCGAGTTGACGCTGTCGACTGCGGCGGCGTAGTATGAGGTGATCAAGTCGTCGGTGAGACCTGGTTCTGATTCTGGCGGAGGAGAAGGGGTAGAGGACGAGCGGGAGAGCGAGGCGGGACCGATACGGTCGGCTTCCAGGAACTTGTCGCCGAGTCTGCTCAAGCCGGCGTCAGCTCGTCGGTTCTCCGCCGAGAAGGAGAGATCGGGACGAACCGCACGTGCACGCCGACAAGCAGATCCCCCGGCTCCTTCCCTTCTCTCCTCCACGCTCTGTCACTCACGCCCAACCTGCGCTCCAAGACCCGCACCATCGCCCTGACCTCGTCGTTCGGCGTCCACACCTGTCCAGCCAACCTACTCATTCGCCCGAATGCCCCCTCAAACGCACTCGGAAGCGTCTCCTCCGGTCCAAGGAACGCCGGTCGCTCCTCCTCACTCTCCTCGAGCGCTTCCAACCCCGTCAGGTCCTTCCGATGCAATTCGGCGAGCCTCGACTGATCGACAAACAGCCGGAGGAACGTCGCATCCAACCCGTCCACATCCCTCAACCAATACACATGGTTCCGCTTTGCCCAATTCGGGCGAAACGAGGCGTCGAGTTCGAGGGGGCGGAGGGAAAGCGCGCGCGACTCGTCGGGTGTGAGGGAGAGCTTGTAACGTTTTGTTTGAGGAGGAGGGGGGGCGCACGGGGCTTGCGGGTTGAGAGGGGTGAAGGGGGAGGGGGAGGAAGGGAGGGTGAAGTAGGAGGACCAGGAACCGTAGTTCCAGGATGTAGAGTCGAGGAAGACGGTGTAGCCGTAGTGATGGGCGACCGAGGCGACGCGGAGGAGGAGAGAGACTTCAGATCCGAAACCGTGCCGGCCTGCACGAAGACGATGTCAGCGCGGTAGAGGAGGCGGGAAGGAGGGGGACGAACCGGCGAAGCGGAAGAGAACAGTCTTCTTGCAGAGCGGAAGTTGCTTCGCTTTGGGTCGCCGTTCGGGCTTCGCGAGACCGCCTATCCGCACGTCCGCCAGATCTGCTGCTTCTGCTACTCTCACCGCTTCCCGCTCGTCCTGCGCCGTCACAGTCGCCTCTACGCGCGCGCTGGAATTCCCTCGTCCGCCTTGTGCGCCCTCAGCTGGAGAAGACGACCCCATCACAGCCTCTTCTCGGAGACCGTCTCTCGGCCATGCCGGTTCCTGTGCCCCGCCCGCAGAGCCCAGCAGCCCCGCTGCCCCATTCGCATTCGCCACGTAGGTCGCCAGTGCAAGTGCAATGCCGAGGACGACGAGAAGAGCGAGGCGAGATGAGTGTCGACTGGTGCGCTGCGCGATGAACGGCGGGAGGGACGAGAAGGATGAGAGGGTGCGGTGGCGCATTCGTGTGGGTGACGAGGGCATCCTGGCCCTCACCACGGCTGCCTCGTGTGGTCTCGAAGGGGTTGGCGGAGGACGAGGTGTTCGGTGTCGGCAGGAGGAAGACGAGGGCTTGATGCCGCAGCGCAAGACGAAGCGGTGCGTGCGTCGCAGCAGCCCTGCCAGCAGAGAACAGGTCCCGAGCAGTCTACTCTCGCTGTATTCGCCTAGAACGGCGGGTCGTGAGCGTTTGCGAGAGTGAGCTCGTCGTCGTCGTCGGTGTCGAGCGAGATGAAGAAGCACGCGTTCGCTCGGCGTCGCGGCGCGTACTCGGCCCCGACGCCGACCAGGTGTCTCATCTTGCTCGGCAGCGATCCGCTCTCCGTCCTCCGCCTCGTCGCGCTCTTCCGTTCGCCCTCACGCGGCATCGCTACCCTCGCTGAACCGGGAGACATGGCTGCACAGGCAAAGACACGACGACTAGCCTACGCCGCACTGCTCACCAACGCACGCTACTTAGCCAGGCCTCGTACCGTCCCTCTCGCCTTCTCAGATCGCACACCCTCGATCCCACTCGTCTGAACCCGCGCGTGTGGCTGATGCTCGACCACACGATGAGCCAAGTCAACACCCGCTACCCTCTCGTCGTGCTCACCACCCCCTCCATCCCCTCGAAACAACCTCGTCCGACTGGATCGCAGCGAACCACTCCTGCGTGTGAGGAAGACGGCGTCGCCGTGTTGCACCACGCCGTCGAGGACCCCGTGCGTTCTCCCCTCTCCCTCTCTCCTTTCACTCTCGGTCGAGATGCGTCCTCCGCAACCTGAGTTCGGTTACAAGCTCGCATGATTCGTAGAAGCTGACGTGCATGACTTCGGGTAGCGACACGAGAGCATCCACGGCATCTGATCCAGCAAGCAAGTCCGGCACGTCGTACTCGTCCCAAGGCTCCAAACCTTCGACTGCCGCCGTCCTGACGTGAAAGACGACCGTCTCGACCTGCACGCGCAGCTTCCTCGGGAGTTTGCTGATCAAGTTCGGGCTTGGCGCGGCTGCAGAGGCGCTGGCTGACCTACGACATACTTGACAAAGAGCGCTTGACGGTGCCGCATGGCCTTGAGCGAGAGCGTGCCGCGAGAGGGGCGGGCGAGTCGGATGATGAGGAGATGGAGCTCGTTCGGCAGCTTGTCGAGCATGGCGGGCATGGGAGACGGACGAGCCTGTCGCCTCGAGTCTATTGAACGTTTGCAGGCGGGCTCAGCGGGTGATCGTGGGCGGGGGAGCAAAGGGGAAGAGGAGGAGTCTCTGGCTCGCTCGCAACGGGCAACTCGCCTCACGACTGTCTCGCGAAGGAGAGCCTTCGTGAGATGGCCAATGCGCTTGTTGACGAAGGAGATGGTCAGGAGAGCGTCTCGCCGGAGCTGAGCGGCATCGAGGACGAGGGATTCGGGAGAAAGGCACGGCGCGTCGGATGACGAGGATGAGAATTTCCGTCGGGAGCGTTGCGAGCGACGCAAGCATGCTGGCGTGACATCGACAGTGGTTTCGGAGCGGTGTGAGCAGTCTCGGACAGGTTCAGCAGGTGACCGAGTTTGAGCAGTGAGCGGGACAAGCAAGAGAGGCGCGAGATGCTCACGAGCGGTGCTCAGCTTTCCCACCATGACGAGTTGCGGAACCAGACTACTGTGCAATGCAGGGTGAGGGGCGAAACGCGACAAGCAGAGAAACAAGATGCAGGTACGGCTGAGAACGAGACGAGGAGGAAACAACGCGAGTACGAGCGGTTTAGGGGATGCCCAGCTCGCCCTTGAGCGCCTTGATTAGTCGCCACTCGTCCATCGAGCTGTGGCGTGACACGAATCGGTAAGGCAGACGGCGGAAGAGCGGGAAGAGACTGTACGCACACTTGCTTGCGGAAGACGTCCTTGAGGACATCGATCGACTCGCGCGAGACCATCGAGACGACCTCGTCCTTGTCGTCGACTGCAAGAGTTGACCATTAGCAAGAGCTCGAGGGCGCAGAGATGAGAGCGTGTATCCACAGTGACGGCCATACTGCTTCGCGCTCTCGTACGCAGCGTGCTCGATCTTGACGGCAACACCGGCACCGACTTCGTGTCGCTTGACGATATCCTTGGACTTGTGGTTGATCTCGAGCGACGTGCTGAGGGAAGCGATAGGAAGAGTCAGCTCGGGGCGACCGCGAGTCGCTGATGCAGTGCGAACGCACACTTTGCCGAGAGAGATCACCTCCTTCTTCTTGGTCTTGGGGTCAGTCTTGACGACACAGAGCGGCGTGCCGATACGCAGCGTTCCGTCAAGGATGTCGCAGCCGAGAATAATGGCTGCGGAACGTTGAACTGGTCAGTTGATTCGTCGAGCGCGAGACGCGAAGGAAGAGATGCACGGTCACGCTGAGCGAAGCATGCAAGGATCTTGAGGCGGCACGGGAAGACGGCCTTGCCGGCAGCCTCAGCCTCCTTCTTCTCCTCGACGCCGCGCTTGTACACCATGAACTGGTCGAACAAGTGGTAGATGATGTCGGCTGCAATGTGAAGCGTGTCAGCGGAAACTCAAGAGCAAAAGACGTGACGCTGAGCGCACCCTTAAAGATCCTGATGCCGAGCTCCTCCGCTTGTCGCTCGGCGTCCTTGTCGACCGCAACGTCGAAGCAGAGAATGACGGCGAGTTCAGGCGCGCGCTCAAGCATCGTAGCACAGCGCATGACGTCCTTCTTGTGCACCGGACCGATGTTGATACCAGCCACGGGGATCTTAACGGCGTCGGACTTGAGGAACTCGAGCAACGCCTCAAGCGAACCGAGAGTCGACGCCTGTACAAAGACACCTCGTCCGCTCGTGTCGACCGAGTTGAGGAGGTTCGTCAGGTCGGACATGACCTCCTCGCGCAGCTCATCCTCGTCGTCGTCGTCGCCGCAGACGAGCAGACGCGAACCAGCGATCGCCTTCTCGAGGTCGGGCGCGACGATCTTGATACCCATAGCAGCTTTGATCTGCTTGTGGTGGACGTACTGGCCCTGCCAACGAGGAAGAGTAGATTAGGGAGTTGTTGGACGGCTGCAAGGGGAGAGTTCGTACCTTGATGCGCAACTCCTTCATCGGCTGCGGCGTCAGCAGTGCTCGAACCTGTGTGACGATAGCGCCGTTGAGACCGCAGAGAACGATCTTGTCGCCTTCGTGCAGGTATCCGTTGACGAGCACAACGTCGATCGTCGTACCGAGACCCTCGATGACCTTGACCTCGAGGACGGTGCACTGAAGCGTCGAAATGTACATGAGGTTGTTGGCCATACGCTCCTGGGTGAGCTTGACGAGAAGCATGAGCAAGTCGGGGACACCTTCGCCGGTGTGCGCCGAGGTCGGGACGAGCGAGACGTATTTCGCAAAATTCTTGTTGTCATAGTACGGGACGGCGTTGAGACCCTGCTCGGCGAAAGCAACGACGGTCTCATTGAGACGCTTCTCGAATTCACGCTGAACGGGGACCTCCTGCTGAGCGAGTGTCTGGCGGAAACCGCCGTCCTTCATCGCCTTCCAGCCGTACAGTCGGTCGATCTTGTTCAGCGCGACGATGAACGGCGTCTTGCCCTCGCGGAGCAATCGAATTGACTCGAGTGTTTGCGGCTCAAGTCCGTGCTGCGGTGCGAGCAAGTGTCAGTATCTGCAAGGGAACGGCTCCAGCTAGACGCACCATGATGTCGACGACGAGAATAGCGATGTTACACAGCGACGAACCACGCTGGCGGAGGTTGGTGAATGACTCGTGACCGGGCGTGTCGATGACGAGAAGACCGGGTAGCTTGTACTCCTTGAGGTCGTCCTGTGTAGCGGAATAAAACGTCCGCAAGCCACCCAATGAAGGCACAGGGAGAAAGCGCCTCGCAACTCACGTCGCCGAGCACCCGCGTCCGCTTCTGGATGGCGTCCATCGGGAAGTAGGTCGCGCCAATCTGCTGCGTGATACCACCCGCCTCTCCCTCCTGGACGTTTGTCTGACGAATCTTGTCGAGTAGCTTGGTCTTGCCCGTGTCGACGTGACCCATGATGACGCAAATCGGCGAACGGAGGTTCTCCGTGCTGCGCTCGGCGAGGGCCTGCTCATCGCGAGCGAGACGACGTGCCTTGGCCTCGGCCTTGCGCTTCGCCTCTTGCCGCTCGACGGCAGTCATCTCCTCCTCGCTGTCATCGTCCGAGTCGTCGTCCGAGTCCGAGTCATCGTCTGAGCCAGAGTCGGTGTCCTCATCCGAGTCTTCCTCTTCCGACGACTCGTCGTCGGCGGGCTTGGCGGCGGCCTTGCCCTTAGCGCCGGCAGCAGCAGCCTTGCCGTTCGCGGAGGCTGCGAGAGGTAGAAAGCGTCAGGTTGATCTGTACGGGGAAGAAGGCGAACTGACGCACGCCTCGCCGCTGCTGCCGGCTCTTTCTCGACCTCCTCGTCGCCGCTCGCGTCCCAGCTGTCCTTGACGTCCTCCTTCTCCTCGTCGGACGACGCATCCCAACTGTCCTTGACATCCTCCTCGTCCTCAACCTTCTTCTCTTCCGCGGCGACATGCGCAGGCTTGACCTCCTCCTTCGGCGGTTCCGGCGACGCAGGCTTCGACTCAGCCGGCGACTCAGTCTGCTGTGCCTTCTTGCCTCCCGCACGCTCGCGCTTGCCGTACGAGACTTTCTTCGGGCCCTGGTCGGGCTTCTCCTGCAGGCCGGCGATGGTGACGTTTCCCGCGGCGAGGAGGGCCTGGCGACGCGCTTCGGCGGCGGCGCGCTCGGCTTTTTGCTTGGGCGTGAGGAGCTTGCCTTCGCGCTTGAGCTGCTCCTTCTTGGCCTGCGCACAAACACGATCAACTCCGTCAGTTGCGACTCACCTAGGCGTAGCGAGAGCGCAGAACGCACCTTCTCCTTCTCCTTCTTCGCCTGCCTAGCCTCCTCCTTCCTCCTCTCCTCCTCCGCCGCCCTCCTCTCCTCCTCCTCAATCCTCCTCCGCTCCTCCTCCGCCGCACGCTCCGCCTCCTCCCTCGCCTTCTGCTGCGCCTCCATCAGCGCCCTAAGCGCCGCAATCTGTCCTCCACCTCCCTTGCCCTTCTTGCCCGCAGCAGGTGCGGGAACTTCTTCAACCGGCTCAGCAGCACCGGCCTTCTTCTTCTTTTTCTTCTTGTTCTTCGAGGAAGAGGGCTCGTCGCCTCCTTCGTCGGCGGCGGCGTCGTCGGCGGCGGATGCAACGGCAGGAGCGGAGGGAGTCTCGGTCGAGGGAGAGAGAGCGGCGGGCTCGGAAGCCTTCTTGGCGACGGCTTGGGCCTTCTTTTTCGCCTGCGAATGAGCTGACATGTCAGCGACACGCAGAACGACGTCGAGAGAAACGGAAGACGGCAACGCACCTTCTCCTTCTCCTTTTTGAGCTTCTCCTTCTCCTTCTTCGACAAGACCTTCTTGACCTCCCCACCCTCCTCTTCGTCCTCATCCGCCGCAGCAGCAGCAAGGGCAGGCTCCTCTTTCTTCTCCTCAATCTTAACCTCCTCAACCTTCTTCGTCACTTCCTCCACCGCATCCTCCGCCTCGGCCGCCTGCTGCTGCTGCTTCTTCCCGCCCTTCTTCCCGCCCTTGCCTTTCTTCCCCTTCGAAGGTCCAAACTCCTCTTCCATCCAATCATCATTCACTTCCACCGCTCCCCTGGGCGCAGCCAAATCAACCTCTTCCTCCTTAGTCTCCTCCGCGGCGGGCGCGGGCTCATCAAAGACGTAGTCGTCGTCCGTGACGGCGTTCTTCTTCCGCTTGTCCTTCTTCCCCCCCTTCTTGGACGAAGCAGCCTTCTTAGCCATCGCCAACAAACCGTCTTCCTCCTCGTCCTCCTCCTCAACCTTCTTCGGCGCCGGGGCAGACTCCTCCTCCTCCTCCTCTCCCTCATCGACCATCATATCCGCGAAACTCGCGAACCCTCCTCCTCCACCCTTGCCCTTCCCGCCCTTCCCGCCGCGCTTGACAGGTCGAACCTCGTCCTCCGAGTCTGAAGCAGCGGGTGAGGCGCCACCTTGTCCAGCGGCAGGCAAACTCGCATCGGCTGGTGACGCCTTGCCGGACTTGTTCGCTAGGGACTCCCTGTGCACCGATCAGACCACACAGTCAGCGCGCGCGAGAGAACGGAGGAAGGAAGGAAAGGACGAACCAATACTCGTCGTCGTCCTTCAGCGGCTTCTTCGATCCCTTCTTGTTCTTCGGTGGCATCCTACTCAATGTCTAGCTAGCTAGCTACGTCTCAGCGAGCGGGAGAGCGAGAGCGAGAGCAAGTGATGAAGACAAAGCGCGAGTGAGGCGCGAAGGGGTTGCGAGGTGCACCCGAGCTGCGGTGGCCTGGGAGGGGTATGGATGCGCTATTGGGCTTCAGCTGGCTGGTCTGGTTGATCCAGAAGGGCGCCCGGCTGCTCCATTGCTCTGTCGGGACTCCCTCACCTCCTCGCTGGACGACCATGACGAGGATTCGCTTGACACGGCCTTGGTCTACGTGGGACAGAGCGGACGTGTTGTTGGGGAGGATGGAAGGCTGCGGGCTGCTATCCCAGCGAATGGAGCTCGACCAGTGGCTCGACTCCCTTAACCTTGCTTACCTCTCCCGAGGACCGCTCCTGTCCTGCCACATGCGGACGTACCAGAAACAGGACAGCAGGCTTATTGTAGCAGTCAGGACGCGGCATATCGGCTCGCGGATCGGACGGCGCTAGTACAGCGGCTCGTCTCCCATCTTCGACCTCGCTCATCTCGTTTCCTCCTCGTCCTGCATCCCGCGAACGCACCAGACCTTCAACGGCACGATCACCGTGGGAATCAGGACCGAATGAGTCGGCAAGCGACGGGGGCGACGCTCGCTTGCAAATTTGTTTCCTCATCGTGGCTCGCTTCTCTCCTCGAGGAACACTCCCCACCGATCCCTCCGCTGACATACAGACTGCTCTTCGTTTCCGTCTACATGTCTACCGCGCTCAGAGCTTGGGGATCTCGTTGTAGAATTTGATCTCGATGTCCGCGACCAATCCCGACTTGACGAGGTTCTGGAAGGCGGGTTGCGACTCTGCGGGCGTACGACCGTCAGCAAAGAGAGGGCAAGGATGGGAAGGTGGTCGAGACTGACTGTGTGCGTCGATGCCGCCAATGTCCTGGTTGTACCGCTCGAACAGGCGGAACTCCTGCGGCCACCCGTAACACTTGTCAGCTCGAGTCCTCGCTCAGTGAGAGTGACAGTACGCACGTCTTCATGCCTCGCGCAGCGGTAGTCGAGCGTGAACGGCTCCTTGTCGCTGTTCGCGGATGCGACGGCGTGCTGGAGGAGCTTCTCCAACTCGTCGGCCTTGCCTGGCTTTGCTACGGCGCGGGCGAAGACGACGGTGATTCCTGACTTGGGAGGTTGGCTGGCCATGGCGTGTGGGTGAAAAGGAGAGTGAAGAGAGAGGGAGTGACGAAGCGGGGAGGACCCTCGGACAGTGATAAACGCCGAAGCGGAGACCTGCCCGAGCTACCTTGCGCCTCCCCTCGAGTTAGAGCCATTTACAATCGAAGTTGTATGCAGCTCATACGATCGACACGGTATCCTATTCATTACAACCGAGCTTGTATTGAGCAAACCTTGTCATCCACCCCGCGCGGCTCCCGTCGGCTCTCTGGCGACCGCACGGCTCCGACGGCGACGACTCTCGCTCATCGCTGGACTCGCTCTGCATCGCTCAGACCCTCAGAGTGCTCACTGGCAGTGCTGAACCCCGCCAGAGCTCATACCGGCGTTGAGATCGCTCTGCTCGCACTCCCCGTTCAACTCCCAAGACTCGCGCCAGATTCACAGCATCGGCTCGCACAACTACGTTGAACGACGCTGGAAGACGCTGAGATGATCTCACAGTGGCTACGGACACGGCGACGAACGAAGCGGGGCGAGAAGGGCGAGGCAAACCACGATGCAGCTTCCGCGATCCCCGACTCGAAGAAGCCGCCCATCTTGCTGCGACAACGGTGTTCGACGTGGTTCATTGCTTTGACAGTGGGGTTCGGAGGTGCGCCCCTCCTCCTCTCCCTCAGATCCTTTGGAGCCCGCTGACTTCGAACGAACGAACCGCCCGCAGTCCTCGTCGACCTCTCCTCCTACTCCCTCGCCGTCCCCGTGATCCCCTTCCGACTGGCCGCGATCGGCTACACGGGAGACGAGATAGGCGGATTGACGGGGTGGCTTGTCGCGGCGTATGCGGGGGGATTGATCGTCTCGAGTCCGCCGGTCGCTTACATTGGGTGCGCTCGCGCCCTCGCTTCTCGTGGAGGGTTGATGCGAGGGATTGATGATGTTGTGCGCAGAGCGAGATGGAAGAACCGCCAGATCCCCCTCACGCTCGGCTTGCTCTTCATGGCTGGCGGTTCGTCTCCCTCGTCCCTCGTCCCCCGTCCTGATTCCACGATGACGATTGTTTGGTTCGACAGCGGTCATCATGTTCATGGAGGCGAACAGCTATGCGTTGATGGTCGTCGCGCGGATATTGCAGTGCGTCCCTTTCGCTCCGTTCTGCGTGGGAAGAGACTGACGAGCTTCTTGGCGGTCGCAGAGGGTTCAGCGGCACGGTCCTCTGGACCATTGGACTGTGAGTACGTCTCCTTGCTCTTCTTTGCCGCGAGCTGACGGGCGCCTTCGTGCAGCGCCCTCGTCACCGACTCCGTCCCGGAAGAACGAGTCGGCAAAGTCCTCGGCTGGGTAATGATCGGTTTCTCCTTTGGCCAGGCGATCGGACCCCCAGTCGGAGGCGTCCTCTACGCCCGAATGGGTTGGCGCGCACCCTTCGTCTTCTCCCTCATCCTCGTCGCGATCGACCTGGGACTGAGGATGTTGATCGTGGAGAAACATAGGGCGGTGGAATGGATTAGGAGAGGAGTAGAGGTCAAAGGCTTTGAGGCGTCTGGGTGGGTGGATGGGGCGAGGACAAGGGTTGGGGAACCGAAGAAGGAGGGGGAGGAGAAGACCATCCCCGCTGGCGACGCAGGAGACAATGCACGCATCCCCGTCCCGCTAGCCGACTCGACCCCTTGCTCTATGGCATCCGACGCGACCCTCGCTCCCTTCGATTCACGCGCCCCCTCACACCTACACATCCCCTCACACTGGATCGGGTTCCTCCACCTCCTCCGCCATCCGCGCGCTCTAACCTCCTTCCTCCTCACTCTCCTAAACGGGATCATAGCAGGCGGGTTGCAGGATACCGGACTCACGATCTATTTGGAGGAAGAGTATGGGTTGAGCTCGTTTGGGGCCGGGTTGGTGTTTCTGGGGATTGTGGTGCCGACGTTCTTTGTGAGTCGCGCGACGCGGACATCCTCGTTTACCCCGTTCGTAGCTGAACTGAAGTTTTCGCCTTGATTCACAGGGCTCGCCGTTCGCCGGCTGGGTACGCTCATCCACTCCTCCCGCTCTCCTTCCCCCTTGCTCACCTCGTCCCGGCGCGCAGGTCTCCGACAAATACGGCACGAAATGGATCATGTTCGCCGGCGTCGTCCTCTCGATCGCGGTCTACCCGCTCCTCATCATCCGCGGACCGTTGCCGCTGTTCATCTTCTTCCTTGCGCTTGTCGGTGTGTCCTGCACTCTCTCCTCCCTCTTCCCGAACTGCTGCTGATGAGCTGGTCGGTGTACGCGACCAGGGCTGTCAATCTCGTGCTTCATCACTCCCTCAACAGTCGATCTCTCCCTCGTCGCTTCCTCCCACACCTCCATAACAACAGCCCACACATTCGCCATCTTCAACCTCGCCTTCTCAATCGGCGCTCTCGTCGGACCTATCATCGCCGGACAGATCTTGAGCGGGTTGGGAGTGAGGAAGGGGTGGGTCGCGTTGACGGTCCTGTCGGCGGGGTTGTCGGCCGGGCTCGTACCGCCTGTATTGATGTATGTCGGTGGACCGTTGAGGCTGAGGAGGTGGAAGAAGGATGTGCAGGTGGAGGAGGAAGAGGGAGGGACAGATAGAAGAGGGGAGGAGCAGGAGAGGGAAACTTAGAGCGGGTTCGTGGCACTTGCATTAGGTGTAGCATAACTTATTCAGCATCGTATGAGGCTGTAGGGGGACTGGTTCTGCTCAGTGAGGGTTGAAGGAAGCTCCTTGCAGTCGGTGAGGCTCACTCCCGCTCACTTGCGGAGCCCAACGCCGCTGTCAGTGGCTTACGAAGTGTCTCTCGAAGCTACCTGTCCGCCCGCACGGCCTCGCATCGCCCTCTTCTTTTCATCAGCTCGAGGTGAGCACCCCGTTCAACCTCCGTGAGAAGGACGTCGCTGACCGTGCGCTCGCTTAAAGTATCAGCAGAGATGTCCTCGAACGCCAACGAACCGAGCGCCGATACTCCCGAGTGCCAGCCTGACCCCTACTCGCCTCGTCTTCGTCCCGAGATCCTCGACCGCATCCTCGACCACATCGATGGCAAGACTTGGTCGTTCTACACGGACCAGACTCGCATCGACTACGGGCCCAGCATCAGCCTCGTCTGCCGTGTCTGGCGTGAGCGCGGAACTGCCTGGCTTTGGTCCCGCGTCGACCTCAACTTGACGAAGCGGGACAGGACGCTTGAGCACATGCTTGCGTACCCACGTACGGCCGCACGGCTCGAGATGCTCTACACGAACGGGCCGAAGCTCTACAAGGACGTGAAGGCCCAGTTCGACTCGGAAGAGCGGTACAAAGAGGGCATTGTGCAGAAATGCTGCGACCTGAGCCGCCTCTTCGCACACTGCGAACACTTGCGCGAGCTGCACAACTCCTCGGGCCACGGACTCCTATTCGAGATCCTTTCCGCTTCGGCCGGTGGCAAAGCTTTCGACCATCAAGATCGTGAGCCTACGAAGCGTTCACGTACACCGACGGTGACGCCTTCATGTGCGTGATGCACGCAGTCCCGGGAGTCGCGCACCTGAATGTGCCATTCGGTCTGCTCACTCTCGACGGCTCAGCGCTGACTGCGAAGAGTGCGCTCATTCGTCGGCTTCCGCCGTTGAGGTTCCGCAACCTTTACCTCAATTGGTCAGGAATGTCGGGCAACAGTTTCGTCAGCGAGCAGATCTTCCAGAACGCCTTGTACGCTATCAACTCTGCAACTTTGGGTCAGATCAGCTTGTCGCCCGTGGAAACAAACGACTCTCGCGCTGTCAGGACAGTTCGTGCCCCACTTCGCGACACTCGACTACCTTTGTCTTCACCTCGACGGCCACGACGTGCTGCACAGTTCATTTGGCGCGATCCCCGCGGCCGTAGGTGGGTTGCCGAAATCCAAACACCCTCTGCTGCGGACCTGTGGCATCCTCACGCCGGCGCACGTCGATCCCGCCCCGACACAAGTCTTGTTCGCCGTCTTTGTGTCGCTCCCGCATCAGCTCGAAACCGTCGAGCTGAAGGCCGTGTTCCCGCCTATCGCCAAAGACACTTCATCGATTCGCGCGCCTGTGCTTCCATCATCTCCATCGACTACAACGCAGGTGCGCCGACAAGGTCTCTGAGATCGCGCTCACACGGAGTTATCCTCGCTCGGAGTCGGCACAGGGCGAGGACTCGGCGGCCTAGTGGACCATTTCTGTCGACCTCCCAACAAGCTCACGAGGGGCAAAGGAACGGCCGACGAGATCGCAGCTCTGGCTGTCGGGGCCGAGGAAGCTGAGACAGAGGAGGAGAATGAGAAAAACCGTCCGAGCAGGAATACCGCTACGACAGCCGACGACTCGCCGGAGATGTTCGATGGCGATATCAGCCAAGATGCTGACTCGACGTCGAGCAGTTTAGAGGTTCTGCCAGACCAGGATTTGATGTAAGGGCGCCCCCGCGCTGCGGTCCAGAGCCTTCGCTCGCTCCCTCTCGACGAGCGCATCACCCGCTATGGCTCTACCGTCGTTCGTCGCAATCCCAAGACTGGAGAGGCGCTCTTGCATGGCTGGCAGATTGACGTGAGTTGCTCGCTGCGTTCAGCCCGACTGCATCTACTGACCAATGCATTGCGCGTGTGCTCCGCTCGCAGAGCGAGGTCTGAAAGGAGACGCCAAACGAGTAGCTGCAGAGGGGTGGTGCGCTTCGGTTTCGTACTCTCGCTTGAACCGATTCTTTGCCGGTTTGTCCATGCGCATTCCTGAGAGGCCCAGACTTCCTTCCGAATGCTCCCTTGGGCACTGCCCTTACCGTCGGGGACTGTTCGTTGACACTGGGTAATCGAAGCGCAGGCGTTTCACGGGCCAGCGCCGCGTAAAGTCGAATCGCAAAGGTAAAATGCAACAATGATGGGTACAACGAGACAACACGACGCCTAGTCGTCCTCCTTCGGCGGAGGCGGTCCACACGGTTGGAGCATCCTCTGCAGGAAGCGAGCTGGTCAGCATGCCGGAAGAGGCGGGATCTCGAGACGCATGCTCACCTCCGTCAACTCGAACTTTGTCCGCGCCGTCGTCTCGCCGTCCGCAATCGCGACGTATTGCAGCAGTGCTGGGTGTCCGACGATGGAAGAGGACGTGTCGCGGTGCTGGTTCGTGATCCACTCACTGCGAGAGGGAGGAACATTAGCCGGTCTCCCGTGACACGGGAAAGCAAGGCGGACGCACTACTTGGTGATGTCGGCGTGTCCAGTGCCTGCAGATGTCTAGATTTAGCTTCGGGCTTTCAAGGGAGCGAGGGCGAGGGGGAGAGGGAGGCCAGCAGGTGAGGAGAATGCACCGGTGTAGCGAGCGTGGAGCTGGACGATCTGCGCGTTCGCTGTATGCCGCAGTTCGGACTGTAGAAGTAATTGCGAGCGCACAGCAGCATGCAGGCGGTGTGTGAGCGAGTCGAGTCGGTTCGAGGGAGGCGAGGTGGAGGAGAACAGTGTTAGCGGGTTAGTGCGCTCTACAGAAAGTGGTAGGCACTGCTTACCATTCTCTTGAGGCAGCAATAGCTCTGTTCGAGCGGACGAGCGGCGCGGACGAGGACAACCTCCTCGGCTCCGTCCCTCTTCATCTCCCAAACCGCTTGCACCACTACGACGCGCTCTAGACGGCTTGAAACGCTCAGTATGGCCGACACAGATTCTTCTGCGACCCTCACAACTCTCTCGACATCGCTGGACTCGCTCGAGACGGCCCTTGAACCCCTCCTCGCCAAACCGTTTGATGAAGTCCTCACGGATCAGGATCCGCTCGTGCAGGCGCGGCTGCAGGTTCTGACGAGTTACATGGTTCACGATTTGATATGGGGTGCGTCTTCCTGTCCCACTGTCGTGCATTCGAACTAACCTTCCTGAGCTTGCCGGGACAGTCTACCTCAAGACTGCCGGGATCGAGCCAAACACGCATCCGGTCATGCAGGAGATTGTATGTTGAGCTTCAGATCACTCTAGAATGTCCGTTGACCTTGGGACCTGTCACAGGAACGACTGAAGGGCTACTTTGGCAAGCTCAGGTCGGCGGAGCAGGGCGTTTCGCCAGACGAACCCGCAGACAGACGTGCGCACTGCTCTGTCACAGCCGAGGAGACACTCCGCTGACCCCCCAATGATTTGCAGCACGAATGCAACTCGACAAATCTGCCGCCTCCCGCTTTATCAACGCCGCCATCTCTTCTTCCCGCGCCTCTGTCGATCCGAACTATACCGACACTTCCCCTGCGGCGGGACCGAGCGGCACGCATACCCGCTTTACCAACGAGGAGGAAGAAGAGGTGGACCGGCTGCTGGCAGACAAGGACGAGGATGAGGATGACGAGGCGGAGGGCGCGATGGATGTGGACAAGGCTGAGCATGTTAGTGTCAATGTTGAGGAGGGGCCCGAGGAAGCGAGCGCGAAGACCAAGGGGAAGGCGAAGAGCGAGGGCGAGGCGAAGAAGCGAAAAGGGGTAGATCCGTTTGCAGGTGCGCGATCTCGCCTCGTCGAGCGGACGCTGGCGAGCTAAGTCAATCTCGCAGGCTACGACCAGCCTAAGCCCGCGACGCCAAAGACGAAGTCTGGCACAACTACGCTCAAGTCGAGTGAGAAGAAGCGGAAAAGCTCGCAGGTCGAGTCCGATGCCGCAGCCTCTCCCGCGCCATCCGGCACGTCGACACCAAAAGGCGAACTGTCGAAGAAGCAGCGGAAGAAGCTGAAGATGAAGCAGGCGAAGGGCGAGGCGAAGTAGAACCCATGGTATGGAATCCGGCTCGACGCCTTCGCAGCGGATCGGCACCTCCGCGTCGCCGCGGGCTTCACTGCCATGCTTCCGCATTGACCGAGTCCTTTCCGTCGACGTTGATGGACTACGAACGTCCGTCGATTCGCAGCTTCGCCGAGACGCTCCTTCTGGCCGCCCGCTTCTCGTCTTCTTCCTGCCTCGATGACCCCGCTTGGCTTCGATCGACAGCCGCTTCCGCCCAGCAGCCGTTCATCAATCCGCAGTGAATGCCAGTCTGTCGCTGCGACGACCATTCTAATCAAGACTGCCGACTCCAAGCCTCGATTGGCGGAAGCTATTGCGTCAATATGCTCGAGGCGCGCGATGTCGACTTGTTTCCCGATGGTGGCTTTCCCGACGTCTGTCCGACGATACAAGTGATATCACTGGCTCGCGTAGCGGCGAGGTGACGAAAGAGGCGCGGTCACGAGCCTGCTAAACCGTTTCATCCCTCACTTCCTTGTTCCTTTCCTCCTCGCACTGCGCACTTAGCGAGTCTTCTACGCCTCCACACCAACTAGGACACTTAGACAATATGCAGAACTCCGACAAGTTCCAGCAGGACGAGGCCATCGTGCGTTCTCCTCCTTCCCTCCTTCGACGTCAATGGATCGCTCACGTTTCCCTACGTCTCCCTCCTTCGCCTTCGCCTCTCGGCGATGCTCACTCGACATTTCCACTCCCCCTCCATTCCGCCTCGTCGACCTGCGCCTCGTCTGTCCTCAATACCGCCTTCCCTCCCTCTCCGCCTCCCTATTCCCAGGTCCCCGACAACGACCCTTCGGTCACCACTCAAGTCGAGGGCGTCCTTGGCGGACCCGACGAGCCTTTCACCGAGGACAAGGGTGTCAACGCCCCGACTGGCGAGAACTACGAGTCCGTGAAGGACAACCAGATTGGCGACGGTGCGCTCCGCTCTCCTCCCTTGCTGTCTATTTCATGTGGCTGACATTGCGCTTTCACGAAGGCGAGTTTGAGCACGATGAGTACGACGGCGTCCGCAAGGACAACATTGTCGATGGTGACCGCCCTCGTCGCGGCACCCAGAACTACGCCCAGGCGGACGAGCAGGCCGACAAGCTCGTCGAACAAGTCGCGGACAACATGAATGACGGCCACTCGCGCGTCGCGTACTGAGCTCGTCAACACTTCGACTCGTCCCCAACCCCTTTGTACATTCAGGCGTGAGGCGGCACGCTCTCCTTTTACCCTCCAGACCGCCCACAAGCAGTTGTATCAGCACATCTGGCGTGTAATGCTGCCTTCACCTTCAACCTTTGTCGTCTTCGCACGGAACGGTCGTCGCCTTGCTTCGCTTCTAGACTGCCCTTCTGCTGTTCTTCCTCTCTGACAGCGAGCATCCTCACATCGAACAACGCAAGGCCACGAGTCGCCGCATGTCACACGGCACGCGCAAAGAAAAGGAGACAAGCGAGTTCGTTGTTGCACGGAATCGTAGGCAGGGTGGCGTAAGGAAGGCGGGGGTATGGTAGGCGCGAAGGGCAAGAACAAGCGGTCGTGGGGGAGGCATGGGTATCGATCAATCGTGAAAGAAGCGAGGGAACGAGAGTAGAGAACGGTAAAGGAAATCCGGCCGTTCACGTCCGACGCTGGGGGTGCTCGGCCTCGCACTCGGAGGGCGCGTCGGACGACTCTTGGCGAAGGTGGTCTTGTTGCCAGTTGTGGCCAACCTCGCCGGACCGGTCGTGGTCGAGGTTTGACGAGCCTTCGTAGTGGTCGCTCTGGACGCCTTCCATGTGGTCGAGCAGGATCGCAATCTTCGATTCACTGCGCGTGAGTAAAAGAGTCAGTTTAGGAGATCGACAAGGGAACGCTGAGAAACGCACGCTGTCCGGCAGCGTTGCTCGAGAGACGCATTCTCCCGCTTGAGCCATCCGGCCTTGTTTTGCGCTCTGCGAAAGGGACGCCAGGTGAGCAACGGAGAAAAGACGAGAAAACGCAGGACTTACTGCTCAAGCTCGGTATGCAAGCGTGCGACGTCCTCAGATCCGCCGGTGAAGCTAGCCGCAGAGCCGATGCGAGGCGACGTCGGGTTCTTGAGGGCCGGCTGTAGTGCCTTGTTGAGCGATGCGTTGACGGCGAGCGTCGCCTCGAGGTCGTGCTGGGCCTCGGCGAGATTGGCGTGCAGCTTGTCAATCTCCGCTTCGAGGTTGCTGACCTTTGAGTGCGACTGCTCCTCATGCTGGCGGACCGTCTGCTGGTACTCGGACTGGAGAGCCGCGAGGCGGTGGTGCAACTCCTGCGTCTCACGCGAAGACGACTCGGACAAGCCGCGAAGCTCGTGGACCTGCGAGCGGAGGTCGTCGAGCTCTGCTTGACGCTGCGGCGACTCGAGCTCCTCGCAACGCTCCTTATACCGCGTGAGCTCCTGTAGGCGGATCGAGTCAGCCAAGCTCAATCCAGAAGACGCAGAGCAGCAACGCGCCTCCTTCATGCGGCGCAGCATCTTCTCCGTGCCCTTCACATACTGCACGGCCTTGAGGTGCGTCGCTTCGAGCTGCTTGTGGCGGTCTTGAAGAGCGACAAGCTCTTCCTGCGTCGTGTCGGTGCGTTCCTTGTGCTCGGACTCGACGCCGCTCTTCGACCTGTCGAGCTCACCTCGCAGGCGCGAAACTTCGCCCTCGTGCTCGCGCATGCGCTCCTCGAGCTGCTGTTTCTCGCGCTGGCGAGACTCGACTTCGAGCTCGAGTTCCTTGACGCGCTGAGCGAGTTGCTCGGACGACTCGACGCCGTTCATTGGAGGGAAGCGAGCTGCGACCTCGTCCTCAGACGGTGCGGCGAGGCCACGATCCGCGAGGATAGAGCGCAAGAAGCCGGCCTTGACCTCGGCTGCATCGCGTGCGCGCGAGATGTCCCGCGCCGACGACTCGTGCTGAGCGACGAGCGACCTGTGCTTGCCGAGGTCGTCCATCGCGTGCGAGTGCTGCGCCTGAACGGTCGCAAGCTGCGTGCGCAGCTGCGTGAGCTGGGTGACAAGTCCAGCTTCGCGTTCGCGAGCTGCTGCAAGCTCAGCGGCGAGAGACTCGTTCTTCGTCTGCGCTTCCGAATGGAGCTGCTGGACGCAAGCGACCTGGTCCTCCACAGCGCGGAGGCGGTCGGCATGAGGGGCGGGCAACGCGTCGACGTCGCGAGAGCCGATGTCGCGCATGGCTTGACCGTCGCGATGTGCGGCGAGAAGCTGAGCAAGTCCGCCGCTAGCGAGCGCGTAAACCTTGTCATGCGCATCGCGGGTCGACTTGTGCTGGCGCTCGACGTCTTCCGCCTTGGCGAGAGCGGCGTCTCGCTCAATATGGAGTTGCTCGAGTTGGTGCTCGAGCTCGGCAACACGGAGCTGCTGCTGGGTGAGCTCAGTCGTCGCCTGGTCCCACGACGTGGACAGCTCATCGTTGCGATGCTGGGCAGCCGTCAGAGCGGCTTCGGAGGCTTCGAGCGTGGCGAGCCAGTTTGCGATCGACGATTCGTGCGTGTCGACCTGCTCCTTAAGGCGGGAGTTGTCGCCCTCGAGCTGTCGCGACGTCGTCTGAAGCGCTGCGAGCTTCTCCACGTGGTCGGCGAGATTGCGGTCGTTGTCATGCGCCTGCTTTTGCAATTCATTGAACTCGCCAAGGACGCGAGCATGCGATTGCTCCGCGTCGTTCGCGCGGGCGAGAAGGGCTTGATGACGCTCGTCGGCGCTGGAACGCATCGTTTGGTGATGCGAGACGTCCTGTTCGAGCTTGGCGACCTGCGCCGCAAGAGCCGAACGAGATGAGACGGCGTCGGCAAGCTTCTTCTCAAGCTCGGCGGTACGGTCACGCTCGAGCTTGGCAACGTCGGAAGGCGAACCCGACTCGAGAGCGGCGAGCTTGGCGCGGTAGTACGAGGCTTCTTGCAGGGCTGCCATGCGAGAGCGATTGGAGTTGGCAAAGCGGTCGTTGACTGTGGCGACTTGTTGGGCCATCGAGGTCTACGAGATGCTGGAGTAAGCATCGCTGATCACCTCTCAAGCATCCGCCCAACAGGGAACGATCTGTCGAAAAGGGCCAGGAAAGATGCGAAGCTCACCTTGACCGATGCAAGTTCGCGCTTCATCTCCCTCAACGCCTCCTTCAACCTCCGCTCGTCTGTCGTCTCTCCGCCCGTTCCCACGTCCTTCAAGACATCGTCTGCGCCCTCGCCGCCATTGCTTGTCGTGAAACCATGTTCCCTCGCCTTCTGCACCTCCAAGACAAGCCAGCGCTTCTCCTTCTCGAGTTGGGTAATCTTGTCGTCCTTCTCGCGCACTGCACGCTCGTCGACTTGCGGCGTAGACTGCTGCTGCTGCTGCTGCTGTTGAGGCGAGCGGTAGTAGAAGGCGTCGGCAGGAGCATTCGCTTGCAAAGCCGGTTGTTCAGGGGTCGAAGGATGAGGCGGATGTGTAGGAGGGGAGGCGAACGCGCCCGTGAGGCTCGCCATCCCTCCAGCTCCGAGCGGCGGACTCGTGCCGCTCACAATATGTCCGCCAGAAGTCGCTGACCCGGCGCTTGCCTGTCGCATGCGAGGCTCGCGGTCGCGCAGGCTGCCGGTTGGCGAGCGAGCGCGATCAGCGAGGAAGGCTTCGGCGTCATCGGGGCGAGCAGGGCGAGCAGGACGGCCATTCTGCTGAAGAGCTGCTGCTGATTGAGGAGGAGCGGTCGAAGGTCCGTTCGAGCCGTTCAGCATGGCAGCTGCGATACCGCCAGCTGCTGCACCGCCTGCTGCGGCACCGAGTGACGACTTGAGGTCGCGCTTCGTCGAGCCGGTTGGTGAAGCAGCACGAGTTCGCAGCTCGTCAGCTGTCGGAGGAGGGCCGTTCAGGCCACTCGCGCTTGCGACGGGGATCGACGACTTGCGCTTGACAACGGGGACGCCGATCGAAGTAGCTGTAGGGGACGTCGGGAATTGCGAGGGGTAGGCGGTGGGTGGTGAAGGCTGCGAGGGAGGCTGGGCGGAAGGAGCTGAGGCGGGTTGCTGCGCAGGCTGAGATTGAGGGACAGGACGCGAGTCGGGCGGATACTTGATTTTGGCTGCAGTAAGACAGAGCATGCGTGAGCGCGGAATCTCACGTCAGACACGCTTCCCGCTCAGGAGGCAGGAGAGCGCGCAAGGCGAGGCGTCCGAACTGACTTGTATCAAGCACGTGGACACACAAGGGGTCGTCCGCCTTCTCGCTTGTGTAGCTCTCGCCACCGATAACGAGGACTTTTTGCTGGAACGTCGCCATGGCGTGCCCGCTACGTCCCGTCGGTGCAGGTCCCATATTCTGGAACATGAACCAGCGGTGGTCTGCAAATGCAGCAAAGCGGGCTCGTTAGCACATCTTTCGCACGGCAGAGGTGCGCTGAAGAGGATGAAATTCACTCGAGATCTTGAAGGCTGCCAGATCGTCCAAATCCTTCCCGTCAACTCCGCGTCCTCCGAAGACGTACATGACGTCGTCGACGAGCGTTGCTGCGTGGCCCTCGCGCGGGACGGGGATATACCCGATGCAGGCGAGTTCGGTCCAGGTTGAGGTCGAGAGGTCGAATTGCCAGGTGTCGTTGTAGTGGTACTGGCCGTCTGTGCCGCCAAAGCTGCGAATTGAGCAGTGTCAGTGATGATGCACCATGTGGAGCTTGTCGAGGCAGAAAATTTCGGTGCGAGCCCACGGTGCTCGGGCTGCGCAACACTCACATGTAGAGCGAGTCGCCGAAAGTGACGCAGGTGTGGCCCGTCCTAGGCGGAGGTACGACCTGTCCAGGCTGGTACTCGATGAAGGACCACGACGGCTGACCCTGCTTGACTGCAAATTCGAACCGGAGGCGAGAAGCCGTCAGCAACCGAGATACGACCTCGACCACGAGCAACAGCCGAACTCACGCTTCTGCAAGTCGAACCAGCACAGATCGTTTTTGAAGCCACCGTCATCCGTCTGTCCGCCGAAGACGAAGAACCTGCTCCCAACCATCGCAACCGCATGACCGTATCGTCCTTCCGGCGCCCTTCCAACCGTCTTGACCCTCGTCCAATCGCGCGTCGAGAGGTTAAGAAGGTACAACCCGTCGTCCTGCTTGTCCTCCGGTCGAGACTTGGTGTCGCCACCCCAAACGATCAGGACGTTCCCAACTCCGACGGAGGCATGACCGACGCGTGGACCGGGTTTTTCGCCCCTCGTCTCGATCAACCCGACGTTGAGCGGCATGTAGGGGTTACTCCTCCCGGCCGAGGACGCGAGGTTGGGGCTCGAATTGGCCTGGACGAGGTACAAATCGTTCCGGACGCTGTTCTGGACGAGTCCGCCGAACATGTAGAGATCGCCTGTGGGCGTTGCGGCGGCGACCGGGTTCACGGAGTGGCCGTAGCGGGGGAAGGGAAGGGGCGAGAGCGGGCCGAGAAGCGGGGTGAGCGGAACGGAGGGAGAGTCGGCAGGTGAAGGCGGGGGGAGAAGCTGTGCGGGAAGGAGGTTGACGCGGCGCTGAGACCAGGGGTAGAGAACGGTGTGCGACGAAGAGGGCTGCGGGCCGGGTTGAGGCTGCTGTTGAGCGGAAGGAGGAGCGGCGACGTGCGAGGGTTTCGAGTAGCCGACGGGAGGAGGGATGTTGCTCGCCCCCCCCATGGGAGGCGCGTAACCGTTCGAGCCAGTCGACGAGTACATTCCGCTCCCATCGCTAGCAGACGGAACTGGGATCCCTGACCGTCCAACGCTGCCCTTCAAACCGCTGTCGCGCTGAGATTGCTCGAAGCTGCTCGGTCCAACAGGCGAAGACTGGCCCGTCGCGTCTGCCCGGTTCGATGCCGAACCCTCGTTCTTCTTCTGCTTCGACTTGAAGATGGCCATCGGACGAGTGGGAGCTGTCGAGGTTGCGGAACGAAGGGAGGCTCGAGAAGGAGATGGGAAGTCGGCAACGGTCGCTGGATAGTTCGGGTGGAGCGACAGCTTTTACTGTGAATCTCGCGAGCTGATTCGTTGCCTCAGCATGCGCTGCGAGGCGTGTTGAGTGGTCGAGCGGGCGATGAAGGGGAGTGAAGAAACAAAGGGTCGGCAAGCGTTCCCGTCTCACCCAGCCGCGCGTCTGGTCGTGTGTAGGTCGTCAAGCAGATCACAGCAGTGGCTCAGACCAGTTCCTGTCGTCACTGGTGCGCGAGAAGAGGTGGAGGGGGATGTGACGGCGCGAGGAGGGGAAGAAGGACGTCAATTGGGCTGGCTCGAACGATTGCGCGGGTCAGCAGTGCTCACAGAGTGTCCTGGTGACCCTCGCGAGCCGGCTGATGCGCCGCGTCGTGCAGCAAAGCGAGTTGTCGCGCGAGACCTGTTCGCGGCGTTCGTGGCTCTCGAACCGCTCCCTTCTGCCACACGCTCACCACGGCTCACACGCGTGCTGGCGGGATGGTATTGGGCTCGCCGTAGCTCTACACGCTCCAGCTGCGCCCACCGACAAGTTCCACACCGCTGCGTGCTGTCGTCGCTCCTCTCGCCCTTTCCCATCTCGCCAACCACCCACTCGCGCACAGCTCGCTCAACACAGCACTGAGGGGGCTGTAAACGTGCTCATCATGCTCACAGATACCGCATCACCCGACCACCCCCACCACAGCTTCGCAACTCGACTCCTCGCGACACAGTTGAAACTTTTACTCTATTCCACTCGCTTCCCCTCGCTCTTCCCTCAAACATCTACACCTACACCTAGCCATTTTCTTTCCACCTGCCTCGCCTCCTTTGAGTAGGAGGACGCGCGCCGCGAAGCCCACCGGTTCCTCAGGGACTGGTCCGTCTCGCGGCGTGCGGGTTCTAGGGGCAGCGTGGCCATTCAGGTGGCTTAGATTCAACAGCATTGGTCGCGTGCCCGTCGTGTTCTTCTGTCGGCCTCTGTGCAATGGGAAGCGCCAGCGGGATGGTTGCACCCTTGGGGTAGCGCTGTTGGAGAAGAAGTTGTAGAGGTGCGTTCAATGGGACCTGCTTCCCCTTCTTTCCTCTCTCCGGGCTTCGCTCACTGTTCCCGACAGCTCGCTCACTCGTGCAATGGGCCTTCGATTTTCATCGCGCCTTTCCACTTCGCCGTGTTCCCTCCCTTCCCATCGCCGCACCCCTCCCTGTCTCAGCCAGCACAGCTCGTGATCCCTTCGACCCGTCATCCACACCACGCGTCGAGGACATAAAGGCTGTGCGAGACCAATGCCTTCAAGCAAGACTCCGCTCAGGAGTGTCGGTCGTGCAGAGCGCGCCAACCGCGTCTTCCGCCGGTGGAGGAACGATAGGTGGTCGGCCAGAGCGTTTTGAGTGGCCGGGACATTTGCGCTATCCGGCAACTGAGCTCGCGGGCTTGACGCCCTGATTTTGGCCGACCTGCTGCTGCTCAATGGTGCCTCTCGCTAACTTTCCGCCTTACTTCTCGCCGCATCCCAACCTGCTACCCGCCTCCATTTCCGAATGTCAACAAAAACATGTCGCCTTCCACACTGGACGTTATTTCCTCCACAGTCGTTCCAAACAAGCAGGCTGTGCGACTTATTCCACGTCCCAGACGGAAACTAAAACTCGCCTCCCTTCCTGGCAATATCGATTGTTTCCATGGAGGGAGGGCATGTGTCGCGCTCGTCGGGCCTTGTACGTCAACAAACGCAAGGTGGCGGGCTTCGGCACGGAGACAGTTGCTCGTGGATTGCTTGCTTTCCTGGTTTTCTTTTCCTGCTTGATACCTGCCTCTCTCGCTTCCTCCAGTCTTTTGCCTCCCTCCCATGCCCCGGATCATCCATCAAGAGCCCCAAGCCACACAGCGCGTCCGCCCACCTCTCCACCCTGATCTCCTTCTTTCAGGAGCGGGATGAGGGTTGGTTCGAGTGTGGGTGATTCGCGCATCCCACGCTGGGTGTCTCCTAGAAGAGGTCCTAGATCGTCGTTTTCCAACTATCATACACTTTCCCCGCCTCCCTTTGTAACTCGATGGGGGGATGGGGTGGAAAAAGGGTTGGTACATCTCTTCTGTTGGACGCAGCGCTACCATGAGGATCTCTGAGCGTAACGGAGATCTCCGACTCCAGACCTCTTTCGGACTAGCGTCACTTGTTCCTCTCGTTCCGGAAGCCGACCCTCTTTTGCACACTACCCGTTTAAGCCGGAAGGCAAGGCAGGTGCATGTGCCGAGTGCCTTGTTGCGGTAGAGGCGAACGATATGTGTGCGGGAGTCGTTGGAGCCGATGCAAGAGACTTCTGCGCAGGCAACGGAAAAGTGCTGCGAGATCTTGGCGCTGTAGCTGCCCGCCTGCTGCTCAGCGGCGGCTAGTAGGCGTGTGACGGAGTCCGGGAAGGTGTGTCGGGACGTGCGAGCGAGCTCCGAGCGCTGGCCGAACTTGACCATCTGATCCGCCCAGATGCTCTTGAGCATCTCAGGCACCGGCTGTTCGCGCGCAGTCCTGTACTGCACATTTGCCACCTCAACAATGTTGCTTGTGAGGCGTCCAAGCCGATTGCCAGGGAAGGCGAACTCGACCCAGCGAACCAGATCAATTTTGGCGACGTACTTGCCCGCCTTCTCTCCGACCTCGTTTCGGATTCGTCGGAGAGCCTCGCTGTACTCGCTCTGCGTGGTCGCCCTTGCACACAACCACACGAGGTCCTCGACCTTGCGGCCGAAACGTTGGGTGGCATTCTGCACGATGTGTTGCACGCAGAAGCCTTCTACGGCGCGCGGCAATTCTACCGAGATAGCCGAGTTCAGACTCTGCAATCAGTACAGTGTGAGATTCATTATAGTGAGAATGCACGCAAGCGCACGCACCTTCTGCCCGTCGCTGAGAACGACGGTACCTGGGTTATCGAGGTTGTCGAGGGACTGCTTGAGGAGCTCGATGAACCACAGCCACGTTGCCTCGCTTTCGCTCAACGTCACGCCCCAGGCGTAGACAACGAGCTGATCTGCGGCGTCGTAGCCTGCGGCCATCACGAGGACATACTTGAACGTTGTTTTGGTGAAGACGGCGTCGAGGGCGATGAAGCGTCGAGTGGTGCCAGGCCATGCGAGCAGGTGAGGGACAGACGAAGAAGGGACAGACGAAGAAGGCCTTGAAGGATCCGTCGGCCTTCGCATTGAGCTATTGGAAAGCGGTCGAAGGTGAGCATGGGAGACAAAGAGTAGGAAAGTGCCTTCAACGCACCTTAAGCACCGCCTGCGGGTCCGCCGCCCAAAGCCACTCCACGTACGCCAGCAGCATATGAAAACCCTCCTCCTGCTGCCCGTGCAAGTCTCCCACAATCGCCATTTTCACCTTCCAGGCCTGGTGCTCCGATATGTCAACCGCGAGGTTGGTCTTGAACCACGCGCAAAGCAGGGCGGGCGTGGTGCTGCGCGCAATGGGCATCTTGTTCTTGATCTAAAGGAGGCAGCGGATCAGTTTGCGGCTCAGCCTGAATGAAGGAGGAGAGTGAACCCACTGTAAGGCTGAACACCTTACCACCTACATATATGCTCTCATGGCGAATCAATACTGCCGATTGATTCGTTTTGCGCTTTTTAGCGTAGTGGTCTATGCGATGGAGAGGCATGGCGTTACATCTTGGTTGACGGATGTAGCTCGCAACCTCCCCTCTCCTCTCTCTTCTCCTTAGCGCTCCCCTCCGCTCTCCGCTCCTGCTGAAACTGCGACAGAATCAGGATCAACCGGCCCGTAGCAATCTGCCCATCACCAACCTGCCAGCCGCCTGTCCTCGCATTGCGCTGAGGACGGTGCGTTTTGCAACGTACAACCTGTGCTCTGGTCATACCTTCCTCCTGCCGCCTTCGAGAATCTGGAGCCGCTTTTAGGGCAGGACAGCGCCGTCTGCCACCTCCTCAAGAACGTCAAGGGGTTTGCAGCAGACTATCTTGACGAGCATGTCGTCGGAGGTGACAGAGGACCGGCAGTCGGAGTTCTTCACCGTGCAGAACGCTTTCCGGGAGGTCGAGTCTGTCTGCCTGTCCGAGTGCGACGTCTCCGTAGACAGCATTGTGCGTTTTGCGGGTAAGCTCTCGCACGCTCGCCCAACTAGAGGAGCGTCCCACTGACACGTTGTTATCGGCAGCACTGCGCTCTTTTACGATGGAAGGATGACCGGTTCTTTTTCGACGGTCCTGCCCATCCCTTTCCAATCCACCTTCCAACTTGTCATGCTGCCCAAAGCCGTCGAAAGTCAATTGCGCGACACTTTTGCCAACCTCTGTCGCTGCCTCGGAACATATCTCAACAAGGGCTTCAAGGTCGCTTCCTCCCTTCGACCTTGCGCAACCCGGCCAACGTCGTCAAAGCGCCTCCGACAGAGCGTTGGGAGTCTCTTCTCGGCATGCCAGAAGGGCGGCATTACGTCGTCTTCTTCCGCGACACCGACGAGACGAGAGGCACCATCTCCTCCGGTGCCTCGAACACCCTTCGCAGCCCGGTGAGAACCCGCTCGTTGTTGAGCACGTTCAGCAGCAGCGCGGAGCTAGCACGGGCATGCGCTGGACCGTGTTGCCGGGTGATCACCGGCGAAGAAGCGCAAGTGGGTCGCGCAACAAGAAACTTACGGACCAGAAGTGGTGAGAGCAGAGCAGGGAACTTACGGACGGAAGCGGCAAGAGCAGACAACTGGTGCGCGGTCGGCAGACGGTACAAAAGACGCTTAGGGGGAATTGGGTCGCTTGCACAGTTGCGGCTGGCTTCGCCTGCGGGAGAAGAACTGAAAGCGTGCTAGTCGTCCGCCATGCCTCCCGTCGGATCGAGAGAAAAGAGCTCCTGCATCGTGAGAACTGTAAGCGACGAGCGATGGAAGCGAGAGCTTTCCACGCACGATGAGAAACTCGTTGTATTGCCGGCGGTTCCTGTCGGTGCCGCCGCTGAGCGGAACGTCGCCTTGCCCGCCACTTGCTCCGAGAGAAGCGCCATTCGGTGCCGAGCCATCTTTGCCCGACTGATCGACGCCGCACTGCAGGTTGAGGAGTGCCTTGAGGTCGTCAAAGTCGTACGAGACCTCGCCCTTCCTGACCATGTCCAGCATGGTCTGCGGGAGCGAGACAACAGCGTCAGCGTCGAGTACAGAATCTCGGAGACGGCGCCGACTCACCTTCGGACCGAGAGTGAAGAGATCCCAGAACCGCCTGCTCCGGTCAAAGTCAACGTCGAGCGGGCTGTTGCCGAGGTTCTTGAGGTTCTGCTGGAGCGCGAGGATGTTGCGGAGCATCTTGGCTTGGCCAAAGTGGTTTGCGAGGCGGATGAAACGGGCGTTGTGGACGAGGAGCTGATCCATCAGGAGTGATAGGCCTTCGAAGATGTACCTGCAAGGAGGGACCGGATCAGTCCCTCTAGGGCGACGTTGAACCCTCCGCTACTCACTTCCGCTCGCCTTCGGTCAACGTGCTCGCGGCGATCTCATCGCATTCGGCGAGGTTGCCATTCAAGTCGACGACACTTGGGTCGGGTTCCTGGATGTCCTCCGCAAGCTGATAGACGCCATCGCGTGTCGCCTTGTCCAGGAAGTGCATCGTGCGCAGGCGGATCTCGAGGCGAAGGGTGAAGAGAACCATGTCGGCGAGCTGGCGGTACGAGCGAAGAAGCGCTTCGAACGGCCTGCGGAGGTCCGACGATGTCAGTGCTGGCGCCGGCTGAAGTGACACTCTTGAACGCACTTGGTCATCTCGCTGGTGAGCGGCAAGGCGAAGCCTTCCGGGCGGTCGTCTCCAGCCTCGTCCTCCATATCACGACTGCCGAGCGAGTGACCGGTGTCGGTGCTGGCGATCGAATATGCACTCTCGCGCGGACGTCGGGCCCCGAGTGGGCCGGAGAAGCTGTTCGAGAAGGCCGCAGGCGATTCCTCCGCCGACTTCAGCGACGAGACGCGGTGGATGAACCAGACCTGCAAGCGGAAGCCCATCAGCGGGTTTGTTCGATCGGCTCCCAAATTTTTACGCACCAGACTCGAATACAGCGTCGCAAGAGCCGAGAGCTTCTTGCTCGGACCGATGAGGTCGTCCTCCTTGACGAAGCCGTTACGCTTGCGGTCGAGCTCGATCTTCGTCTCCTTCGCGAGAACCTGTCGCATCTGGCCGACATCGCCGGGCTGCAAGACCAGACGTTAGCATTGATGGCAGAGCGAGAAAGGTGTGGACGACTGACCGTCACCCCACGCAGCTCGGTCAGGCAAGCATGCAGCTCAGGCATGTCCGCCCATGTCGCAGCCATCTTAAGAGGTCCCAGCGTTGAGCCGGATGGCGCGGAAGAGTTGCTGTCGGTCGTCTCGCGCGCGGTAAGGTCTGCGCGACGGCGTGTCAGCGCACGTGGGCCTGCGCCTTATGACATACGCACCCTTGAATCGCTCGAAGCAGCGTTGATAGAACTGGTGGATGACGCTAACAATGAGATGTGAGTAGTTCTCGCGGTGGAAGGGCGTCGCGCGGAGCATGGAGCACAGTGCCGAGATGAGGAGCATTAGGTTCGAGACGGACTGTTGAGGCCTGCGTCAGCGAACGTCGACTCGACATGACTGTACGCAAAGCAAGACTGACCCGAACGATCGGCACACGCGAGACTCGCTTCAAGTTCGGGTCCTCCTGGAAGGCGTCGATACCGCCGACGGCTTGGTGGAAGACGCTCGCGACCTTCTCCTCCAGCTGCGGAAGGAATGTTCGCAAGACGAACTCGTCGAGGAAGCCGTTGAAGCCGGTGCTAGCGCTCGTCTCGTCTTCGCCCATGAGACCGCCCGGCATGACCTCCTTAACGCGGTCGAGGAAAGCGAGTGTCGGACCGAAGAGGACAGAGACGTTGAAGGCGTCGGCAGGAACGAGCGCTTTGTGTGTATTGTTCAACCCGGTCGAGCGACCCGCCGCGGCGGAAGGGTCTGTCGAAGCGACGATGAGCGCTGAAGTGGTGGTCGTCGAGGGCGCGCCGTCCGTGATGAGGCCGGGAACTGCCGCCTTGATCGCCATGTTCAGTGCATCCTCGCAGTCCTTCAGAAGCTTGTGCGACGCCTGCAAGTCCGACTCGGCGAAGCGGAAGATTTGCTGCAAGAGAAGCGGACAGTCAGCCAATGCGGATGGGTGAAGAAGAGGGCAGACGCACCTTCGAGCCATCTCGAGGCCGCGGGAAGCGCAAAACCTCGTTGACGCTGACAATCGGGTTGCGCGAAGAGACCGTGCCACTCTGGTCGTCGGTCAAGTAGTCGTGCAGCAAAGCTCGAACCTGCACGGGATGAGGAAAGCGTCAGTGCTGTACTCGCCGTAAGCGGACGAAAGCGCCGCACCTCCTGCTGCACGGACTTCCAGACCTCGAGCAGCGAGAAGAGGAGGTTGCCCGAACTCGTCCGGACAATCGAAGCGTCCTTGAAGTCGCGACGCTGACGTGTGGAGGAGCATCAGTGAAGTGTCTGAGCGACGGAGCCGGGAGGACGAGCGCACCTCCGAGATCCTGCTGGCAACTTCGTACGACACCCTGAAGCCCTGCAACACCGCGTCCAGCTTGCTGTATAACGTCCAGAACAAATCCCGCAGCGTCTCGACGCTGCTCGCAAGCGTGTTGGTCTCGCTTGCGGAAAGGCGGAGGAGGGAAGCGACGCCTTCAGTTGTCCAGCTTCCCGCCGCTGCTGCCGCTGCCGAGGCCGAAGCGGAAGCGCCGAGTGCGGTGAAGGTGCCGGATGAGGAGGCGTTCAGGTTTGGCGACAGCGGGTTGTAGAGAGACGAGGCAGGTCGCGCGGCACCAGCCGTACTGGCGAACGGCTTGCTCGAGTCGTTCCTGTCGTCCACGAGAATCAGCATCCATCGCCTGCTTCGAGCGAAACCACCTTGAGACGCACCGCTCCTCCACCTCCTCGATTGTCGCCTCGACAAGCGCGAACATCTCGCCCTGCACTCGCTGTCCGACCGCATCCAGAGCATAACCGAGCTTGCCGAGCGCGGCAAGCGACTCGATGAGCATCTCGATGTACGAGAAGGAGTCGAGTTCGGGATTTCTCCGCTTCTGCGTGTCCCGCCTCGCCTTCGTACCACTTTGCGTGGCCGAAGCGCCGAATCCGTCCAGTCCTTCTCCCGCGCCAAGCGAGAGCGACCCGCCAAGTCCGTCGTCGCCGTCGACTGCGTCCACCGGACCGAGAAGCAGGTCTTCGAACGCTTCATCGAGTGCGGGATCAGCGCCGGACGGCTTAAGTGCGAGGTTCTGGAGGAAGCGCTGGAGCTTCGACAGGCGCGGTAGTCGAGCCGTCGATCGGCCGGAGGAATGCGCTTGGAAGGATGTGTTGGGCGCGCGACTTGCGGTAGCCGATGGTGTGGGTTCGGCGTCCTCGCCAAAGTCGACGTGCGGCACTGCGTGCGGACATAGGTCAGTCGGGCTTGACGGCTCACAAACTGCAGAACGCACGTTGGGTCTGCCCGCGCGCATAGCTCTTCCATCGCACATCGCAGTAGAACGATTTGAGATAGAGGTGGTTGTGCAGCTCTTCGATCAGAATCTCGAGAACGACCTGCGCGCGTGGCCGGTCAGTAGCGTATTCCCGCTGGAGCGAAGCTGTGCTTACCCCTTCCTGAGCGACCGCCCAAGCACGAAGATCCGATAGAGCTCCAATCTCGAGCATCTCCGGCTTGTGCAGCGCCTTGATCGAGCGGACGAGCAGGACGACGGCGCCGAGGAAGCGTTTCTCCGCGAGGAGGGCTTCGAGTGAGGGCGGTAGCCGTATGAGTGAGTCGCTGTCGGGGAAGGTCAGGGTCCGCCTGCCTGCGGGTAAAGGAAGGATGGTCGAGACGCACATCTCATCGAGGATACTGCCCATCTCCTCCAGCATGCCCATCCGCGCATACATGCCCGCAAGCCCTTCGCGACCAGTCCCTTCGAGCTTCTCCCTCGTCGAGCCGAGACCGGTCCGCATCCCAGCGATCATCTTCTGCGCGTCGGTGAGTGCGCCGAGAGTCGCGTTGTGCGTCGTGATTGCCGACTCGTATGCTCGATAGGCGTTTCCGGAGGACGTCGGGTTGAGTTGCGGAGAGAGGGTGGAGCGGATGGCGTGGTCGAGCTGGCCTTTCAGGCGGAGGAAGGACGGAAGGTTCTGCCGAGTCCCGTTCGTATTCCGTTGCGGGTCCCGCTCAGCAGCACTCCCTCGTCGTGCAGGTTCGAGGAGGTGCAGCGCAAGCGAGACCGGGTCGAAATCGCCCTCATCCTCCTGACCGTCAGCCTGTCCCGCGAGGCCCGTCCCCCGCACCAATTCCGGCCACTCATCGCGCACTTTCCGCAAAACATCGTCGACCTCGCGGAAAGCTGGCGTGTCAGGGTATTCATGCGTGTTCAGCGCGACTTTGCCGCTTCTCGCAGTTTCGGGCGACTGCTGCGCCAACTCGGGAGAGGATGAGCCGCTAACGCCTGGTCCGCGACGAGCGGAAGGGACGTCGAATCCTTGGTCGGCAAGACCGCCACGTCGACCGTCTGCGCGCCGTTGGCCGGCGGTCGTGAAGGCAGAGATGGCTTCGGAAAGGGCGGCGGGTACGACGAGAGAAGGGGAATCGCCTTCGCCCGGTTCAGGCGAGCCGGCACGGGAAGAGGAAGACGATGATGCGTCGTCAAAGTTGTTGAAGGTATCGGAACGGTCGGGGATGGGTGACAAGAGGGTCGAGCCGAATGGGTTTGACGAGGTAGAGGCGGCGGGATTTGGCGAGAAGGACGGCGACCCAGGCGCATCGTTTTCTCCGCGCAGCTGATCCATCATACGTCGGTTCTTGCCCTCGCCGTTGCCTCCTGCGACCGCTGGCGTGACGCCTATCCCGGGGGCGTCGGGTCCGCCAGCCTGCATCGTCTGGTCCGGAAATCGCCCATTATCGTTTCCGCGCAGAGTTGCCGGACTCGGCGTCGCTCCGCTCCCTGCTGGACGTCTCTCCGAGCGTTCAGGTCGAACAGGCGAGGCGAGTTCAGAGCCGAAGGAGGGGGAGGAGGGGTGTCCGCGCGACGACGGCCTCGCAGGGGCCAGTTGCGCTCGCTGTGCTCCCCCACCCGGAGGTAGTCGCGACATGGCTGTATGCGCGCAGCCCTTGGTGTCGTATTCTTGCCAATTGCGACCAGTCGCAGGTGTTGTGGGGAGATGAGAGAGATTGGCGACGAGGGGACGAGCGGGCGCGGCAATAGCGTTGTTGGTTCAGTCGCCGTCTGTGTAGCTCACGAAAAGCCGCTGACAATCTAGCAAGCGAGGAAGCGGCAGAAGTGAGCTGTCGAAAGCATCTCTTCGTCGACGAGGATTGCCCTCCTACACCTCACTCGCTACCCGGGCAAAGACTCTTAATAGCCTGTACACTCTCGCTAGAGATCGATATTGCACCTCTCAGATTCCCGCCAGCTCCCCCTCACGACTCGCTGTTCCCGATCTTGTCCCGCCGTCGCAATTTCCAGTGCGTCCAGCGTGGTCAAACGTTATGGACGTGAGCTGCTGATATTTCAATTTGCAGTTTCTCGACTCATTCAGTCGACGACCGGCCTCGACATGTCTGCCGCTGCTCCTCCGACTTCGGCCACTCGCCGTACTGTCGACTTGCCTGCCGAAATCAAGGCGTTGATCGTCGACATTGTCAAGCCATAAAAGAGCGATGGAAGGAGCGCGCTCGGTATCTCCACACTTACATTTTTACCCAAGACATTCGCAACGAAATGGGACCTGGCAAAAGCGATCTCGCCGAGTGCCTCGACGAAGTCGCTTGACGACCATATCTCATCGGCTCGATCTACGCGTACCACGCTCATCGTCGCCAGCGGCTGCTTCAGGACGATTCATGCTGTGTTACTCTGGACCGCTGTGCTGATGAGGACGTTGACATGTTGAGGGGATGTGCGTGCAGTCTGTCAGGATGCGACTCGGTTCCCTCGCTACAGCTCGTTCCCCTCTCGGCTCCCGACCTTACCCACTACCAACAAACTTTCCCTTTCTTCACCTCCTCATCACATCCCGCTCAGGACTCGCCCCCCACCCCTTCACTTCCTCATCACATCCCGCTCAGGACCCCTCAAACACTTTATAGCTCCCTCTCTCTCTCTCTCTCTCTCTCTTGTTCTGTTCCCCAGAGAGTACTCTAACAACTGGTCCGTATTAGCTGCAACTGCTGCCGCGATACACCGTCTGCTCAGCGCCCAAGACAACCCCCTAACGTCAGCGTCGCTTCGGACCGCCTCCCCTCGAGACGGCTCGTCTGGCGCTTACATCTTTTTTGACGGTGCTCGACAACGCACAATCGTCTTGGACATTGATCAGTCCTTACCGTTTAATCGGTTGCCGCTTCAGGCTTAGCTATTTAGCTTGATTTACGAGCTCCCGCTCAAGCAGACACTCCCCTCTGCTTGGTACTCCTCAACTCTACTTGATTTTTCGTGCGCCGTTGCACTCCTAGCGCAGGCTCGTTAGTAGTGCATCGTAGCCGTCGAGACTCGCGACCTCGACGACGTTTTTAAGGCCTTTTACCCCCTACAAATTCATTGCAATGTCTGGTCCGGCTCCATCTGTCCGTACCAAGAGTGGGGACGACGAACGCAATGAGAAGATTGCGTCTACTCTAGCCAAGAGAGTCCATGAGGGCGTGAAGACCCTTCGAGAAGAACGAGGCGAGACTGCAGCCGATCTGCAGCAGTCCGCTGAAACGACGGCTGACTCGCCGAGAGCTGAGTCCGGAAAGCCCGAAGAAAAGCCCGCTACGGCGCAGGAGGTTGTGAGCGAGTTCCGCAACACTCTGGCTCAAGCTGGATACGACCCGAAGGTCATTGCCGCCATGCTCATGGAGCAGGTTGGCGCCGCGTCGAGCAACAGCTCCGCCGAGCAGATAAATCGCACTGAAGCGAGCGCTGCTGAAAAGTCGATTCGCAAGGAAGCGAAGACCGCCGAACAAGCCCTTGAGTCCGGAGACGAGGTCTTCGCGTCGACTATCGAGGACAGTGGCGAGGAATCGCCGCTCGATTACAAGGGAAAATCGAGTGCTGACCGCAAAAGCGAGAAGCATGTCGAAAAGCTTCGGCGAGGGCGTCGTATTCGTCACCGATAACGACGCCGTGTCGAAGCTTAACTCGCAGAACGATCGAGAGGAATGGCAGGCGAAAGGCGCCGAGAAAATGTCGATCCTGGATCACGAAGTACAGTGGATCGAAGGTCAGTACAACGTTGCGGCCGATGCCCTCAGTCGCCAGTACGAGGACGGAGAACCCGGGACGCCCGAGGTCATGCGCGTCTTCAACCTCCTCGACGAGGAAGACCCTGATGGGAAAACTCGCGAGTTCCGCCCGCTAGACCGTCCGCAACGCGCTCGTCGTGCCCCTGTGTACCACGACGACTACGTCGCAAGTCCTCGCCGAAATCAGAGGCCCGCAGACGCCATCTTTGCCGAACGAGAAGCGAGATATGAGGAAGACTTACCGGATCTCCTTCCACCCGAAAGTCAAAGACCTGCGAACAGGGAGAGTGACCCGTCAGTACTCGGAGTCCGCTTCACAGCGTCCTCCTCGCCGGGGGAGGGAGCGAGAGCAGCGTTTGTGGACGCACCTCGCACACCCACAACTCCCGCTCGTGACAAGCTGTCGGGAGGCGCAGGTCAGCAACGCAGAACCTCTGCTGCCCATGCTGAACACGAGAAACAAGCCACGTACCCACAAACCCCGTTCCGGCGAGGCGAGCGGACTTCCCAAATGTCGGCTGACGGAGTCGAGCCGGCGAAGAAGAGTCGTCGCCGCGCGGGGCGAAGGGCGAACAAGCCCAAGGGCAAGAGAAGAGCAGAGAAGACTCAGTACATGCGCGCAGACATGGCTTGGGAGGTAGCTGAGGACAAGTTAGACGAGTGGTGGCCCCGCTTTGTCGCCGCCCTCGCCGAAGCGCAGAGTCGAGATGTCACTTTCGCAAAGGTCCTCTCCGACCTCGACGCTTTCCATGAGTACTTCCTAAGCAAGGACGGACTTCTCTGGCAGAAGGACGAGGAGTGGGGAGAGCGACTCTGCCTCCCGGACGGTACTTTCGACGGACGCGCGTGCCGCGAAGTTTACCTCGAGCACTTCCACACCGTTCTTGGCCATGCTGGCGAGCGGATTCTGCTCCATACGCTTAGACAACACGTCTTTTGGCCGTTCATGGCCCGTGCCACAAAGCGCTACTGCGCAACCTGCATCCCCTGTCAGGCCTGCAAGACAGAGAAAGCTCCTCCTCGAGGCAAGCTCCACTCGATCCGAGGCCCGACTCGTGCATACGAGCAGATCAGCATCGATTTTACGGGACCGCACCCCGTCAGCTACGACGTCGACGGCATTGCGAGGAACTTTATCCTCACAATTGTTGACGGAGCAACGGGTGAATGCAAGCTCATCCCTTGTCACCAGACCGGCTGGACGAGCGAGGAATGCGCTCAACTATTCCTCGAGAAAGTCTACCCGAGCTGGGGCTGCCCGCAACGCATCCTGTCGGACAAGGACGTCCGCTGGGTGTCGAACTTCTGGCGCAGCTTCCACAAGTCGCTCGGAACGACGCTTAGCATGTCTACCGCTTACCACCCTCAATCCAACGGAAAGATTGAGCGCTTACACGCGGTAATCAACCCGATGTTGCGTGAGCTGGTCTCCGAAACACAGGAGGACTGGGCTTCTTCGCTCCCTCACGTCGAGTACGCCATCAACTCGGCTCGGAACGCTTCGGGTTACAGTCCCTTTGAACTCACGCGAGTGTTTCAACCTCAGGTCTCGTTCAGCCGACGTGATCCCGCTGAGAACAACGACGCTGAGGCCCTTCTTGGGAAGGCCAAGGCGCGCAACGCAGTTGCGCGAGACATCCTTTGTCGCTCTCGCATCGAACAAACGTACTTTGCGAACCTTAAGCGACGGTCCGACCACGTTTCTGAGAGAACAATGGCCGATGGAGCTCCGAGGGAAGAGGCGCAAGCGTACTGGGTCCGAACGCACAACTGGCGCACCGTGAACAATCGCTCTCGCGCCCTCGTTCCTCCCTTTGATGGACCGTTCCGTTGTGGGCGCTATAACGCTGGGAACTCGACGTACAAGCTGGCTCTTCCTTCTCGCTACACCTCTCGCGGAATTTCCCCCCTATTCCACGCTTCGCAACTAAAGCCGTACGTCCCCTCGGACGAAGGCTTGTTCCCGGAGCGCCGATTTGACACTGTGCCTTGGTTCCCCCTTGACACAGTCGAAATGGCCCATCCGATGGACGCGTCAAATGTCGACCGGTACTCCGATTGGTACTGGGTCGAGGAAGACGGCGTCAGGAAGTGCTACCTGCACTTCAAAGCCCGCGGCATGGGCTACCTCGATGTCCTCGCTGGCACGCTGGGACACACCGCCGAAGCGGTCAAACTTCGCGATTTCGTCGTTATGAAGACGAATGGCGAGTTTACGGAGTGGGAGAAACTTCCACACCGCACGAAGGAACAGCACGTGCGCTCGCTCTCCTCGGGGATCTCCGAGAATGATCGGGAACTGAAGTTTTCGGACAGACCGAACGGACGTGCTGTTCCTTCGTGCGGTGTGGAAGTTCCTCCCACTCCGTAAACTCGCCATTCGTCTTCATAATGACGAAATGGCGAAGTTTGACCGCTTCGGCGGTGTGTCCCAGCGTGCCAGCGAGGACATCGAGGTAGCCCATGCCGCGGGCTTTGAAGTGCAGGTAGCACTTCCTGACGCCGTCTTCCTCGACCCAGTACCAATCGGCGTACCGGTCGACATTTGATGCGTCCATCGGATGGGCCATTTCGACTGTGTCAAGGGGGAACCAAGGCACAGTGTCAAATCGGCGCTCCGGGAACAAGCCTTCGTCCGAGGGGACGTACGGTTTTATTTGCGAAGCGTGGAATAGGGGGGAAATTCCGCGTGAGGTGTAGCGAGAAGGAAGAGCCAGCTCGTACGTCGAGTTTTCAGCGTTATAGCGCACACAACGGAACGGTCCATCAAAGGGAGGAACGAGGGCGCGAGAGCGATTGTTCACGGTGCGCCAGTTGTGCGTTCGGACCCAGTACGCTTGCGTCTCTTCCCTCGCAGCTCCATCGGCCATTGTTCTCTCAGGAACGTGGTCGGACCGCCTCCCCTCGAGACGGCTCGTCTGGCGCTTACACAGTGGTCGCAAGTCGAGGAGGTTCAGGCCATCCATTCTCTCGAGGGGGTCGCAGCGAGTCCTGCGCCTTTCTGCAGGCTTTCAATCTTCTGTGGAGTTGTCACAACCCAGTAGGAGGGCGCAACTCGACGCTTTCAGCCCCACGAAACTCCGACCGCGCGCTCCTTTCCCCCCTCTCCGTCGCTCGCTCTCGCTTCTTCGTCGCCAACAGACTCGCATAGCGCTCAAGCTCCATATTCAACACTGTTTGAAGCGCATCGGTGCCTGACCTCACCATGGCGCACATCCTCGACCTGCCAGAAGAGCTCCTCCTCGCCATCGTTCACGCGACTGCAATGCCTCTCCTCGAGCAGGAGCACAAGGCGACGCAATGGCAGGACTTCCGGGACAGCTTCAAGATCACCAACGAGGCGTTCTACTGAGCCCACCGCTCCCTCTTTCCGAGCTATGCCGCCGCGTCATATTCAAGAGTGTCATGTTCCCGCCGCCCGCGCCCGAGGAGCTCGACATCATTCACTTCAATAGGACGAGCCTGCCGAACCGTCGGGTCGCTGCTTTGCCCGCGAAGCACTGCGATCCGACGAGCGACGCCGCCCGAACGACGCGGAGGAGCGGGAGTTGCACTCGTCTACAACGAGGAGCGCGGACCGCTCAAGGTCGATGTGTGCGACGAGATGAGGCAGTGGTTCGACGAGGACGAGGACAAGATAGAGGAGGAGGAGGAAGAGGAGGCGGAGAACGGTGAAGAAGGTGACGGAGGGAAGGAGGTGGAACCGTCTGCCTAGCTCGACAACTGGAGGGAGCACGGGGAATGCCGATCAAGGAATGCTTGGCAATGCACAACAGCTGCCACATTTTCTCGCTCTCAGAAGGATGGGGAGTCATTCGTTTCGCGATGCGCCTGATTTTGGGAAGGTTGTCACTTTGCAACCTCCGCTTCGGTAGCGGATTCTACCACGCATGCCTACTTCGCTGGGGGCGCAGGCTTCTCCGTCTTCTTCCCGTTCGCCTGAGGCGCACCGCCCGCCTTCGCCTTGTGCGACTTTGGCGGGTCGACCTTGACCAAATCGTCCCACTTGCCGTTTGGCGTTCGCCGCTCCCAGATCTGCAGGCCACACGAATATCAGCTTCGGTGTCTAAAATCGAGAGAAGAAGCGAGCGTACCTGGATGTACGTCTCCGCGAGCGGGACCATCCCCTTCTCGATTTCCCTGACGTTCAAGTCCTGCACTTCGAACCACTTCTCGCCTTCGTCCTCCTTGCCCTTCTCGGCGTTTCGCAGGTGAACGTGCACTTTCCATTCCGCTGAGGGAGAGGTGGCGGTCGTGCCGGTTGAGGTGGAGGATTGGAGGGAGAGGTTGGCGGTCAGGTCGTAGTGCGCGGCGAGAGTCTCGGCGGAGTCGACGTCTGTCAGACAGGCAAACACATATAGTCAATACTCGCGCAGCGTAACGGCCATGAGCGATCGCAAGAGGGTGGCCCACGCACATTCGCTCATGTCGACGCCTTTGAGCGGGAAGTTGACGATAGTTGGATTCTTCTCCTCCAAGAAGCGGTTGCTCAAAAAGCGCTTGTAATAGACGATGAGGAAGGGCGGCAACCTCGTGATCTTGCTCCGCTTGAGCACGCCTGCCTGCGTGTCTTCGCGCGTGGTCGAGCCGTCGTACTTCGAGAGGACGGCGGAGATGGGTACTTGGGGGATGATGTTGGTTTCGACGGCGTCTTGGAAAAGAGGTGGAGGAGGGAGGTCGAGAGCGAGGAAGAGGAAGGGGGTTTTGGTCGACTTGATTTCTGCGCGGCAGAGGCGAGACTTGTAAGCTTCAGGACGCGACCGACGGAGAAAAGATACGCTGGGCATGCTCGTGTCCCGGCAAGTGACACGACAACTCACCTCGGTCGATATCGAACTTGGGCTTCTTGCCAAACTCGCCCGTTTTAATGATCTGCTGGTCGTCGACGCGGACCTCGCCCTGGAAAGCCGAGTAGATGATGCCTGCGAGAGGGAGCCGCAATCATGAATCAGCAGCAGCTCCCTCAAGAGCTCGAAGCTGAACCGAGGATCGGGCAACTCACTCGACCTAGGCTTCCTCCCGCCTCCCAAATCTCGATGCACCTGGTTCAACACCCACTTCAAGAACTCCAAGGGGTCTCCTTGCTCCGTAATCTTGAATTTTCCCCCACTCGCATTCGCGACTTCCTGGAGGAACTCGTGCGGCGAGACTTGTGACTTGAACGCGTGTGGGTTCCACAGCTTGCGCGCGAGTAGTCCAAGGCGAGTTGTAAGTTCGGAGGTGGGTCGTGAAGAAGTTGAGGGCTCAAGCTGGAGGATCAGATAGTCGCGAACAGGCGGGACGTGCAGAAGGAGCTGAAGGACTGCGTTCATGTACGAGTTGTGCTTCATATTGTTCAGTCCGACGAAGCCCGGGTAGTACTCCTTTCGCGCGAGATCGAGTTCGGGCTGCGTCCGGTGGTCAATCTTCTCAAGCATTTGAGGCGTGAAAGTCGGGTAGAGGAGGTACTTGATGTCGGCGAGACTCGCATCGTCGACCTCATACCCGTCGGGCAGGACATAGACTTTGCGCGTGTCGAGGTTGATGTAGACGTGATGGTCCTCGTTCAGCGCATGGGCGTAAGCAGGCGTCGACTTGCCTCGCCCTTGGAAGTACTTGCCGCAGACGAGGCAGGCGTAGATATGGTTGTGTGAGAGGGTGACGGAACAAAGGCGTTCGAAGTCGAAGTCGAGGGCGGCGCGGTTGATCTGTGATACGGCAGCGGGCAACTATCAGCTCCCGATACCGCAGGAACGGAAGCAGAAGAACGCCTCGACGCACCGTGTCGAGATACAAATCCGCTGGTCGTCCGCCATCCTCCTCCTGCAACGCCAGCTCGTCGTAATTAGGCGGCTCCTCCTCCTCGTAGTCCTCCTGCACGACCGGCTCTTCCTGCTTCAGCGTAGTCTCCCCTGCCGTCGCCTTCTCCAGTGTCTCCGTCTCGACTTTTCCCTCCGCGATCACGCTCCGATTCGGTAAATCTCCGCCTAATGCTGGCGCCGAGTCGAAGGTCGGCGCAGGAGCAGGAGGAGGGAGAGCCGAGTCCTTCTCTGCCGCAGGAGGAACGGCCTCCGCCAATTCCTCGTCCCGCTTGATCCGCTTCACTTCCTCCTCGACCGCTTCGTCCTCCAATGTCCGTTTCCCAGCCAAGTTCAGCCCCTCTGTTGAAGGGAGGCTATCGCCCATCCCGCCCACCTCGTTCGCCTCCTTCCCGCCAACCGCGACAGTCTCGATTGCCGCATCTGCATCAGGGATGTCGGCGATGGGCGCAGCTTGGCCGACTGGCTCGGCGGAGGCGGGAGAAGCAGCGTCGGATTCGGTCAGTCGAGCGACGAGATCCGCCTTTAGCCCGGACACGGGAAGGTCCCGCTCCTTCAGCAGCTCCTGTTCCGTACAATAATCGTCAGACTGAGCGCGTTCGCGTGCCCGCCCGTGCGGTGTGCGAGGTGACTCGGCTGGCGGTGATGGTGTGGGGCGATGAGGAGAGTGAGCGGACTCGCCTTGAGCTCTGCGACCTTGAGTTTCGAGTACTGTGAAGCCATAGCATGCAGCAACACAGCTCAGCAGTTCACCGGCGTAGAACGAGCGAGATGTCAACGTGGCCGTGGTCGTGAGCTCGAGCGAGCGAGTTGACCTCGACACCTCACAAAATCGCACTCACATCGCTCTGGCTGGCTTGTGATTGCGCTGGATTGGTTCACAACTGCTTGTTACCCCGCACAGCACCCTCGAACGGCCGCTAGCGATGAAGCCTATCGCAGACCCGCGTCTCAACCTCCTCACTGTCTTGAACGTCCAGTCTGCCCGACCAACGGGTTCGACAGGCAAGCGACCAGCCATATCGCATGCACCGACACGGGACTGGCACGCCATTGCGCGCAAGGCGCAGAAGAAGGCGAAGGGAGCGAGTGCAGGTGCAGAGAGGGTGAACAGGGCTCTCGCAGACAAGATGGATGAGGCGGCGGAGGTGATTGGAGAGCAGGAGGACGCCCAGACGGACGACGCAAAGGTCGAGGCGCAGGAGGGGGCGTTTTCGGATGCGGATTCGGATGACGAGGCCGCTCCTTCGTCGTCCTCATCCGTCGCCAAAGATCCGTTCGCGGCTCACTTTGGCCCCGATTCGGCACTCGTTAAAGGGAAGGAGGCTGCGCAGCTGGATGAAGAGGAGAAGAAGTGGAGCAAAGGGAAGAGCATCTTGCCCGGGGCAGGAGAGGTCGTCTGGACGCGGCCAGAAGGCGTCGAGTCGGCGGCCAAGAGCGAGGAGGAGGCGTTGAAGGCGGTGAGTTGGCATACCTTGTCCGTCATGCTACCTCAAGGAAGTGCTGACGGTCAATCTTCGCTGCAGTACAACCCGAAACTGGTCGAGAAACTCCGCACCTCATCCGGTCGCAGTGCGTCTCGCTTCACTCGCACCCACCGACTCGATATTGACGAAGACGTTCCCCGCAGCCTCGGTTCCTTTGACACAGGCCGCCTGGCTTCGCACGCTCTCAACTTGCCAAGACGTCCTCTTCCCGAAGGTCGATGTCGGCAGCGACGCACACGACGCGATTCGCGAAGCTTGTTCGATGCACGCCATGAACCACGTTATCAAGTGTGTTCACACTCAATATAACGGCAGAGTCTTGCATGCTGACCTACCCTCTTGCGCAGGACCCGCTCGCGCATATTGAAGAACAACGAGTATCTCGCCCGTTCCGCTCTCGACCCCTCCTCCTCTTCGATCCCTCGCAACACCCAGGACCAATCCTTCACGCGCCCGAAAGTCCTCCTCCTCACGCCCTTCCGCAACTCCGCCCTCTCCTGGGTCCAACACCTCGTTTCCTACCTTCCCCCAACAACCTCCCTCATCGAATCCTACCCCCGCTTCGTCTCGGAATACTCACTCCCCGAAGGCGCCTCCGACAAGCTCGTCGAAAGGGCCGACGAATATCCGCGCGATCATGTCGAGACATTCAAGGGCAACATTGACGATACGTTCCGATGCGGAATCAAGGTGACGAGGAAGGCGGCGAAGATGTTTAGCGAGTTTTATCAGGCGGATGTGATTGTGGCGAGTCCGCTGGGGTTGAGGACGAGTATCGAGAAGGATGGGTGAGTCGGGCGGCAGACTTTTCCATACGTGTGCTGTTCGAATGAAGCGACTCGCGTTTGACCGTTTTGTCCTTCTCACAGCGACTCGGACTTCTTGTCATCGATTGAGATCCTGCTCGTCGACCAGATGGACGTGATGCTCATGCAGAATTGGGAGCACGTTCAGGTGCGTTCACGCTCCGCGCCTCGATTGTACATCATTTGGCTGACGGCGGCTCGCGTTCGCGTTCGCATTGGATGCGCAGTTTGTGATGGATCGGCTCAACAAGATGCCTGAGGAGGACCACGGCTGCGATTTCTCGCGCGTCAAGCCCTGGTACCTCGACGGAAAGTACGTCACTTCCTCCTCTCCCATTCCCTACCCGTGTTGATCAGCTCCCTTGCGCAGAGCCGCCCACCTCCGCCAATCCATCCTCCTCTCCTCCCTCGACTCGCCCGAACTGCGCGCCCTCTTCACCCGCTCCTGCCACAACCGATCCGGCAAGCTTCGTGCGATCCCCCGGGCACCGAACAACGGCGAGGGAGTGCTGGGAATGGTTCCGAGGGGGTTGAGGCAGGTTTGGAGCAGGTTTGAGGGTGGGGATGTTTGGGAGGAAGATGAGAAGCGGTTCGAGTTCTTCACGACCAAGGTGCGGCGAACGTCCAGTTGATCGGCTTGTCTGCGTCTAACCTGCTCAGCTTCCTGACCTATGGTTTGTGTTTCATACAGACCCTCCCAACTCTCCTCAAATCCGCCGTCTCGTCATCCCAAACCCTCATCTTCGTCCCCTCCTACTTTGACTTCGTTCGCCTCAAGCGCTACCTCCAGAAGAACATCTCCCAACTCGGATCCGACTTCTCGTTTGCCGCCATTTCCGAGTACTCCGACACGCCCGAGATCTCGAGGGCGAGGGGCGCGTTCTTCCAGGGCAAGAAGAAGTTCCTGTTGGTGACGGAGCGGTTCCATTTCTTCCGTCGGTGCGTACCGAGACTTCTCAACGCAGTCGTGCATGTTGCGCGGAAATCGGCTGCTCACGAGTGAATGGCTCTGCGCACAGCTACCGCCTGCGAGGCGCCAAGACCTTCGTCTTCTACGCCGCGCCACTCCACCCGCTCTACTACCCCGAAGTCCTCGCATTCCCCTTCACCGCGCCCTCCTCCCTTCCCTCTTTCCAGCCGTCCGGCGATGCAGACGTCGACGAAAGCGAGCTCTCCGCACACGTCCTCTTCTCGAAATATGACGTTCTGCGGCTTGAGCGGATTGTTGGGACGAAGGACGCGAGGAGGATGTGCGGACTTGATGCAGAAGGCGAGAGCGGCGAGAGGAGGTTCACCTTTGCATAGAGCGGTCAAGCATCTCGCAAGGCGACGTTACTACCCGGACAAGCACATCTGACGAGCATGGAGAGGCTCAGAAAGTTGAGCAGAAGAGCCGTTTCTCGACGACAAATTGTTGCTCGTCAATGAGCTGCGTTCCAGCTGGCCCTCCTCAGACCTCGTAGCCCCTGCCCGAACGCTGCTTCTCGCGCTTCTTCTTGAAGTGCTTTTTGTCCTCGGCGCCCGTCGCCGCATTCACCTTCTTTCCCTTCAGTCCCGCAATCACCGCCTTGCCAACATCCGCGCCGAAGAACGAGTTGTCCAACGCGTTCGCCTTCGCACTCTGGCCCCTCCCACGCGCTTCGCTCGGTCGTCCACCTCCAGGCGCGCCTGCAGCCGCCGCAGCCGGGTTGTGGACGTAGTAGTCCGACTTCTGGCTGACACGAGTCATGGGCGCCATCTTGCGCTTGAGCTTGTTCTGCGCTCGCAAGCGCTCGATGTCGCGCGTCTCTCGGTTGAACTCGTCGGCGTCGATGCCGGGAGGTGGGTGACAGTAGAGAAGCTTGCCGTTGACGTAGTCCTTCAGGACGAGGCGAGAGGAGCGCGACTGGTCGGGGTTGCCTTGGCCACCGGTGAAGAACCCGCGGGCGACTGCGAGAACGAAAAAACTGTCAGTCGTGTGAGGAGCCGGTTGAGAAGAAGCGCGACGCACTGGAGAAGGTGTTGAGGAACTCGGCCGCAGTGGGTACCCCTGTTCCGCCCTCGTTCTCCGGCAGGATCGTGATTCGAAGACCGTACGTGCCCTCGAGCACCTCCTGCGGAATGCGACGGGTGACAAGCTCAACCGGTCCGGTGAACTCGCGCAACTGGTCGATCGGGAGGACGCCATTGCAGACGAGGTCGGCTTTGGTCGCAGCGAACTGAGGGAAGACGAGACCGGGACAGTCGCAGAGGAGGACGTCGGACGAGAGGCGGATCGTCTGGAAGTGCTTGGTCTTGCCGGGAGTTGACGAGACTGACACCTTCTTCTCGCCGATGAGGGCGTTGATGGTGGACGACTTTCCGACGTTGGGGTATCCGACAAGGCCGACGACGAGCTTCTCGTTGCCATGGCCCTTGGCGAGGGATACTACAGAACGAGGTCGCGTCAACACGGCGAAGCGGGACGACAAGGAGATGACGCACCTTCCGGCGCGTGGCTGAGGAACAGCTCTTCCAGCTCCAGCACGCTCAAGATCCGTGTCCGCTCGCTCTCGTCACTGCCAGGCAGCGAGATACCCATTCCCCTCCGCATGATGCTCGCCAACTCCTCATCCGAGTCCTCCTCGTCCTCGTCATCGCTCGACTCGTCTGGGCCGACCACCCGTCTCCGCGGTGGCGGCGCAGACTCAGCTTTGGGCTTCGCATTCAGCCCCTTGAGCTTGTTTCCCGACTTGGGGATTTTCATGCCAGGAATGTCGTCCTCGTCCTCCTCGTCTGACGACTCCTCCGCCCCGTTCGCAAGCTCTTCTTGCCGCGCGCGCTCCTCCTGCAAGGCGATACCGTTCGCGGCGGAGAAGAAGGCGTATTGGATGCCGTTCGCCTCAAAGTAGTCGGCCCACTCCTCCCTGTCGTGCAGAGTCGTCGGATGAGCCTCACAACCTTTGCGAGAGCTACGGCACGACGCACCTCTGTTTTTGCGTCAACAAGTCGGACTTGTTGATGAGCAGCAGATTCTTCCGCTTCGGCGCCGGCTCTCCCTCCTCCCGCGGCCTCTCCTGCTCGTTCAGCTCCAAGACGTACTTCTCCAAGTCGGCCGAACGGAAAGTGAGAGGGTTCCGTGCGTCGACAATCTGGACAATCAGGTCGGAGCGCTCGAGCGTACGCCAGAGCTGGCGCCAGACTTCGAGGTTGCGCTCGAAGGGTGTGAGGAGGAGGGCTTGGTTGTCCTGAAGACTGCGACAGGTGTGCGCGTCAGCATCGCCCGCAAGTGCAAATAATAGGAGCGAACGCACTCGGCGAGCCCGCGCCTCCATTCAAGGAACGCATCCCTCTCCTGCCTCTCCAGCTCAACCGTCGTCATCTGCCGTGTCCAAGGCGGTCGTCGGGGCACCTGCAGCCGCTGCTGATTCTCGTTCTGCTTCGTTCGCAGTTCGGCTTCTTGCTGGGGAGTGAGGAGGTAGGGGTTGTGCGAGGCGGCGTTCAGTGAGGGGTCCGAGACGACCTTGATGTTTTGGCGCTCTGCGGAACGAAGGGTCAGCAATGTCAGAGCCGGAGGATTCTAGATATCTTACCGGCTGAGAAGTCGGTCTCTGCGAGTTGTGCGGTGCTGAGGAACTCGTCGAGGTCGTTCTCCTGAGTAACCGAGGACAATCCCGCCGCAATCTCGGACGAATGCTGCTCGAGCGGCTCGTCAGCGTTTCAAGCTCGTTTCTCAAGGCAACGCAACGCACCATCGTCGGGTCCTGCGCATCCCTCGCTGCTCTCACTTTCCGGTTGATGATAGCTCGGCCAAGTCCCGACTTGTCCACCTTGCGCTTCTGGGCGCCGTTCTTGCGCTCAGGTCGTCCGTTGGGCTGTATCAGAGCGCCTGTCAGTCCAGAGCCGGTTCAGCTGGGCTGTGTCTGGCTGACGCACCATATTGCGATGAGGCGCTGCTGGTTTGCGAGTGAGAGGGTGGCGGGGTTGTGGGCAGCGCGGCGCTGGCGGTTTCGCTCAAGCAAGTGTCTGATAGCTCTACGAGGCCTCAGAAGGGCCAGCAAGCGCGGAGAGCGAGTGGGAGGTGGTCGAGCTTGTCTTCCGCCCTCTCGCCGAAGCTATCTCGACAACGCACTTTCAGGCTTTCCAGACATGTAAGCGGACATAGACAGCATCTTGCACGGATTCGCCGAAAGTGGAAGCGCGAATCCTGTCAAGGCTGCGCGAGTGAATCTCTCGCGAAAGACCAGCGGTGGACAGTTACGTTCAAGCGGCAAAATCGTCACACGATGATTACGCATCTGCAGAAGACGGAAGTCGAGGGGAGTCGAGATGCGGTGGAAGCAAGCGAGACGGAGGTCAAGCGTCAAGCGTCGCCGGAAGATTTGTCAAGCTTGGCAGTTAGAGGTTGGAGGCGTACGCATTGTCCAAGCGACGGTGACCGCCGGGTACGGCGCGAGCTGTATCAAAGCGCATTGCTGGTTGAGCATGTGCGTGTTTTCAAGCACTCGGGCCACGAGCGTCTACAAGAGACGAGTCGAGGGGTCGTAGGCTTCGCCGGCGCCGGTTGGAAGGGTCGTCGCGACGTGAAGGATACCGCGCTCAAGCTGCGGAAAGGCCGTCAGCAAGAGTGGGCAGGGCGAAGCGACAGCGGATGCACCTCTTGCTCGGCGATGACGAAGCCAGTCAAGACCTTGCCCTCGTAGATGAGCTGCGGCTCCTCATCGTGGTCATCCTCGGAAGGCGAGCCAGGCAAGCTCAACTAGGCGTCCTCGGGACGCGACCGCGTTCCCTCGCCATCAGCGGCGGCGGCAGCAGCAGCGGCCTTCTTCTTGCTCTGCTTCTTACGCGGGATGGGGCTCGCCGAGCGCAAGGCGATGTAGCAACGAACATTAGTCGCCGCCTCTAGGTCGTCGCTGATGAAAGGCATGAAGTGGCTGCAACGGGAAGAGCACCAGACCGGCGGGAAAGGCGAAGGAGGACGACCTGACTCGCGTCTACAAGTCCACCGCCAGATTCTCGATCTCGTGGAAGCATGCAGAGTTGGAGACGGAGGCGATGCGGGTGGTGGCGAAGGCGAAGTAGCGGATGACTGCGCCCTCGAACAGGACGCCGAACATCGCGGGTCACTCGTACAACAGGACCAGAAGCGGATGTTGGTCAGCTCCGTCTGCTGTTGTGTCCCGTCCAGGATGCGGCGGAGGAGAGAGGGGAGCCGCGAAGAGTTCGATCATTGGCATCGTGGTGAGCTTCTTCGTCATCGGAGCTTCGAATCGGTGCTGGTGGCATCCAGTCAGCTGTTGAGCCGACGGTGTCGTCTGCGGCGAAGGCGTCCACTTCGCACCAAGCACGCGTGCGGGTTCGTGAATCGGTCTTGCGTCGCTAGCGTGGTCGAGGTGGGGGACACTGGCGTTGGGACTTCTGCCTGCAGGCGTAAGGGGACGAGGAAGACCTTCGAGGACGGGAGGGTCGTCGGAGTTGGCCGTTTAATGGAAGGGCGCTTGCACGGCCACGAGGAGACTGGGAAGGCCGGGAACGATGCTTAGCGAGTGTCAGCAGGGGTGACAAGGGCTCGATTAGCCAATCCAGCGTTGTCGAGGGACTGGTACAAGCGAGAGGGACGAAGCGAATGCCTCGCCCTCAACACTCCGCTGCATGCCATCGCTGGTGCTGCAAGAGTCGGCCGTAGGCGCTCCTGAGAATGGCCATCACTCGGTAGCAGCGGCGGTCGTCGACCACAAGCCCGTCCTCGTGCGTTCTCTTCCTCCTCCCTCGACGACCCGATGTGGGAGCTGATGAAGCGGTTTTCGTCTCGCAGGTGGCTGCCGTGGGAGACAGAGTGGACATTTTGGACGAGAGATGCAAGCTCGTGCAGGGCTTGCTGCTCGAAGAGGTCTTCCCGGGACAGGCGGGCGACGCAAAGGTCGACGCGGTTGCGGTCGATGCCGCTTCGGGACGAGTGAGTCGCTTGGGTGCTTCGTCTTTGTAGCGGGTTGACGAGCTTTTTTTTGCATGTGCAGATCGCGGCTGTTTCACGGCGAAGGATAGCCGTTTGGACAAGCAGACGAGGGCAGTCCTGGCGGATTCACTCGAGTTTCGCTGTCTCGCACGACGTGCAGGCTATCAACTTTGCCAAAGGTCCGCCAAACGCATCAGACGACTCTGCAGTCGCTTACGACGTGCATTTGCAGGCATGATTGTCGTTGCGGGTGAAGGAGCGACTCTCTGGTCTCTCGACGAGCGGGGCGCTCTGCCGGTCTGGACGCGCGTCGGTTCTCTATTGTGTGTACTGGATTGTTGGCACCTCTTTCCGGCGACAAGCTGACATCGGACCCTCGCAGGCCGGATCGACAAGTCTCGCTGGCTCGATTGTCCCCCTCAGCCCTCGTCCTCGCTACGGTCGCGCCGGTTCGTCCTCGTATTGTTCCGAAGCTCTACTCTCTGACTGAAAATCTGTTAATCTACAGACCAGCGGCACCGTCGTTCTCACTAACGTCCTCCCCGTATCCTCGACATCCGACAACCGCCTCTCCTTCCGCTCTCGCGCCGTCCACTCTGTCCGCATTCGCAACGTCTCGTGGCGTCCGAGCGATGATATCGCTGAGTGAGCCAGCTTCTGAGCCTTCGGTATCGGATCATGGCTCACCTCGCCTTTGCGCAGCTCCGGCCCAGTCCTCTTCACCCAAACCATCGATGGCGTGTTCCGTGTCTGGGGCTGCGTGATCGACGAGCCCAACTTTTTCTCGCTCTGGACGTCGCTCGACGTACATTCGACGCTGCCGAAGCAACTGCCTCTCGCGACTTTGTACTGGCGAACTCGGCCGATGGAGCAGACGCAGCATCCTGAGCGAGGCGGGACGGAGGATGACTTCGTGACCGTCTTCTCGGACGGGTCTGTTCACCTGACGATTGTCTCGGTGAGCTCGCCTGACCACCTTCCAATGAACCGTGTGCTGACTGTATCGTCGCGCAGAACTTCGACTGCCGGCCACCAACCTGCCTGACGCAGACGACGGAAGTCCTGCAGGAAAACGTCTTCCAGCCGACCGAGCTACCCAACTTCCGCTACCCGCATCTCCTCCTATCTCGCAGCGATCCAGCTTCGTTCCATCTCATCGGCTGCTCTTCCCGCGGCACCTTCGTTCACTCTCGCGCGACGGTGCCGACATCCCGCCTTATCGCAGCGACCAAACCAGTCTTCCAAGGCTCGCCTGTCGCACCGTCAGTCAGCGTCGTCGGCCGGATTCGCCAGCTTCGACCGACGCTGAAAGGAGACGGAGAGGCGGTTCTTGTGCTGGGAGAGAACGGGCGGATACAGAGCTGGGAGATGGGCGACGACGAGGTTGTAACCGAGTCGTTCGTGGCGGATGCGCATCTGCCACCTGATGCGAAGATCGCAACTTGGCGAGGAGGTGCGCTCAGTGTCCGCTACTCGAAGACCTTCTCCGTACTGACGCACAGCTTTGCAGGTCGAGTGATAGCATCTGCGTCAGGCGACCGGGTCCAGGTGCTCAAGTTCCGCCGCTCGGGTCGATTGCGCTTCATCACCGCCACCAAGTCGCCCGTCTCGATGGATGATGCCCTGACCTTCTTCGCCGTCCGCACGAATGAAGACTCGCTCAGCACGACCATTGTCGGCGTCACCTCCGAATCGGTCATCCGCACCTGGATCTACCACTACCCGTCGAAGAGCCTCACGGACGGTCCCTCTCACGACTTGGGCTCAACTCGCTACATCCTCGCTTCGCCTATTCCAATCGAGCCCGGCTTGGAAGTCGTCGACGAGGTTTCGGTCGTCCTCCTTGACGAGGAGGGTACGGTGCATCGCTGGTCGACGCGCTTGTCCGAACCGTATGAGCGATGGTATCCGAACGGGAAGATCAAAACCGGATTGAAAAGGGTGCAGGCGATCGCGTGTAGCTGGGACGGGACGTCGGCTTTCGGTGCGTCATCTGCTGGATTCGCTTGCCCGGCTCCCACTGACGGCCCCGCGCTTCGCAGTCTCGCTTGAGGAGGACAACCGACCACGGCTGTCAATCTGGAATCCGAAAGCGTCTGAGTTCAGCTCGGGCGAGCAGTTCTCGAAACCGCTTGAGTACGTACCGCCTCTCCCGCTCAGCGACCTCCACGTGACCATCTTCTCGCCCAGTGACCCCCTGGTCAAGCTTGAGTGGTCGGTCGATGGGCGGACGCTGGCGGTCGCAGCAGCGAAGGGGGTCTCGCTTTGGTGCGCGCAACGGCTAGACGATTTGACAGTACGACCGAGCTGGACGACCTATGCGAGCGTGCGGATAGACAAGTACGCCTCTCCTTCGTTACTCTCCCTTCCTCGCCAATGTTGCAGTCGAGCAGCGTTCTGCCGGCGCCCATCACGAACGTCCGCTGGCTTGCAACCGGTCTCGCCGTCGCAGCGGCGGATCACCTTTTCTTCTACTCGTCGAAGCTCGATACTGGCCACCAAGACGCGCACCATCTCGCAGCGAGCCTTTGCGCGCCTTTACCGCTCCACCATCCTCAACTACTCGTTCAAGCACTCATGCAAGGTGCATCGACTCTCAGTTAGCGTCCCGAGATCACCGGCTAATCGTGAACGCGCGCAGGCCTGTTCGACGTCGTCGTCAAGGTCCTCGTTGGCCTCGCCGCTGAGCTCACGATGGACGGTCACCTCACACCTGTGCCGATGAAGGAGGGCGTGCAGAAGCTTACGCTCAACGCTTTTCTGCGTAACCCGCATCGCAGTACCAAGGTTCGTCAGGTTCATTGCGCGTCCGACGACGTGAACTGACTGGCTATGCGGGAGCAGAAGAAGAGCGCTTCGCACGACATCTTTGCCGCCCTCACGACCTCCGGCTCCTCTTCTCTCTCGTGCGTCGAGCACTTCTTCGCGTTTCGATTCACTGCTAACATTCGTATTGTACAGATCCGAACCGCGTCCCTCCCTCTCCGCCGACGACGTCTCGCGCCTCTTGGCTGCCTTGCGCCATCGCTCCTTTCATGGCCTCAACAAGCTCGACCACGAGCATCTCGCCGTCCTTGTTCAGACCGTCTTCGATGTGAGCAAGCATGCGTGTCTGGCCGCCATGGTGCTGAGCGGTTCATCACGCAGACACAAAGTCACACGCTCGCACTCGACGACGACGGCGTTCGTTTCCTCATCTCGATGCGATCCTTCTTCCTCTATAACAAGTCTCTTGCTTCTCCGCCCTCTGCCACGCCCTACGGCAATCAGCAACCGACGCCCCGCCTGCAGTACCGCGACATGGTCTGGGCGTTCCATAGCGAGAATCAGGACGTCTTGCTCGAGGAGTGCACGAAGGCCAGTGGAGGGAAGCTGACGTGGGCTGCGGCGAGGACGCTGGGCGTGGCGCTTTGGATCAAGTCGCCCGATGTTTTGGTGCGTTCGCCGAACTCACCGCTTTGCTCGCCTTGCTGATTTGAGTCGTCTCCGCCAGGTCCGCACCATCGAGGCAATTGGCCGCACCGAGTTCAGCAAGCCCGACGCAGAAGACCGCGACCCCATCTCAGCGATGTTGTTTTATCTCGCGCTCAAGAAGCGACACATCGTCACGACGCTCTGGAAGCAGGCGAGCGGGCACGCCGAGCAACGCCAGATGCTCAAGTTCATGTCGAACGACTTTGACGAGCCGAGGTGGAAGTCCGCGGCGCTTAAGAATGCGTTCGCGCTGATGAGCAAGCAGCGGTTCCGTGAGTCTCGCCTGCCGTGCCGTTTCTCTCGACGCTAACTCCCCGCCCCGCAGTCTTCGCCGCCGCCTTCTTCCTCCTCGGCGGCAGCCTGAAAGACGCCGTGAGCGTCTGTATCCGACAACTCGACGACTTCCAGCTCGCCGTCGCCGTCGCACGGACGTACGAAGGAGGCGACAACGGACCTGTCTTGCGGTCGTTGCTTGAGGAGACGGTCGTACCGCTTGCATTTGCGAAGGGCTATAGGTGGCTCGGAAGCTGGGCGCTGTGGATGCTTGGGAGGCGGGATCTGGCGGTACAGATCATCGTCGTGCGTCCTCCGCTTTACTCCTCACCAACGCAGCTAAAGCTTTGCCCGCAGACACCGCTCTCCGACCTCGCCAGCCGCCTGCCATACAAGCTCCCGCTCGTGTCAAGCCCGGCGCGCGAAGACCCCGCACTCGTTTTCCTCTTCGCCCAGCTGCGGAGCTGGTCGCTCCAGACGGTCAAGGGTGCAATCGCCGTGCCCGGCAAGACCGAGTTCAACGTGAGCCGATCGACGTCTCTACTGTCAAGCAGCGCGCTCATGACCTCCGCTACGCAGTTTGTCCTGCATATTTCACGCATCCTTTGCCGAATGGGTGAGTCTGCCTTCTTACTCCAATCGCGAAACTCGCTGACATCTCTCTGTCCAGGCTGCCACGTCCTCGCTCTGAACCTCCTTCGCACCTGGCAATTCGCCCCGCCCTCCGCTTCCGCCGCACCCCGTCGACCTTCTCTCCTCGGCTCCCACACTCGCCGGCATTCTCTCCTCCTCAGCTCCACCAAGCTCGACATCTCCCTCCCGCCTTCCAACATGCCGAGCCGCGTCGCCTCCCCCGCGCCGGTCCAAACGGAGGGCAAAGGCGCGGAGGAAAGGGAGAGGCAGAGGCAGCAATTCAGGGAGGTCGTGAAGACGGTGAGGGTCGAGGCGAAGGCCCCGGCCGAGTTCTCCTTCGACGGCTTCAACTTGTAGAGTTCGCGTCACGGTGTCAGCGTTGTTGTAACGAGTACCGCCGCACGCCAACTTGTTCTCTTCCGCTCCTCCTCCTCATCCCGCTCCCTCTCTCGCCTCCGTTCGGCTTCCCGATTGCCCAAACAGAGTCTACGACTACACATCTTCGCGTACGACGCTGTTCGTGCTGTTTGTCTCGCATACAATGACGTCGCCGCTTCGGTTCGGCTGGCGCTCCTCGTCCTCGTCGACGTGCTCACGCTCGCTCTCACAGCTCACAGACTGACAATGGCTGCATCGACGAGCTACTACATCGGCGTAGACGTGTCAGTGAGCGGACCCACTTCGTCCCAGGACTCGCCGCTCACCCGTTCGCTTTCCTCATCGCTCGCAGTGGAACAGGGTCGGCGAGGGCGGCGCTCGTCTCAGCGAAGGGCGATATCGTCGCAGAGTCGACGTATAACACGACAACGTGGAGGGATGACCGCGACAAAGACATCTTTGAGCAGTCCTCGACCCAGAGTGAATCCTCGCGCTTCCCCTCACCTCGACCCCCACAACGAGGTGAGCTTCGGTGCTGACGGGCTTTCGTACACTGTCTGTCCTCGCCAACAGTCTGGAACTGCATTTCGTCCGCTTGCAAGGACGTCCTGCGCGACTCCAAGATCGACCCGGCGCAGGTTCGCGGAATCGGCTTCGATGCGACTTGCTCGCTCGTCGCCGCCCAGCTCGATTCGGGGGCGCCCGTGCCTGTCACGCCTGGATCATGGAGCAGCGAGCAGGCGGCGAAGGAGGCAGAAGTCAGGGACATCATCCTGTGGGCCGGTGCGTTTCCTCGTTCCTCAGCTTTTGCTTCCGCTGCGTATGCCCCGCTGATCGCTTCCTGCTCCCCACGCGCAGACCACCGAGCATCGAAGGAGGCCAAGCTGATCAACTCAACTCAAAGGTGCGTTCGCAAGCGACTCGGCTGGTCAAGGCGAACAGACTCTCCGGCTTCGCTAGGCGAAGTCGGTTGTTCTCCCGCGGTTCCGAGTGCTTCCCAAGGCGGTCGACACTGACTCATTGCTAATTGTGCAGTCCGTGGCTCAAATACGTCGGCAACACGATCTCGCTCGAGATGGAGATCCCCAAGGTGCGTCCAAGCTAGCAAGACTCCATCTTCCACGGCCTCGCGAGCGAAGACTGACGGTTATCGGTTGCAACTTTGACACACAGATGCTCTGGCTCAAGAATCACATGCCTTCCTCCCTCTTCACCTCATGCATGTTCTTCGACCTCCCCGACTGGCTCACCTACCGAGCGACCGGCGATCTCGCCCGATCCAACTGCTCCCTTGGATGCAAGTGCTCGTATGTCCCGCCGGGCGTCGAGGGGAGCGAGGGATGGAATAGGGAGTTCTTTGAGCAGATTGGGTTGGAGGAGTTTGTGAGTCGTTGACGGATCTTACACGTTGCTGTGCTTGGCGCGGCCATTTGCTCCGCTCGGGCCCAACTGCACGTTGAACGTCAGCTGACGACCTCGCCTCCCTCGCAGGTCAAGAACGACTTCGTCCAAGTCGGCGGCCTCCCCGGCAAGAACGGTCTCATTCTCACCGCCGGCCAGCCCGTCGGCCGAGGACTCTCGAAGAAGGCAGCTGAGGAGCTCGGCCTGAAGGAAGGAACGGCTGTCGGAAGTGCCGTCATCGATGCGTGAGTCTCCAGTGCCTTTTTTCCGTCGCTTCGCTCGCTGAGACGGACCGGACAGGTACGCCGGCTGGATCGGCACGGTCGCCGCCCCGATGGAGGGCCAGAAGACCACGACGCTCGACGACGCCGCGCACCGACTTGCCGCTATCGCCGGAACCAGCACGTGCCACATCGTTCAGAGCGAGGAGGCCGTCTTCGTCAAGGGCGTGTGGGGACCGTACAAGCATGCTGTCTTCCCTGGCTGTGCGTTCCCTTAGCGCTTGCGTCGGGCATTGCGACGGCGAGCTGACGCTGCGATGCGGCGTTCGTACCGCACAGATTGGATGAACGAAGGCGGCCAATCCTCGACCGGCCAACTGCTCGACTTCATGATCGACACGCACCCGGCCTCGGACAAGCTCAAGCAGCTCGCGAAGGAGAAGGACACGAACCACTTCTCCCTCTTGACCCAGATTCTCGAAGACATGGTCGCGGAGAAGGGCGTCCCGTTCATGAGTTACTTGACGAGGGACATTTACCTGTACCCGGACTTGCACGGTGTGTCGAGGTTTCTCGACGCTGAGCGAGATCACGCGGACGCTGGCAGTCGATAGGCGACAGCTAGCGTCCTCACCGATTTCCTTGAAGATGCATAACTGACACTCCCTTCCGCAGGCAACCGCTCCCCTCTCGCTGACGTCGACATGCGCGGCATGCTCATCGGCATGCAACTCGACAAGACGATTGGCGACCTCGCTCTCCGGTACTACGCGACGGGTGAGGCGATCGCGTTGCAGACGAAGCACATTATCGACGAGATGAACAAGAGCGGACACAAGGTCGAGAGCATCTTCATGAGTGGAGGGTGCGTAAAGGGCTGATGTTGGCGTGTCTGCTGTTCGAGCGAACGAGCTGACTTCTGCTGGCTTCTCCAATCCGATGCGCACAGGCTCGTGAAGAACCGCTTCCTCATGACGTGAGTTCTCTTCGTGGGCTGATTGCGTGTTGGGCCTGTACAGGCTACGAGACGCGTCTGCTCAGTCGCCCCGAACGAACTGACGGTGACCTCCTCACAGCCTCATCGCGGATATCTGCAACATGCCCGTCCAGCTCCCATACTCCTCCTCCGCATCCGTCGTCCTGGGGAGTGCCATGCTCGGCGCCGCGGCGGCTGAAGAAGCCGACCGGCTCGGCAAGACGCTCGACTCGCAGGCTGAGGCGGAGAAGAGCTCGTATGGGATGAAGGACCGGCTGTGGGATATCATGGTGCGTCGCGCGTCTCTGCCGCTCGCATGCGGTGAAAAGGCTGACGAAGCGCGGCAACCTTCGCAGATTCGCATGACCCGCCCCGGCTCAACTATCGCGCCCCAAGCGTCTGACAAAGAGCTCAAGCTCCTCCAGGCCAAGTACTCAATCTTCCTCGAGTGCGTCACGCTGCAGCGGAAGTGGCGTAAGGAGATTCGGGACGCGCTGGGCGAGTGAGCGCGCATCTTCACACCTCTTCCTCCAGCTCTTGTTTCCTGTCCCTCGAATCCCTCGACTCTCTTTATACCTCGGTAGACATCCCCCGGCGCAACGCAAAAAGAAGTAGCAGTACCGGACGATTCACATTCGTTTCAACAGAATCCGCACCTCGAGTGTACCTCTCCCTGCGCTTGCTCTACCCGTCGAGCGTGTGCATCGCCGACTCGGTATACCTATCCCCAACAGGCCCGTTCCTCTCACACACCTTCCTGATCTCCGCGACCTCCTCAGCCGAAAGCTCGATCTCCCTCGCCGCAAAGTTCTCGATGAGGTACATCTCGCTCTTGGTATGTTCTCCTCAGCGTCAGCTTGGGAGGAAAGAGAGGGGAGATGCACGCCCGGGATGAGGATAATGTTATTCCCCTCAGCCATGACCCACGCCAGCGCAAGTTGGCCCGACTTGCATCCCTTCTTTTCCGCCAGGCGCTCGAGTTTCTGTCACAAGCCTCCACCATCACTACCCAGGAGAGAAACGGATGAGGAAGAAGGACGCACCTTGACAATCTTGTATCTTGCGGTCAAAGTTCTTTTTCGTGTAGCCCGGGAAGGCGGCGCGGAAGTCGCCTGAGGCGAGGAAGAAGTCTTCGGGCTTCTTGCAGCGGCCGGTGAGCAAGCCTGCGCGCGCAAAGGACGGTTAAGGAGTCACCGAAGCGTGTTGGTAAGGCGCAGGTCGACCAGAAAAGCGGGTCCAGCGCCAAAGTCGGCGAAATCAGTGGGAGGGTGGGGGGGTAAGGCAGACGCACCCTTTCCAAGCGGCGAGTAAGCCAACACCTTGACCCCCAACTCCCTACATGTCTGCAGCACCCCGTTCCTCTCCATGATCAACTCAAAAGGCGAGTACTCAACTTCGACGAAATTGAGCTGAGCTTCTTTGGCAGCGCGAGGGAGGGTGGCGGTCGAGCACTGCCGGTGGGACGTTAGTGAAGAGGAGGGAGATGTCGGAGAGACCGATGTATTTGGTTCTGCCTTCTTTGCGCAAAGCGTCGAGCGCCCGGACGGTCGCCTCCATCGGGCTTCAGGGCGGAAGATGCAAGGACATCCGCTAACCGCATTTATCGGCGAAAGGTGAAGGAACCGGAGCATTCTCGACGCACACGTTCTTGTCGACGCGGTGCAAAAGGTACGCGTCGAGGTACAAGCCGTCCGGGTCCTTGATAGACTGTTCGACCGCGTCGATGATGTTCTGAGGCGAGCATGCGAGACAAGGAGTCAGTCACTTGGAGAGAAGGACGAGCGAGAGTGTGAGGGACGGACCGTCAACGACCATTCCCCCCTTGCCGTATTGCTTGAGTCCGAATTCGGAGACGAGGAAGACCTTTAACACAAAACGTCAGCATGTCACGAGCAGAGCCCAGCAAGTCCCAAGGAGAGTGCCAAAGCCGGGACGCATCTTCTTCCTGTTGTCTCCCTCCTTGAGCACCTCACCAACAATCTTCTCATTATGTCCCCATCCATACATGCTCGACGTCTTCCAGCAGGTACATCCCTTCACGCGCGAACACCACAACAGCCTGCTTTCCCTCTCGATGAAGGACAGGGAAGGGGACGCACGATCTCGATCGCTTTGGGCAGAGTTGCTTTCGAATCGTCGTCGTTGATCTGGCCCTAGAAAGCGGACATGCCTGCATTTACACGTCTGAGCAAGCGTCAGGGATGTGGAGGCCAGGAGGGAGGAGGAGGAGACGAGTACCCACCCATCGCGCCAAAGCCGGGGACGGGGACGGTGGCGGGTGCGTCGATTTGGACTGTTTTTTTTGTCATTGTTGCGTGTGTGTAGCTTCTGCGAGCGTGAGTGGGAGGAGCGGGAGAGGTGTTGGCGGATTGGAGGCGAGCCGAGGTGAAGAAGGTGCGGACACGACGACAACGGCGAAGAGGGCGCAGAGGTAAGCTGTGAGTGTCTACAGCACTACGTATGGCTTTGCCAAAGCGAGCCGAGCGACGGAGTGCAAGGGGAGACGTTTCACCGCAAGTTGCGAAGGTCAACCTCCTCGCTGGGGCCGACGGCGACGATGCCTCACGCACAATGGCACTAACAGACTACTTGCACGAGCTCCAACATCGCTACATGCCGTCGCACCTTGGCGCGCTCAAAGCCACCTCTGCAACCACTTCTCAATCTCCCTCCCAACCTCCTCCTTCGCCTCCGTAGGCAAGAAGTGTCCTGCACCCTCTGTCTCAACCTGCTTAGCCCTCGTCTTCTCCCCCTCCGGCCCGCGGGCCTTCCAGATCCCCTCTACGCCGCCGGCTTCTTGTTCAGCGGGGATCGAGGAACCGGTTGCTTCTAGGCCTGGGCACCAGAGTGCGAGGAGCGGGATCTTGAGGCGCGAGGGTTGCTGAGAAGAGGTAGGGGAGATGATATGGTCCCCGTCCACTTCGTCGTGCTCCAAATCGACCGTCGCGCCTGCGCGGTAGTCCTCCAAAGCGCCGAGGAGGACATCCTTGTCCGCATATTGCTCGCACCAGCTATCCATCAACTCCTGGTCGTACACCGCCTTCGCAGCGGGTCCAGACCAGCTCGTGAGGCTGTGCCGGACGTACCAGACTGATTGTTCGGGAGTCGAGAAGATAAGTTGCTCCGGGAGGGGAGCGGGCATAGCGAGGAGGACCCAGTGGTACATCCTGAACGTCGCGACGTGCCGCGGAGTCGAGTCGTACGTGAGTCGCTTGAACTGCACGGGCGTAGGGACGATATCCTGAACGCTGAGGCCGACGATTCGGTCGGGCCTGTCCTTTGCGAGTCGGTATGCGACGCGCGCGCCACGGTCGTGGCCGACGAGGACGACGGGTGGAGTGGAGGGAAAGAGCGCGTCGACGAGAGAGAGCATGTCGCGACCGATTTCGCGCTTGCTGTTGGCGAGGTGAGAGCCGTCCGAGGAGATGACCTTGCGGGACTTGCCGTAGCTGCGCGTGAAGCCGTCCATCAGCCCGGACCCAGCTAGTGGAGATCAAGCTGGGCTTTTTAGGAGGGCGGACGCACCCCGGCAAATCCGGCACCACGACCCTGAACTTCCTCACCACCTCGCTCCCCTCCTGCTCATACCATCGCATCAACGGCGCCCAAAGCGTGTGGTTCTGCGGGTACCCATGGATGAACACGAGTACTGGCGAGTCAGCTGGCGCGGTGGGAGGCGAAGAGACTTGGGCGAAAAGGGTGGTGGGTGAGAGCGAGGCGGAGAGGGAGTGAGGAATGGTGAGGGTGCGGGGGGTGAAGGAGGAAGGGAAAGAGGTCATGGCGGGCGAGTGAGGCGAGTCGGTGGCTTGGCACCTTGGCAGCAGAGCAGGAAGAGAGAGTCTGTGTGCGGTGGGGAAAGGGGTGGGACCGGGATGAGGTGAGAGCCGGTCAAGCGGGGGCTGAGCAAGCAAGCAAGAGACACGTCAATAGAGCGAGTAGCACCGTAGCACCGTCGCAGCGTAGCACCGTCGCAGCGTAGCACCGTAGCAGCGGGTCCAGATGGTCGAGGAGCGAAGTGCGAGAGTGAGAGGGGGACGGTCGGGGGTAACCATTGACGAATACAACCCACGTTGTAATCAGTTTGTAATGCCGCCGAAGATTACGCCCCGAATAGAACTCGGTTGTAATGCCGCGCTCGGACGTGAGCCTCTCATCAGTTCCACGCAGCTCAACCCAGTCGACATCGCCTGCTGGCCTGCCAGCGTGCTAGAATGGCCGGCAAGACACGTACGACACAGGCTCACGGCCCCCGCGCAGCCTCGAAGCCGTTCAAGGCGCCTTCTTCCTCTCAACCTCCTCGACGCACAGCCTCAACCACTCAGCCGTCGAAGCCGGCACCGGCGGGAGGACAGAAGCGCACGAGGGCAGAGCGCGACGACGAGCCGGAGAAGGCGGTCGTCGCACAGAGCTCGCTGTCGTTGCTGAACCAGCCGGACGAGATTGATTTCCCGCGAGGAGGAGGGACCGGATTGACGCAGCGCGAGGTCAGGGAGGCGCAGCTCGAAGGCGAGGCAGAAGCGATGGGCGACGGGCACGACGAGGTGCGTCCGAGGACCAGTCTCGCGTTCAGCTTCAGAACGCTTCACAAGAGGCGGAAATGCTGATTTGGGTGTTTGCTGTCGCGCAGGACCGCGAACGACAGAAGGAGACCGAGGTGATCAAGGACAAGGGTAAGGCGAAGCGGCGGAAACTCGAGCGCGCGCTCAAGGGCGAGGTCAAGGCGAAGAACCAGATCCCGAAGGATGCGTTCCGCGTCGAGCACCTCAACTACAAGGTGCGTGGCGGTACTCCATCGCTGCCACTGTGAGATGAGTGATGACGGGTTTCACTTGCAGCGCCTGATCCCCGGAACCAAGGTCTTGTGCCAGGTCGTCCAAGTCCGTCCGCTCGAAGTGATCGTCTCGCTCCCGAACCAGCTGCTCGGTCACATCCCCATCACTAACATCTCTTCTGAGTTTACCGCGCGACTTGAAGAGGCCGGCGAGGAGGACTCGGACGAGGAGGAAGAGGAGGAGAGCGACGAGGAGGACGACGACGCGGCCGACAGGGGATTGCCAGGCTTGCCTGCGCTCTTCCATACCGGCCAGTACCTCATTGCAGTCGTCACCTCCACCGCCGTATCGGACCCGACAAAGCTCAAAGTTGCCGGACGCGAAGGAGACGAGACAGTCCGTTCATCCCGGCGCGTCGAGCTTTCGGTCGAACCGGAGAAGGTCAACGAGGGAATCGCCAAGGGCGACTTGAAGCGCGGATTTGTACTCCCTGCTGCCGTGCACGATGTCGAGGAGAAGGGATACACCCTCTCGTTCGGCCTTCCGCCACTCTCGGCATTTCTCCCCTTTGCCGACGCGAAGAAACTTGCGCCGAAGGGCTTGCATGTCGGACAAGTCGTCGTTTGCCGCCTGACGAAGATTCACTCGAACGAGCGGACTGTCTCGGTCGCGGTCGAATGGGCCGACATCGCCTCCACGACGCTCGACTCAGTCTCGAGCATCACTTCCCTCCTTCCCCTTCAACTCGTCCCCGCACTCGTCACAGCCGTCATGTCCCAAGGACTGAATGTCAAGTTCCACGGCTACTACGACGGCACTATCGACCGCTTTCACCTCCCTATCTCGGCGGGCGAGGATATCGCCCAGCATTACAAGGAGGGGCAGAAAGTCAAGGGACGGATCTTGTGGGATTCGATTGGCCAGACACCGAAGAAGTTCGCGTTGTCGATGCGCGAGGAGGTCTTTAGGCTTGACGAGTCCCGACTCAAGGGGTTGCAGAGCGAGTGGGTAGTCGGGAAGAAGTGCCAGGCGATGATTGTGGCGGTTGATGAGGAGTGGGGATTAACGTGCGAGATTGTCGGCATCGAGCCTGTCCCGGCTTTCGTTCACGTGCGTGCGGTTCCCTTGGCGTCGACTCGCTTGCCTCGCTCACTCCGCTTCGCATGCGCAGATCTCCCGCATCACTGACGACCACCTCTCGACGATCCCGAAAGCCGGCCCCTGGGAAATCGGCACTGTCCACCCCGCGCGCGTCGTCTCCCTCTCCCCCCTCGATTCGCTCGTCCAGCTCTCCCTCCAGCCCTCAGTCCTTTCGCAATCTTTCCTGCGCGTCCAGGACGTCCGCGTAGGCGAAGAAGTCAAGGGTACCGTCAAAGTCCTCAGGGACAACGCGCTGTTTGTTAGTATTGGTGGGAGCGTCGATGGCGTTGTTTGGCCGCTTCATTACGCGGATATCAGGCTCAAACACCCGGAGAAGAAGTTCAAGCCTGGCCAGGCGGTCAAGGCGAGGGTGCGTTGCGGTCCGCTCCCTTCGCTCGTCGTGCGGAACTGACACGGTTGCGCGTCGGTAGGTCTTCTCGGTCGATCCGGAGAAGAACCGCGTCGTCCTCACGCTCAAGAAGCAGCTTCTCCAAACTCCTCACCCGCTCGTCACCACCCTCGCCGAAGCCAAGCCCGGCCTCGTCACGGACGCCACCGTCACCAAAGTCCTCGACAAGAGTGTCCTCGTCGACTTCTTCGGCGGCGTTCGCGCGCTCATTCCTGCTGCCGAGGCAGCGGAGGCGTTCACGGATGTGGCAGACCTTGGGAGGATGTTCCCGCTTGGAAAGGTCGTAACTGTCAGGATCCTCTCGGTCGACCAGGCGAGTGGTCGCATCGTCGCGTCGGCGCGTCAGGCGTCTGTGCCTGCCGCTTCGACCTTGTCTTCCTCTGCCATCGACTCGATCGACGTCGGCACCCTCACCTCCGGCATGATCTCCGCTCTCCACGAAACCAACCTCGTCCTCTCCCTCGCCGAAGGCGGCATCAAGGCGCTCCTCGCCTACCCGACTCTGGCTCGCCACCGCGGCGTGTCGGCCGAGACGCTCAAGGGTGACCTCGCAAAGGGCCAGAAGCTGGAAGACCTCGTCATCGTCTCGAAGAACGTCGACAAGGGCTTCGTCATCGTCGGTCTTGTACCGTCCAAGTCGGCCGCTGCGACCGCCGCCGCCTCTTCAGCTGCGTCGACTTCCCAGCCGCAGCTTACGTTCGACCGCCTCGAGGTCGGCGCGCTCTGCCCCGGCCGCGTCACTTCCCGCCTCTCTTCCGGCGTCGTCCTCGTCCAGCTCGCCGGTTCGCGCAACGCCTCTCTCCGCGGTCGCGTTGCGCTCACCGAGCTCTCGGACGACTACAGCCTCGTCAACGAGAAGGGCGACGCGCTCTTCCGCGTCGGCACGATCGTTCAGGCTGTCGTCCTCGCCAAGGACGACGAGCAGCGACGACTCGACCTCTCGCTCCGTGCTTCGCGCGTCCTCAGCGCGCAGGACAAGCCTCTCGCCTCCCCTCCTGCCGACGCAACCATCACCTCGGTTGACGACCTCAAGCCCGGCTCGAAGGTCCGTGGGTTCGTCAAGAACGTCGCGAACGCTGGCGTGTTCGTCGAGCTCGGAAGAGACATCACGGCGCGCGTTTTGATCAAGGAGCTGTTTGATGAGTATGTCAAGGAGTGGAAGCCGAGGTTCAAGGTTGGGCAGCTTGTCGAGGGCAAGATCCTTTCGTGCGTCCCCTCCATCCGCTTCTTCGCTCGAGTGCTCGACTGACTCGCACTCGCCCGCAGCGTCGACAAGGTCTCGTCGCAGATTGAGATGTCATTCCGCTCCTCCGCGGTCGTCAAGAAGGACGCCTCTGCACCTACTTCCGTCTCTCTGGCCGACGCCAACCTCTCCAAGGGTCAAGTCGTCCGCGGTACGATCAAGCGCGTGCAGGACTACGGCGTCTTCATCCGCCTTGACGAGTCGGGCGTCGAGGGTCTCTGCCACAAGAGCAAGATTGTCGACGACGAGAAGCGGTCGTGGAAGGACGTCGTGCGGGAGGGACAGAAGGTCAAGGCCGTCGTGTTGAGTGTCGACCTCGAGAAGAAGAAGCTCTCGCTTGGGTTGAAGAAATCGCTCTTTCCCGAGGGCGAGGCATCGGAGGACGAGGATGAGGAGGACGAGATGGCCGGGGAGGGACTCGATGATGAGGAAGAGATGGTTAGCGCAGGCGAGGACGACGAGGACGAACATGAGGACGAAGACGAGATTGCGGGTGGTGACAGCGATGGCGAGAGTGTGGACCTCCAAGCCATGCTCGCGCAGACGCAGGAGGGAGGGTCCGACGAGGAGGATGACGACGACGAAGTGATGAGCGAGGCGGAGGTGCGTCCGCACACGCGTCGGTAGCATCCGTTCTTGCATTCCTGACCCGGTTCTCTTATGTTCGCAGGCGCCGGTCGCTTCCACAAGCAAGCTTCCCGTGACCAAGGCTGCGCCTGCGCTGGCCGTCAAGGCGGGTTTTTCGTGGGGCGACGACGACGAGGATGCGGCGATGGACGCAGCCGACAAGGAGAGTGACGATGACGAGGAGGACGAAGAGGCGCCGAAGCCGTCCGCAACTGCTGCCGGTAAGAAGCCTGCGAACGGCTTGACCGCCCTCGACGACCGAACAGGCGACCTTGACACCCAGGCCCCTTCCTCGGTCGCCGACTTTGAGCGTCTCCTGCTCGGCTCGCCCAACTCGTCGTACCTCTGGATTCAGTACATCGCCTTCTTCGTCGGCCTTTCGCAGCTCGACAAGGCGCGCGAGATCGGCCAGCGGGCGCTCAAGACGATCCACTTCCGCGAGGAGGGGGAGAAGCTGAACATCTGGGTCGCCTTGCTAAACTTGGAAAACTCGTACGGCGACGAGACGAAGCTCGAGACGCTGTTCAAAGAGGCGGCGCAGCGGAATGACGCCAAGACCATACACCTTAGCATGATCGACATCTACGAGCGCACCGGCAAGTATGAGGTGTGTTCGCGTACTGCTCGCTCTGCTCGCGCTCGAATTGACGCCTCGCTCTTTCAGGCGGAGGAAGACTTGTTCAAGAAGACGGTCAAGAAGTTCTCGCACAGCTCGAAGGTTTGGACGCTGTTCGCGCAGTTCTACCTCACGCACGGTCGACCAGCCGAGGCGCGGGATTTGCTCCCTCGGAGTCTCAAGAGTCTCGAGAAGCGCAAGCGTGCGTCCGCTTCCTCAGCCAAGATCGAAAACGCCACTCACGCTCCTTTCGCAGACGTCAAGACGATCACCAAGTTTGCGCAGCTCGAGTTCAAGATGGGCGATGCCGAGCGGGGGCGAACAATTTTCGAGGGCATCGTCGACTCGTACCCGAAGCGGCTCGACCTCTGGTTCGTCTACGTCGATATGGAGATCAAGCAGCGGAACGTCGTAGGCGTCCGTGCCCTCTTCGACCGCATCTTGGCACAGCGTCTTTCCAGCAGTGCGTTCGCTCTTTCGGCAACCTTGCGGACTGTCTCGCTGACCGCTTCGTTGCTTGTCGATTCGCAGAGAAGGGCAAGTCGGTGTTCAAGAAGTGGCTGTCGTTCGAGAAGGACTTCGGCGACGAAGACGGTGTCGAGGCGGTCAAGGGGCGTGCCGTCGCGTTTGTGCAGAGTCGACAAGGCGGAGGGGAGGAGGACGGCGACGAGGAGTAGATTTTCGCATCTTTGCATCTCGCATCTTTGCATCTCGCATCTTTGCATCTCGCATTCTTTACATCTCTTGCGGTGCGATCGCAACTGACGTGAGCTTTTGCACTGTCCTCGTCCAAATCCACCTGTGGCTCCGCCGGCCGCTGTCTACCAGAACTCCAAGTCCTCGTCCTCGCTCGGGTCGGAAAACAAATTGATGTGTTCGTACAGGTCGCGAATGTTGTTGCCGGGTTGTGGACTGAGCCATCTGTCCCATCGGAGCTCGTCGACGCCGTCCGCGCGAAGCAGCGGGTTATCGTCGGCGTGCGGACGCCCTTTCAGCCAGTCAGGTCGAAGTCCCTGGGCCGTCCATGAAGACTTTTGCGATACTCGCTCGCCTTCCGAAACTCGAGACGCTCATCGTAGTGGTGAAGAGCTTCCTTGGCGACGCCAGCACGAGTCGATTTGGCTTGTCAACAGTCGGCACCAACCTCTCAGCGGAGAAGCGGGCATGGTGCTATAGGTTGTGTCGAGAAGAGTCGGTTTCGTGATCAGGACGGCGCGAGGAGCAGTCGGCTGAGCGAGTGATGGGAGAGCGAGGGAGAGAGAGACACGGGACGCAGCAATCTGAGCAAAGTCGCACGCAGCGTCTGTCAGCGGCGTCAGCATTGCAGTATGCGAGAGAGAGCGGATTGCGAAAAGGCGGCGATCCAACTTGTTAAGCAGGTCGGTCACGTGACGCGGTGTCAGCGTCCGCTGCGAATGTCTCGAGATGCCATGTCGGCAAAAGGTGCGACATCGGGGGGTCAGGCAAGCGATGTAGGGTTCTTGTGCGAGCGTAAAGGCGAAGGAGGTGAATGCCTGGAGGATTACAACAAGCACGTTGAGGCTCGACAACGAGATAGTGCGACTGCGGCAGTACTGCCGGACAACGGTGAACGCCTGCTGGGAGGGAGCATGAGCAGGAAGCCACGGAGGAAGAGAAGCGAGGAGGTACTGGACCCAAACCCATCTAAGCCTCCCCAATTCGACTCTTGTAGATTTTGTCCGCAATCTGCACGACCTCCCTCGAATCCTTCGTCTCGTGCACTCTAACGACATCGCACCACCCGCTCGCAACGCCCGCCATGACAGCCGCAGCCGTCTCCATCCTCCGCTCCTTTGCATCCTTCTTCTCCGGCGCGAGGAACCGCTTCCTCGACAAGCCGAGGAGGACGGGGTACTCTCGTAGCGTCGGAGAGGAGGCGAAGAGGTCGGGAAGGTGGCGGAGGAGGGCAAAGTTCTGGTCCGAGGATTTGGCGAAGCCGAAGCCGGGGTCGAGGACGATGTTCCACCTCCTGACGCCCGCAGCGAGCGCCTTCTCGACCATCTCCTCCATCTCGCGTCGAATGCCTTGAACGAGTCCGTCCTCGTAGGTCGTGAGGCGGGTCATGCTCGAGGGGTTGCCTCGGCTGTGCATGAGGACGACCGGGCAAGCCTTCTCCGCCATGACTTCGAGCATACCCGGCTCGCGTCCTCCATAGACATCGTTGATAATGTCTGCGCCCGCATCGAGCGCTGCGCGAGCAACGTTCGGTCGGAAGGTGTCGATGCTGATCACGGCGCGCTTCGAGTCCTGTACCGCACGAAGAGCCTCGACGAACGGCGCGACTCGTCGGATCTCCTCTTCCGAGCCGATGTCGGTCGCGCCAGGTCGCGTGCTCATCCCGCCCACATCGACGATATCTGCGCCTTCTTCGAGGTGCTTCCTCGCCTCAGTCAGCGCGACTTCGACATCGCACGACCTTGCTGCGTCTCCATCGGAAAATGAGTCGGGCGTGAGATTGAGGATGGACATGATCAGCGTGCGAGTGTCGGAGGCGTAGGGGAGGAAGGAAGAGGTGGGGCGGAAGTAGGGGTGAACGAGAGAGGCGGAGAGAGGGAAGACGCGGTGAACGGTCGAGGCAAAGGAGGTAGAGGAGGTCAGGGAGGAGATGAGCTCGGAATGCGTCTTCTTGAGCGCGGGGTGTTCAAGCGAAGGAGCGAGGCTGTTTCGATTTCGCAAACCCGTCAGTTCTCCCGACGTCGAGATCCAGAGGAAGGGAAGAAGGGCGGATTCACTCGACAAGCGGGCGCAAGACAAACTCCCTCTCCGCAATACCCTGATGCGGCACCTTCAACCACCGTCCCTCTTCGTCCTTTTCGCCCATCTCGCGAGTGTCGAGCACCACATCTTCGTAAATGAGGAGGTCGAGGTCGATCACGCGCGGGCCGTTGCGGAAAGTCGAGAAGTCGCGGCCGAGGGTGGACTCGACGCGTTTCAGGAGCGTGAGAAGGCGAAGCGGAGGGAGGGTGGTCTCGATCTGCAAGATTGTAAGCGTGAGTTTCTCTGTCGATGATCTCAACGTCACGGTCCGCACGTCAATCGACCGTTTTCGGCTGCTCGATGTCTGCAACTGAACGCACCTTGACAACCGCATTGAGGAACCGCTCCTGTTCCTCGTGATACATGGCGTCGCTCTCATACATCCAGCTCGTTTCGACGACCTTCGTCAGCCCGTTCTCGGCTCCGAGGCGGTTGAGCGTCAAGACTGCATCGTTCAAGTTCTTGACCCGCTGTCCGAGGTTCGTGCCGAGTCCGATGTAGGCTGTGTGCACGGTCTGCGAGCCGCTCAAAGCGGGAGTGGTCGAGTACGCGCGTGTTGGGGCGGTAGAGAAGAGTGCGGGAAATTCCGCTCGTGAACGGGTCACTTGGACTGAAGGGTGCTTGGCAAACATCAACGCTGCGGGTTTCGCGACGTGGACGGTCGTGCGAGGGATGTTCCAGTCAAATTGTGGCGAGGGCGTAGAGGCCGAAGAGGGGGCGGTAGGGACGGGTGAAGTTGAGGGATGCGGAGTGAGCAGGAGGGAGGAGAGCGAGACAACGATGGATTCAATCGTGAGGGGCTTCGTCGTCGTGACATGCTGTACAACAAACACTCAGCCTACAGTCTCCTTCTGCAAGTAAAGCGAGGAGACGCCTGTCTAATCGTCCGAGACGCACCTCCTCGGCCCGCTTGACCGCCGCCCTCCAGCCCAACCAGCCCACTCGCGCTCCATTACTCGCAAGCATACCGTCTTCAGGAGCTGCGAATTCGAAATCGACGACGACTTCCTGCTCGTCGAGGCGTTCGCACGGGTTGAGGCCGATAATGACGTTCCGGCGGAGTTGACGGACGAAGAGCGTATCGTTCGCGGGGGAGGCAGCGGTCGGAAGGAGGGTGTAAGCGTCGAGAGAGTCGCTGGGAGAGACGGCCGAAGGGACAGAGTAGTCGGAACGGGAGCGAGAGAGGACTATGCCGATTGATTCGGCAGTGAGGAGTGCACGTGGGCGGCGGAGTTCGATGCGGACGTTCGGCGCCTTTGCTCTGAAGATGACGACCTTGGCAAGCTGCTCTGCGACGACCTCGAGGGGGATCCCCGACAGTTCACCCTCGCCAGCTGATGAGGAGACGGCGAGTCCGCGGACGTGTCGCTCGACGTGCTTGGTGACTGTGCCGTAGTTGAGCGAGTCTGCGAGGAGGTTGTCGGTGTCTGCCTCGTCGTCTACGTGCGTGCGAATTTCGAGCGAGCAGACGAGCGGTTGGTCCTTGTGCGGGCGCTGCCAGTGGTCGGGCGCGAGGGCGGGCGTGCGCAGGACGAGGTCAGTGACGCGTATCACGTCGCACAGCGTCATCCACGCCCTGTTCTAGCCGGTTCCAGCCGTGTCGGCCGTCGTGGGAGAACGAGAGATGAAGTTGGCCCGTTCCCGTTCACCTTGCTCGACGCTGAGCTCGCTCTAGGATGGGTGCGCACGCCAGATACGTTGTGTTAGCCGCTGCGACCGTCGCCTCGTTATCCTGCGGCCTCAACTACTCGTTTTCGTGCGCTCACCTCATCCTCGGCACCACAGCCGGACGACTGACCTCATTCTCCGTTCCCACAGCGCGTATGCACCTCAGCTGGCAGTGAGGCTCGCTCTGACATCGACACAGACGAATGCAATTGGAGCGGCGGGGAACATGGGCGTCTACCTGTCCTGTGAGCCCTCACTCCGCTCGCCAGGTGGAGGAGGGGAATCGCCCGAGATGCTGACCCTCCGGAACCTGCTCATTGATGTGGCCGTCTCCCAGCACCCTTCATCGGACGGATAGTCGACCGCCAAGGCCCGAAACCGACGCTCGTCTTTGCCGCCTTTGCCCTCACGGCCGGCTGTTCGTTCCCTTCTCTCCCTGAAAGCACTTGAAAGTCCGGCTGACCAAGTTCTCCGCAAAACAGACTTCGTCATACGAGCTTTCTATCTCGGCGGTACGGCAGAAGGAGGGTTGTTCAAGCGCTTTGGGCTGCCAGGGCTGGTTGCGGCGGAACTCTTGACGGGAATGGGTGCGTCGACTCTTCGTTATTCGCGGCAAGACCCTTAGCAGTGTGCGTGCTAATAGCATGTTCACGGCGCAGGATCGACGGCGGGACTGAGTTCGGCAGGAAACAGCGTTGCCAAGTCCTTCAGAAAGGTGCGTTGCCAAGCGCCTCGGCTCATGCTTCTAGCCTAGTAGACGCCGTCTGAGGCTTCCGGCCGCAGAGCAGTTGCTGAGCCTTACTGGATGAATTAGCGACGAGCGGCAGCTCTCTCGGTCGTCTTGTCCGGCTTCGGGTTGTCCGCCTTCTTCTGTGAGTGTCTCTGCTACTTGCTACGCGGCCTTAGTCGTTCTTCCCGGTCAACATGCGCTTCGCGTGAAGCAGTCCTGAGCTCACGCACTCGAATCTCGCAGACTCGACCCTCTCCTCCCTTTTCCTCCACCCTCGGCGCCGCTCGTCCTCTTCTCGCCCATCCTGGCCTATCTCCGACATTCTCGCACTTGAGAAGCGAACGCCAGAATCCGATCTAACCTCAGACTTTCTCCTCCTCCTCGCCCTCGGAAGTCTCGTCAGTATGCTGGTCGGGCTGGCATTCGTCAGGCCTGTGTTGAGGGAGGCGGAGGCGGTCGGGGACGGTTCAACGACCGTGGGGGAAGAGGAGGAAGAGGTGGATGCGGAGAGCGTCGCAGCGGAAATCGACACGCAGCGACCCGACCTGTCGCCCCTGCCTCACACGTCAACCGAGCGTGCACCTCTTCTACGATCGCAATCGTCAAAGTCGACATCGTCGGTCGTGCCGGATCGTAATATCACGGGGTTGGCGTTGCTGCGCGAGCTGGACTTTTACCTGATCTTCCTGTTTAACGGGCTGTGTGCCGGTGTCGGGCTCTGCTGTGCATCGCACTCTGACATTGGCGTGTCGACGTTCGCTGACGTTCTACATACCCGCAGACATCAATAACCTCGGCACCGTCGTCCGTGCCCTCTCCTCCTCCTCTCCCTCAGCATCAAACCTCGCCCTCCTCCAGTCCCGCCTCGTCTCCCTCCTTTCAATCTTCAACTGCCTCGGCCGCCTTCTCTCGGGCTTCGGTTCCGATTACCTCCTCCACCACCGCCTCCTCCCCCTCCCTCGAGTCATCTGGCTTCCCCTAACCGCCTCTCTCCTCCTCTCCTCTCAGGTTGCCGCACTAGCTGTGTCGAGCCCAAAGGCGCTGTGGATCCCGACGGCATTGACGGGACTCGCCCATGGATGTTTGTTTGGATTGAGCGGGATCATTGGGCTGGAGAGGTTCGGGATTAAGAGTTGGAGTCAAACGAATGGGGTGTTGGCGCTTGCTCCGGCTACCTTCGGTGCGCCTCCCACTCCCTCCTCCAAAAAGACAAAAACAAAAACAGCTCGCAGGACTGACGGAGGTTTGCGAGCAGGCCAATCTACCAACCTCCTCTTCGGCACAATCTATGACTCCCGCGCTATCCTCGTTGGTAGAGCGCGCTACACCCCTGCGTTCTGGATGACGAGCGGGATGGCGTTGTGCGCGATTGGTATTGGGGGGTGGTTGGCAGGCGGGAGGAAGGAGATGAGGAGGAGGGCCGGGTAGACGAGAGTGTGGTGGGTGGACGAGAGTAGATGCGTGGTGTTGTATTTGCATTGACTGCATCGCATGTCCTACGCGGTTGTGTCGCGAGGAATGGACCAGGAGAACAGTACTTCCGCGCTCCCGCACAGCAGCAGGCTTATCGGGTGCTACTTAAATGCCATTTGCCGATGAGTGAGCACAGCGAGATCGGGCGCATAGTCAAGTGGTCTTAAGACGCCAGTCTTCGATAACAGTCTTCGTGCTGTTTCAGAGTCGAACTGGAGATCGTGGGTTCAAATCCCACTGTGCTCGCCATGATTTTTTTTTTGCCAGTTGGCCCTCCTGTCGTAGTTCTCGACTCGTTCTACTACAGCAGGCAGACTGCCCTTTGCTCGGAAGCAACGCGGTGGTACAAGGCGGACAGACTTGCTGCCCATGCCCACCTTCCTCTCACTTGACATCGTGCTCAATGTCGTCCTTCTTGACCAATCTGAGTCGCCCTCGATACACCCTAGTTACTGGTTCGAACGCCGACCGAGACGCTCTGGATTTTCCTCGGACTAGACAAAGCGCCGGTCGTCGTCAAGACTTGGCATATTGAAATGGGTCTCGACGACTTCGACCTCTTCTTCCAACTCTCACCGGCATTCCCTCTCCAATCGTGCGCCTTACCTGATCGTCGACTCTTCGACAGTGACTACGCGCAACAGAAGGCGGAGCTCGAGCGCGTCATCGACGACATGATGCTCCTCATCTCGCACGGCCGCGTCAAGTCGCTTCTCCTTCCCTCTGATTCCGACAACACGACTTGGTTCACCTGTCGATGGACTTGCGCCGCCATTTTCGCACTTCTCGAGTCCTGTCACGACTTCGACGTTCCTGTGATCGTCTACGACGAGTTGGAGCGGATGACGGACGGCTTTTCGCCCGCGTTCGAGCGCTTCTTGGCTCCGGGCGGCGATGCAGCCTTTCGGGAAGGGCTGCGCAAGAAGAACGCCGCGCGCGTGCGGATATGGGGGGAGTATACGGTCGAGAAAGGTTTGCACATCCCACTTAGTCGACCCTCCTCCGTCCACATTTCTCACGGCACCGAGTCGTGACCGTCTCGACCGCTCGTCCGAAGCTGCTCATTGCGCAGGATACGCGCTCGCGTTACGAACGAGCGCAACGAGCATGTACGAGAGGTTTCGAAGCAGATCTGGATCAGGATGAGAGGGGATCGCAGGAGCAGCAAGAGTCTCGGCGCGGCGCAATGCACTGGCGACGGCACGTCTGCGTTCGCTGTTACGAACCTCGCTGTGCTTGATGAGGCTTACGCGGACTGCTCCAAGCGGAATGGAACCCGCAACGCTTTCCTCTCGTCGACACGCTCGCCGGGTTTACAGACTCAGAAGATTCGTCTCGTCCCCTCTTTCGCTTCTCTCCTTCTTTCCTTCTCTCCGACGCTATGACCGCTACAGCGCACTTGTTGAGCTGTCTCCCCAATGAGCAAAGATCTGCGAGAAGCAGAGCAGGGCCAGCACCTATGTTCAGGACCTTGTCACGGTCATCGAGAAGGGCGCGGGGCGGAAGGCGCTTTCACTTCCTCGTGGCATGGGCTGCTACATGAAGACCCGACGCCGTCTCGACACCGCATCAAGAAGTTTCAGACTGATCACGTCGGCTACTATTACGAGGACGACCTCTTCGGCAGGTCGACGTCCTCGCAAAGGAAAGGCTCGAAGGTCGCATGTGAGGCGGCGAGGGAGTTCACAATTGAAGTAGCATACGGGGGATTCTGTAAGGAGGGTATGTACAGCGGAGAAGGCGGCTGTCAATCAGAAAGCGAGCAACTTGTCCTCCTCGTCTCGCTTGACCTTCGCAACTCGACGAAAACCTTGCGAGTGCACGAGTAGCTCAATCTGCGTGCTGTAGGCAAATTTGCAGCGTTCCTGTAGACTCATGATCTTGCCCACTCGCTCGCCGGACTTGCCGGTGTTCGAAAGGCCCAACCGTCGTCCCTTGTGCTCCTCCTCACACCGCTTCTCACCCACGCTCGGACTGCCCGCTAAGCCACCCCACACACTCTCCCGCTCGAACTCGTGTCCGCGCTTACGTCCAGCGCGACTTCTTCCACGAGTATTGGCCGGCGTACCACAGCCGCCTTGCACCGCTCTGCCTCGTCTGCGAATACTTAAGAAGCGTCGCGCAGCCAGTCTTGTGGTCGCATTTGAACATCGACGTTGCCGCCGGACGCAAAAAGCTCGGCGCGTCCGACTCCACCATTTTGCACCTCTTCGAACATGTCAAGGCGTTTGCGGGGGTCCATCCTCTCCACCGCCCGGGATCAATCCATCAAGCTCATCCGTTCGACGATGCCAAACGTGCAAAGGTCGTCTTGTGCACCTTTGGCGGGAAAATGGTGGCCATCGATAGGCTGGGTTCTTTGCGGGTGCGTTGTCGCGCAAAAGTTTTGCGGAGATTTGGTCACGCCTGCTTGCCTCACTCTCGAAACCTTGAGCTCCCTCGCCCCCGAACACTTCGTTGTGAGCGAAGTGTCGGAAACCCCCTTGGCCCATTCAGCGACGAGACGGAGACCCTCCGTTCTTGGACCGCCGAACCATACGTTCGGCTTCGGGGATCTTTTCGAGCTTTCTCGCCGCTTCCAGATCCAGATCTCGCCCTACATGCTCAAGGGACCGACGTCGCAGTTCGCCAAGTCGATACCTCTCGTTCTCGACCACATTTCGAGCGGAAAACACAGGTCCTTTTCCCTCCGACAGTGATCACCAACGCGTGGATGTCCCGACCTGGATTCAGCGCCGCCTTCGAACACTCTTTGACGTGTGCATGGATGCCGGTGTCCCGATCTACTGTTACGACGACAGCTCCGAAGAGTCGTCCTTGCGCATGCCGGACACCTTCCGTCGCCTCCTCGACAACCCGTCGCTACCGGGCGAGAACCCCCTCAAGGTGGAGTGGAAACGCAGGATGCGCGAAGTGTGCCAGAGACGGACGACGGGACGCCTTGCGATCTCGCGAAAAGCTTTGATGAGGGGCGCGAGTCGGGCGAAGAGGACGGGCTGGGCAACAAGTACCTCCCGTAGGACGACGACTAGGGAGGTGTGGATCGTCAAGCGGGCGACGCAGTTGGCTCAGCGCGAGGACGAGAATTCCGAAGTGGACGGGACGAGTTGACGAGGATGGCGCGAGTCGCGCCTCACGGCAGGCATCTTTCATAGAGAACGGATCATGGACCACTGGACATCACAGTACAACCCCTCCTCTGGCAAGGGATGGAAGTGACGATAGCGAACGAGCAGCTCAAGTAACGAAGACCTCAAAAGACTCGCCCCTAGAACAATCTCCCCAACACGCTCTGCAGCGTTCCCTCCCCGTCTTTCGGCCGCCCCTTCTCCTTTTCACCCAAATCCACCCTCTCCCTCTGCCTAAACCTCTTTCTCTTCCCCTCGTCTCCCTCCTCCACGGCGCCTCGCTTCTTCGCCTGCTTCCCGCGCGAAACGGCCTTCTCCTCAATCTTCTTGTTCGTACGGGCCCGCTCGACGGCGGTCAGGTAGGCTTCGTTTTGTGTCCGGGTGGAGGAGAGGTGGAAGCGTAGGAGGGAGGTTTGGGTTGCGCGCTCAAGGGCTGCGTCAAAGCCGAGATGGGCGTTAGCTCGAAGACAGCCAAAAAAAGGCGAAGGGGAGGGGACGGCGCACCGAACTGCTCGCTCAGCTGGTCCCAGCGGAACCGAGGCAAATACTTCATCGTCCAGACGTCGTCTTTCCACTCGCGCTTGCCGCCTGTACACTAAAGAGGTCAGCGCGCCCAAGTAAGGGTAAGCGGAAGGAAGCGACGCACCGATCGGCTGAGCGTTAAGCATCTCTGCGACAGATCGCGCGACCCGCTTGTCCTCGAACTCGACCCAGCCCTCCTTGAACCGGTGGGACTGGTGCTTCTCCTTCTTCTTGCGATTGAAGCCTGCACCATACAACCGAGAAAGAAACGTCAGACGTCTGCTTCAACGGGGAAAAGCAAACGCATGTCGAAGGAAGGATCGCCGACGCACCCTTCTCCTTGTTCGCCGGCTCGAGATACAACCGCCCAACATCTCCATACCGACTCATCAAGTCCCTCACACTCGCTGGACCCATCCCAGGCGGAAGGCGCGAAAGATAGACCAATCCAGGCGTCTTGGCGCCCTTCATGAGCGAGCGAGGGAGGAGGTGTTCCGGCAGAGTCGTGTGGGCGAGGAGGTCCCGCTCCGAGAGCTCTTTGCCGTCCGCGTCGTCCTGGGCCGTGCTGCCCTCGTGGCCTTCCTGGCCCTCGTCCGCTTCGTCCAGGTTAACCTCGCCCGCATCTCCTGATGCCTCCGCCTCGTTCGCCTTCAAGAACGCCGCAAATCGCCTGTCCCCGCCCGTTGCGCCATCGGCATCGTGCCCGTCGTCCCTGTCCAGCGTGTCGCGCGATGTCGAAGCCCTTGGAGAAGGGGCCGCTGCACCGGACGAAGCGCGCCTGTTCTTGCCCGCCGACTTGGGTGTAGTAGCTGGCATAGTCCGTATGGTACTCGTGACAGTCCCAGCAGGGTCCCAGCGGGCGTGAGAGCGTGAGAGCGAGACCTGGAGACGGACGAGCTTGCTGAGCGAGGCGAGAGCAGGCTCGACTCGCTTTAACCCGGTCTGTTGCGCTGTTCTCGGCCAGGTGAGTCTGAACTGACTATCCGAAGCACGTTCGGATTGGCGCTGCGACTCCCGGTGCGGCGCATCGCGAGCGAGACGAGCTGCTCCACCTCCCAGCGGATTCTCATCACCACGACAGCGAATCAAGGCCGCGGTGGCTTGCGGGTGGGCTGGGTGATCACGAATGGACTTTCAGCGATGAAAGATTTGGACCAGCGCTTGCCGATTGTGCTCGGAGGGTCCGCCGATGGAGCATGACTGGTCACCAGGCTCGGGGCGGACGAGGAGTTGAAGGCTATTATGGACGGCAAGGAGGACCGTCGAGGCTCGCGGACGGGTGCAGTCATGCTACCTGAGGGGCAGCGAGCTTTCTGAACCAACCAATACGATGCTGACCTCTTGTGCTTGTCCCAACAGCACCACCCCTTTCACCTCTTTCGTCTATCGCTAATCCCGCAGTTCGCGGTAGGAGGGACAGTAGGACGACATGGGTGTCCCAGCACTGTGAGTACTCGGCATTCTTGCGGCGGACACGAAGCTTGCAGCGTAGCCGCCTGCACTTCGTCCTACATGCGCTGGTGTGTGGCTGACTTACCGAACTTTCGCAGCTTCCGCTGGCTCTCGAAGAAGTACCCGAAGCTCGTCACGTCGGTCATTGAGGAGCAGCCCGTGCAGGTGCCCGGACCCGATGGCGAGGTCGAATTTCTCGTACGTCTTCCCGTTCTGTCCTGCAACTCTCCCCGCTGACAGAACTCGTCTGCGCGCAGCCCCTCGACTCGTCGGGACCGAACCCGAATGGTGAAGAATTCGATAATCTGTATTTAGATATGAACGGTATCGTTCATCCTTGTACGCATCCCGAAGGGAAGGTGTGTGGCCTGCGGTTCCGCTGTGTTGCCTTGACTTGCGCTGATTCGGTTTACGTTTGCAGCCCGCACCGAAAACGGAGGAAGACATGATGCGCGAGGTCTTCCTCTACACGGACAGGGTTGTCTCGATGGTCCGCCCTCGCAAGCTCCTCATGATGGCAATCGACGGTGTCGCCCCCCGCGCAAAGATGAACCAGCAGCGCTCCCGTCGTTTCCGCTCTGCGCAGGAAGCGAAACAGAAGGAGGAGGATCGACAAAATGCGATCAAGGAGCTCGAGGCGATGGGAAAGGAGGTTAGTGACGAGTATAGGAATGAGAAGGGGTGGGATTCGAATGCTATCACGCCCGGGACGCCGTTCATGGACTTGTTGGCGAAGAGTCTGCGGTATTGGGTGCGAAAGAAGATCAACGAGGACCCCGGATGGGCAGGCGTGCGTCTCCCTTTGCCTCCCCTTGCGCGATGGCGACCTGACGCACTTCCACCGCGCAGCTCGAGGTCATCATCTCAGACGCGTCGGTTCCCGGCGAAGGCGAGCATAAGATCATGGACTTCATCCGCCGCCAGCGCGTCTCTCCCGACCACGACCCGAACACGAAGCACGTCATCTACGGTCTCGACGCGGACTTGATCATGCTCTCGCTCGCGACGCACGAGCCGCACTTCAAGGTCCTGCGCGAGGACGTTTTTGCCGACGAGAAGAAGAAGGGACGCGGGTGCCACCGCTGCGGACAGCCTGGACACCACTCGAGTCAGTGTACGGGCGAGGTCAAGAAGCCTGAGGCGGACTTGACGCCGAAGGGCGCACCGGGCAGCCTCAAACCGTTCATCTTCCTCGACGTCGCGACCCTTCGCGAATACCTTGCCGTCGAACTCTCCGCCCCGATTCACACCTTCCCCTTCAACCTCGAACGCGCGATCGACGACTGGGTCTTCCTCATCTTCTTCGTCGGAAACGACTTCCTGCCGCACTTGCCATCACTCGAGATTCGCGAAGGAGCTATTGACACCCTCATCGGGATCTGGAAGAACAGCCTCGAGCGCATGGGCGGATACTTGACCAACCACGGAAAGGTCGAGCTCAAGCGAGTCCAGATCATCTTCGAGCAACTCGCGATGCGCGAGGACGAGATCTTCCGCAAGAGGCGAGAGGGTGCGTTTCACTCCCCGTCCTTTCTTATCGCTGCATCTGACTGACATATGGGGTTCACGCAGCCGAGGAGCGTCAGGACCGCACCGAGAAGCGAAGAAAGATCGAGCGCGAGCAGCGCGAGCAGCACCGGAACGGCGGAGGCGGCGGCAACCGCATGCGCTTCCCCGAGCCGACCGCCGCGCCCGCGCAGGATTACGTCGAGGTCAACGCGAACGGTACCGTCGCCGTCACCGCCTCGGGACCTGCTGGATTGCCGGCCAAGCCGCAGTGGGCGGCGGATGCAGTGGCCAGTTCGGAGGAGAAGGAGACGGACAAGGGCAAGGGGGCGGCGTCGCTTGTCGGGTCGAACAAGTCGATTGTCGCGAACAGGATGGCGATTCGCATGGCGAACCTCTCGGCTGCCGACATGCTCAAGGCCGAACTCGCTGCCGGCTCGTCTTCCTCGGACGCGAAGGTCGACGGGCCCGTTACGGAGGAGGACGACGCCGATGTCAAGAAGGAGAAGGAGGCGGAGGAAGCGGGTAAAGCGGAGGCGGAGCGGAACTCGGCCGCAGCGGCGAAGCTCAAGGCCGAGATGCTTGCTTCGTCCGTGGACCAGATGGCGGACGAGGCGACCTCTCCTCGCGGCACGAAGCGCGCTGCGCCACCCGACGACGGCGTCGGCTCGCAGGACCCCGACGATGCGCTCGACCCGGAGCTCGACGAGGACGACGAGGAGGACGGAGACGGCGTCAACGCGTTCCTCGAAAGCAGCCTTCTCCCGCCCAAGCCTGCGATGGTCGCTGGTCTCGGGATTGCTGAGCCTCCACCCCTCAAGATGCTCGGCAACAACGTCGTCGAGCAGGACGACACCGTCAAGCGCGTTGCCTGTCCTTCCTGCGCATCTCCCGCCTGCTGGGCTGACCACCTCCCTTCCGATTTGCAGGCTGTGGGAACCCGGCTACAAGGAGCGCTACTACCGGTCTAAGTTTGGCGTCGAGCTCAGCGATGTCGAGTTCCGCAAGAAAATTGTCAAGTGCTACGTGGAAGGGCTGTGCTGGGTCCTCCATTACTACTACCAGGGCACACCCAGCTGGCAGTGGTACTATCCGTACCACTTCAGCCCCTTCGCTAGCGACTTTGTCGATATCGACCAACTCGAGATCGACTTTGAGCTCGGCGCGCCCTTCCGACCTTACGAGCAGCTCATGGGTGTGTTCCCGGCGGCGAGGTGAGTACAGCGAGTCTCACATCGCGCGCCCGAGACATCTTGACTGACGGTGGCTTTCACAGTCGCATCCACCTTCCCGAACCCTTCCAACCGCTCATGACCGAGTCTGACTCGCCCATCATCGACTTCTACCCCGAAGAGTTCCACATCGACATGAACGGCAAGAAGATGCTGTGGCAGGGCGTCGCCCTCCTCCCCTTCATCGACGAGAAGCGCCTCCTCGACGCGATGGCCGGCAAGTACCCGCACTTGAGCGACTTCGAGATCCAGCGGAACGAACGCGGCAAGGACGCCATCCTCGTCGGCAACAAGCACCCGCTGTACGATTACATCGAAGGCTTGTACGGCAAGAAGAAGGCGAAGGAGCCTGTCCCCCTCGTCGCCAAGCGGAGCAAGGGCATCGCCGGCGCCGTTCTTCCCGACGACACCGTTCCCGGCACAACTTTCGACTCGCCGTTGCCGTCGATGCCCGACATTGCCAACGACGAGTCGATCTCGGCCTACTTCTTCTTCCCTCCGCAGACTCAGCCCCACCGATCCGTCCTTCTCCCCGGCGCCAAGCTCGAGCGCAGCAACTTGACGGCGTACGACAAGGACCAGGTGCGAAGAGGAGCAGGCGAGCGAACGGAGAGCAACGGGTTCCACGCGATGCGGCAGCGGGATCAGGGCGGACCTGGGTTCGCGAAGGTCGATCGCGGCGGCCGGGGGGCGCCGCAAGGGCGCGGCGGGCAGTATGGCGGGACGAACCCGCCGTACGGAGGGGGTGGAGCGGGCTACGGGTCGGGTTACAACACGCCTGGCGGGTACTCGAGCGGAGCGCAGACACCTCAAGGTACTTACGCGGGATACGGATACGGCCAAGGTGGCGGCGCAGCGGCCTACGGAGGCTACGGCGGCTGTGAGAGAGATCCCCCCTCGCTTCCCTCTAGAGGAAGTTGCGAGGCTGACGTTTGTTACCCTCGCAGACAACGCTGGCGCACGACCACCACCCGCCGCGTCTTCGTCTTACGGCGGCGCGGCCAGCTACGCTCCCCCTCCGACAGGCTACATCGCGCCTCCGCTGCCATCCGGTTATCGACCCCCTCCGCCACCGCCTGCACCTTACTACCCTCAGCAGACCCAGCAAGGGCCTGGCGGTGCAAGGTACCCTCAGCAGCCTCCATCCTACCCGCCGTACGGTCAGTATGGTGGCTACGGCGGATACGGAGGACAAGGGCGGTATTGATTGCGAAGATGTGCAAGGAGCCTGGGAGGAGGAGGAGGAGTCAAGTCGTAACTCGCTCTCTCATCGGGCCTCTCTCGCACATGCCGCTCCGTTTGCTGTCCCTCTGTGTAGTCACACCGATGTACTCAGTAGATTGCGACCATCCTCGAGCTGGCTACGTCGACGCCACCCGCATGCTGACCTCAGCGTCGCCCGCGGCTCGCGTTGACCCGTGTCTCAGCTGATTCAGCGGTTCCCCTTCGCTCGCACGCCATCTTGGACTCGCACGGTCTTCCTCGTTCTCCCTCCGCGAGCCTGCTGCTGGACATGGCTGCGCTGCCAGATCGGGACAAGGCGCTGTCGCCGCCGCTGTCGACCCAGGACGACGTCGACGTCGAGAAGGCGCTGCCGACGCCGACGGACGACTCGGAGCAGGCGCCGGTCAGGGTCAGGCGCGGTGGAGATGCCGTGGCGACAGAGCACCTGCGCAGGAACTTGTCGGCGAGGCAGGTGTCGATGATCGCCATCGTGCGTTGCCTGCCCTCACGTCCTGCGCTCGCAGACCCTGCTGACTTCATTGGCGACATTGACATCTCCCAGGGCGGCACAATCGGGACCGTACGACCGCTCAGTTCTCGTCTTCGTGCACGCGAAAGCTGACTCGAGTCGCCTCTGGCTCAGGGCCTGTTCCTCGGCACGGGGCGAGCGCTTCACACAGGCGGACCCGGTTCGCTCCTGATCAACTACTCCATCGTCGGCGCCCTCGTCTACCTCGTCATGCTCTGTCTCGGTGAGATCGCGACCGAATACCCGCAGGCAGGGTCGTTCACGACATACTCCGGCCGATTCGTCGACCACGCCTTCTCGTTCGCGATCGGCTGGAACTACGCCTTCAACGACGCCATCTCCTGCGCAGGCGATTTGACCGCCGCACAAGTCCTGATGGAGTACTGGACAGACCGCCTCACCTGGCTGCCCTCGCTCTTCTTCCTCTTCTTCCTCCTCGGAATCAATCTCATGCCCGTCCACTTCTACGGCGAACTCGAGTACTGGCTCTCCATCCTCAAGGTCCTCAGCGTCGTCATCTTCTTCTTCCTCGGCATCGCCGTCAACGCTGGCGGAAACACTCGGCACGAGTACATTGGCGGGCAGTACTGGACCCACGGAGCGGCGCCGTTCGTCGATGGGTTTGGAGGGTTCGCCAAGCTGTTCGTCAGTGCGGCGTTTGCATACGGCGGGACAGAGTCGTGAGTCATCCGCTCCTTTCCCTTGCATCGTTTCTCCCCTCTCCCCACGACTCGTCCTCCTCCTCTCCCTTCCGCTTTGTACCTTTCGCCCATCCCGATGCCGACATCACACGAGGCTCGTACTGACGCTTTCCATCCGTAGAATCGGCGTCACAGCAGGCGAGACCAAGAACCCGATCCGCAACATCCCTCGCGTCACGCGCAGCGTCTTCTGGCGCATCCTCCTCTTCTACATCTTGACCGTCGTCATCATCGGTTTCAACGTGCCCTACGACTATCCCAACTTGTCCACCAAATCGACAGCGACGTCGCCTTTCACGCTCGTGTTCCAGCAGGCTGGGTCGAGTGCGTTCTCCTCCCACTGTCCTGTCTTTCTTCAGCCAGAGCTGACGAGTCCCTTTTCGCTCGCGCAGAGGCCGGCGGTAGCTTCATGAACGCAGGTACGCTTCCCCTCTTCGTTGCGTACACGCGCGCCATCTCAAGCTTGACTTTCGCTTCTCTCTCGCAGTCATCCTCACCTCCGTCCTCTCCGCCGGCAACCACGCCATGTTCGCCGGCGCGCGCGTCCTGTACGGCCTCGCTGTGATCCGCCAAGCACCCGCCATCTTCCGCCGCACAACCGCACAAGGCGTACCCTGGCTCTCGGTCCTCGCAATCTCGAGCGTCTCGCTCCTCTTCTTCGGCGCGAGTTTCTTGCCTGGCGGTGCAGGGGAGATTTGGACATGGGCGCAGAATTTGGTTGGCGTGAGTTAGCGCCACTGTCCCCCCCCCCCCCCCCCTCTCTCTCTCTCTCTTTCGTCCTTCGTCACTGACGCCGGTTGCGCGCAGGTCTCGAACCAACTCGCCTGGCTCTGCATCGGCGTCGCCTCGTTCCGCTTCCGCCTCGCCTGGAAGAAGCAAGGACGGACGGCAGACCAGCTGCGGTACCCGAACCCGCTCGGGGTATACGGCGGACTGGTGATCATCGTCGCGACGTCGTTCATCATCCTCGTCCAGGGCTGGACAGTCTTCCGGGGGACGTTCAGCGGGGTGGACTTTGTCGCCAACTACAGTGCCTTTTTTTCCGTCCTCTCAACCACCCCCCCCCCTCACCCCATTAGTACTCGTCGCTGACAAGAACCTCCTTTCTCGCAGTCGAGCTCCCCATCTTCGCCGGTCTCTACCTCTCCTGGCGCCTCCTCAAACGTGTCCGCACGCCCTCCCTTTCGCAAATCGACCTCGACTCGGGCCGATACATCCAGACGGAGGAGGACGAGGTGGAGGACCTCGTCCGCGCCGAGCGGGAGAAGGGAACGATGGGGTGGGCTTGGAGAATGTATGGGTGGGTGGCGTAGAACCGTGTATCAGGGATAGATGGGGTTTTTCTGTAATTATCTGGACATCTTGCGTTCGTTTCGGCGTCGCTACTTAAGGCTTCAACTTCGAGGAGAGAAGACGGGGTCTCCCGTTCATACTATACCTGACAGGCGAACTCGGTTGGCTGCAGATAGCTTCGAAGTCTGCTTTGGACTGCTCCTCGTGCAGTCAACTGCGCCTACGAAGCGAGTCGAAGCGCTTTCCACCTCCTCCTGCACCATCTCCGTCGTCCTCGTCCCTGGGCGACTCTTGCTCCTCCACCTCGCCACATCGCCCTGAAACAGCCTGCCTGCTTCGCACACTGATACGATGTCCATCTCAGCTACTCCAGACGCCCCCGCTCCATCCACCGCGCCTTCCCCATCCTCGCCCATCGTTCATCTCCTCACAACCCATCTTCCCACCTCTCCTCTCGTCCCGCGCCTCACGAACCTGTCCTCCATCCTCCTCGCGCACAAGGTCGACACGCAGACGCGGAGACAGGTCGAGCAGTTGAGAGAGGACATGAGGGATCGTTGGAGGGCTGAGGCGTGGAAGGTCAAGGCTAGTTGGATGGCTGGAGTGGTGCCGAGTCACGAGGGCGAGGTGCAGGAGGAGGATCAGCGTCAGGACGCGCGAACGGATCGGCAGGAGGCCAGCGAGGAAGCGCAGAACGGAGACGACCTCCTCCTCCTCCAGCCGACGATCATCTCCGACGCCGACGGCGCAGCCGAGATGTCCCGCCAAGTTGACGACAAAGTCGAGAGGGGCATGGCGGAGCAGATGAAGGTCGCGGAGGAGGTCGTGCGTGGCTCGGTCGAGCGGAGCGAGCGGATCGAGATGGAGTTGTGGCTTGGCCAGGCGGTGGGGGCGCTCTCGTGCCCTCTCTCGGCCGTTCTAGTTCGTGCTGACGGACTCTCCCTGTGGCCCAGATCCTCGACGGCTTCTCCTCACGTTCAGGCGACGGAGACCAAGCCGCGCGATTCGTCCTCGACCGCCTGGAAGACGCTTTCTTCGAGATTGGCTTGTCGCTCGAAGAGGCGAAGTAGATCGGTGGGATATGGAGCGAGAGCGAGGACGGAGTATACCCGGGTCTCAGTGATACCTCTTGCAACGCGCAGCTCCGGCAGTCTTGCGCTTCTCAGCAGCACGAGACGAGACGAGACGATGCGCGATGACGGGAACTTTGCAAAAGCGAGAGAGAATACATCAACACGGGCCATTGTCGTCCGCTCTCCGTCCACAACCCCAACGGACGCTTTAAGCCTCCCCTCCGCTCTTGATCAACCTCCGCACCTCTTTCACCAACTCCCTCTCCCCCTTTCCCGTCTTCTCCTCCACATGCGCAAGCACCGCATCCGTCTCTAGCACTTCGAGCAAAGACTGGACGGATGCAAAGTGGGGAGAGAGGAAGAGGAGGGTGCCGAGTGTGCTGGTAAGGTGGTGGACTGCGGACTCGCCTCCAAAAAGAACGATCAGCACGCCTTCCATCGAGAGAGGGAGTACTAAACGAAGGGAAGCGGCGACTCACGAATCTCGACATCTTCCGCACCTCCCAACGCTTCCACAACCGCGCTCGCCACCTCAACCTCCCACTCCTCCCCACCCACATCTTCCTCATACATCCTCTCCTCGCACACGCGCGCGACGAGACTGAAGGCTGTTTGTGCGGTGACGAGCGGGAGTTTCGAGGCGGTGGAGGGGGGCGAGAGGAGTGCGTGTAGGACTAATCGAGTGAGGGACGGCAGACAGTCTGGCGCCAGGATCCTTGCGCTGAGTGCAGACGGCTGGAGCGCGGGCGAGAGGAGGTTCGAGGTCAGTTTGAGGGAGGTGAGGAGGTCGGTGGCGAAGGAGGGAGCCGAGGAGCGAGTGTCGAGTGTGCCTGCGAGGGTGTCGAGGAGCTGCGGGAGCGAGGCGAAAGTTACAGGAGAGACGCTGGAGGTGGGAAGGGAGAAAGCGAGGCGGAGGAGGTCGATGAGGGGGAACAGAGGCGCGTCGAGCTTCTCCGTCGCGGAGAGCGCCTCGACCGTCTCGATCGCCACACTCCACTCTCGCTCATCCAACTCGACTCCCTTCCCTCCTTGCGTTGCCTCAAACACCCTCCCAACCGCGTCCCGCAGCACCGCACGTACTTCCTCCCTCCTCCCCTCCTCGCCAAATGCAGCTCCCACAACCTCCCCAATCAACTTCCTCTCCAGCCCCTCCCGCTTCGGTACGCTCATCCGTGTAACCGACCCTTCGCCTTTCCGCGCGCGGGAGACCAGCGCGTCCAGGTGTGTGAGATGGAGGGAGGCGTGAGGATGAGTAGGCCAGAGGCGGTCTTCGAGCCATTTCACCCGGTCTTCCAGCGCGTCCGAGGAGGGTGAGGGAAGAGACTTGAGGCATCTCCCTCGTGCGAAGAGAGCGAGGGTCTCCGCGTCATTCTCCTTCAAGCCGAGGTCGACGAACTCACCCGCCCCGCCGTGCGCGAGGTGCGTCTCAACGAGGACGAACTTGGTGCGCCCGTGTTTGCACGCAAGTGACTGGAAGCTGGTCTTGATAGTTGACGCGGCGGAGGAGGAAAGGTGGGTGTAGAGGACGATGACGGAGGGTGAAGCGGCAATTGTGGAGTGCAGTGAGGACGCGGAAGTGACAATCTGCAGATTCGACGCGACCGACTCCGCGCTCGGCGGTGTCGGAGCAGGCGTCGGCCACCCCCCAAGCTGACTCGTCAACCGTCCCATCTCGGCCCTTCCAGCGCTCGCATTTCGTCTTCCAACAAACATCTGTTCGATCATCGGGCGCATTTGGGCGCCGAAGGGTGTCGACATTATTTCGGAGGGTTGGGAGAGGATGTAGGAGGGGATTGAGGAGGAATTTAGGAAGGAGAGGACGTCGTTCGTGAAGGTGTTGCCTGCGGCATCAACCAACTTTTGCATCAATCCCATCTTCGAGCAACGGAGAAGAGAGAGAGGGATGAAGGCGAGACGCACAGTTGAACTCGAGCAAGTGGTACGCGTCAGCGGTGTAGCTCTCCCTCAGACCCTCTATGTACTCGAGGAAGGTCTCCTTGTCGAGGTGCGTGACGCCGCAGGGGAGCTTTTTCTTAGGTACGCCGTGCTGCGCGACAAGTCTGTTGAGCGCAGGAAAAGAGAGAGAGAGGGGGGAGGAGGGGGACGAACGTGAGTCGTTCCTGGGGGAGTGACGATCGAAATACCCTGTCCGAAGAAGACTTCCATGCCGTACAGGACGAGCGACGTGTGCCTGTATCAGCCAACCTTGCGTCCATCAGCTTCCAGCCCATTCGCGGAAGGACCTCAACCAAACGAAGGCGCAAGCGCGAGCGCACCAGATCCCCTCGACCGGCCTACCCGTCAATGCCTGTCCCCACATCGCGGCCAGCCCATTCGACAAGTCGTAGATGTACAGCGATACGGGTTCGCCGCCTGCGATCGCGTCCGGAGAGGGAGTTGAGGAGAACATGGGATGCCGTCGCAGTTGCGGTGGGCGCGGGGGCAGATGTCTAGAAAGAGTGTGAGACGGTGTGAAGATGTGAAAGAGGGACAAGGAGCGAGGTCGTGGGCTTGCGTGGCGACGGAATCGCGAGGAAACGCAAGCGGCGGGCGAGGGAGCCGCACGGTGTCGTGAGCGCTGGCGTGGATGAGCGAGTGCGTGAACGGCGTCTAGAGAGGACAGCAAATGCAGTGCGAGTCTAGCTGAACCAGTCTGAGCAGGAATGGCGAGCGCGAGATGTCAACCCCCCCGGTCATGACAAGAGGAATACAACCGAGTTTGTATTCAACTGATTACAACCGAGATTGTATTTAGCTCATTAGCCCAAGTTTGTATTCACTTCATCACCCTCCACTTCACGACGGCGGTCTCCTCCTCGCTGGCTTCGTTCGCCGTGCATTGCTGCTCTGTCCTGCTTCCAAGGCGTCACGCTGGCTGCCCCTCTCTGCCTGCCCCGGCTCACCCTCCGAGCGCCCCTCGTCCTCGCCCGCGCTTTCTCCCTCTCCTCATCGCAACTCGGCGGCCTCAAACCCTCGCTCCTCCCGCGCCCAACCTCGTCGTCCTATCCGCCGTCCATGTCACCCTCCGCGAATCGATACACCGGTCCCGTGCCGACTTGTCCCGACTCGCTTGATGCAAAGTTAGCGCCCGACTTTCTGGGTGAGGCGGTGGAGGTCCCGACGAGCGAGGTCTACAGTGCGGCGTTAGAGGCGGCGTGGGAGGAACTAGGAGGGCAGGAGCAAGCACTGCGAGAAGGGCGACGACCAGATCCGGAACGGGTCGAACACCTCGAACCAGACCCGACAGACAACTCGAAACCGCGACCGAAGCACTACGGCGCATACGCGCTCGACCGCGCGTCACTTGATTGGAGCTACCATGTCATGCCGAGTAAGGCGCGGCAGGCGCTCCAGGACCAGATCGTCAAGTTGGTTTTGGAGGCCCGGGTGAAGGAGTGTTCCGAGGCAGGGGACGACGAGCCTTGTCGAGTTAGCGAGCGGAGAGAAGGCTTCGAGGAGGGTGAGCGAGAAGGCAGGGTGTGTGGCGTGCGGGAGGACCAGATGGGAAGGAAGGGAGCAGATGGCGAGGAAGGGAGACCGTTGGCGTTGTTCACAGCTGGGTGCGTCCACGGCGCTTTCCTTCAGGACTCTTGATGTGTCGTGCAGGACACCGCGTACTGATCACACAGCCGCGGCGGTACAGCGGCATGGGTGCGGGAAAGGGCCACACCCTCCGCGAGATGCTCAAGACCGGCCGGATACGCTTGCCCGCCAACACCGCCTGGTGCGTCCTGCGTCCCTCTTTCCGCGTCAACTATCGTTCGCACCGTGACTGACGCTGTATTCGCGGCACATCATGCACAGGATCGACCCTGACGCCCTCTCCCGCCTCCTCCCCGAACGCCCTCTCTACCTCTCCCACTCCGCCTCGACCGCCTCATCCCTCCTTCACCCCGAATCTTCCCTCCTACAAGAAATCTGCGCCGCAGTCGCCAGATCCCAGAAACGCTCTCTCGTGATTGACGGGAGCTTGACGGATTGTGAGTGGTTTGAGGGCTTCATGAAAGGGTTTGGGGAGAAGGGGTACGATTGTGAGATATTGTTTGTGGTGCGTCACGCTCTCTATCCCTCGCCTTCCTTTCATCCCTCCTCCCTCCTTTCTCCGTCCTGGTTCTTGGCTCACTTCGTTCGCCTCGCCCAGTCGGCCCCCCTAGAAACCATGCTCGCCCGCGCCGCCCATCGCGCGAAAGTAACAGGTAGAGTAACAGACCCCGACGCGATCAGGACGAGCAGGACCAAGAGTCCGGAATGTGTGAGTAGGTTGGCGAAGCCCGGATTGGTGAGGCGGTGAGTTCGGCTTCTTCACCCGTCTGGCTTCACCCGCTCCCTGAACGTTCCTCGGGACGGAGATGAAGGTCTGAAAGAGGGTGATGAAGATCTGATGCCTCATTCTCACTCGCAGCGTCCGCCTGATAGACAACTCGTCAAACTCCTCCTCCACGCCCTGCACAGGCCCGTCAACGCTCTACGACTCCGCCCTGGACCCTGACTGGCCTTCTTCCACGCCCACCCCCTACTCGAGTGGCAGGGACGAGAAGGGGAGAGGGTGGGGAGAGAGTGGGTGGGTGGACGCGACGGGGTTTGTGGAGGGCCGCTTGAGGCAGGAAGAGGGGGGGAGGGTGGTTAGAGTTGAGAAAGGTGGAGAGAAGGATGGGAAAGACGGGAAGGTGGGGGAGGCGAAGGATGGGAACGGGAAGTCGTAGTTGCGGAGAGAGTCGGCTGTAGACGGCGTATGTTATGCGTGGTTGACTGCGTGCGCTGGGATAGGGCGGGCGGGCGATGAGAGGTGCGTCGTCGCTGTGTCTGGTTCACCGCAGCGACCCGCTCGCCATTTTCGGCTTGCTCGAATTCGCTCCTTTCCCACAGCTAACCTTCTCATGCTCTGTTTGCCATTGTCCAGCGCTGGATTGCTTCTTCCGGCGTTGCTCTCCACTTCTCGACAACGAGGACTTGCTCGGATACTCTCCCCCTCGCAGCCGGATACTCCGCGGACCCTCCGACCCTACTCAGCTCGCTCCTCTCCCTCGCTTTGATCTAAGTGACAACTGACTTCTGCGGCTCCGCGGGCTTTCTTGGTCTGCGAGGTAGGTCTAGCACCTCACCTCGTTCTGATACGTGCTAACGAGATCGCGTGCTATCCACAGTATTATCCAGCTGGTTCGTCTCCCTTCCCGTGCGTGACTGCAAGCGGCCTTTCGCTGACTCGCTCCGCTCGCAGGCAACATGGTCGGCGATGATAACAAATACTTCCGCGAGAGCGTTCTACCTCCCTAGACCATTATCGTGTAGATTCCCTCCCTCTACTGCTTCCCGGTCCCGCTCTCATCCCAAATTCGCTGCACGGCACCCCAATATCTCTTCCCCTCCTTCCTCGCATGCGCAACATGATCCGTCCCCTCGAACTTCTCCAGTCGGACATCTCGGACACCCCCGACCGAGCGCGCGAGAGCGGCGTGTGTTTCGACGTCGGTGTGACGGATTAAGGGGTCGGTGGGGGAGTAGAGGTAGAGACGGGGGACGGAGGGCAGCGCGGGGGAGTTGAGGTAGTCGGAGAGGCGTTGCAGGACGGAGGTTTTGCGGAAGATGCTGTTGTGAGCGACAGAGCGTCAGGCCGGGACGAAAGTACTGGTAGACCGACGGCACGCACATCCCATATAGGCGCAAGACGCCGTAGACCATCGCGACGACCGCCATCGCCGGATACCGCAAGAAGGCGCTTTTGATCGGCGCAGTGAAAGCCGCCATCGTGCTCGACAAGGTCGACAAGCCGGGACAAGAGTCGAAAACGAATGCTCGGGCGGGAATGCCGGTGGAAGACTTCTTGAGGAGAGGTTCAGAGTCTGCCGAGCCGTTTGCAGAGGAAGGACAGGAGCGAAGCAGCTCGTTCAGCTGTTTGAGAGTCAGGCAGCCGCCGTTGCTGAAGGTGTGGACGAGGAGCCGGCTTGACGGCCCGGCTGGATACGTCGCCTCTTTTCGCAGTACGTCGATAGCCGGAGAAAGCGTTTTGGCGAACGCAGCGGTCTGCCAAAAGTCGCGTTGGTTTGACCGAACGACGACGATGGATGAGGAGGGGAACTGTCCGGCCACGACGTCAGTATGCTAGCCTAGCTTTAGAATCGCTGAGAGCACACGAGTTTCCTATACGTCTCGGCGTACTTCTCGACATGCTTGAGCTGCGCCTGCGATGAGAAACGCGAATCGAGGTCAGCCTCTCCTGCTCCCGCTTCGTGAGAGATCGCTTGGACCCACATCCATCCAGCCCAGTATCAGCACCATCTGCGGACCCTTGCGGGCTTCATCTGCTGCCGCGTTGACGAGAGTCGATGCCGGTTCAGCGAGGTAGACGGATCGCGACAACTGCTTGAAGAGCGAGCGCCTGGCCATGGTCGAGCGTATCTATTGTGCAGTACAAAACAAACAAGCAGTCACACACAGCAGCAAGAGCCACAAGAGCGAGTTGAGCGAAGGTGAGGAAGGCAACCCTCGCCTCCGTCGGGAGCGGCAAAGTCCTCGACGTTGACAAAATCTGCGGGATTGCCGTGGAATAGCGTTGTGTGCGAGTCGTTGCAGTGTATGTAACCGTACGAGGTCACGCCGGCTCGTCGTATCCTATCCGCATCATCTCCTTGTACGCCTTGGCCAACACCTCGCCCTCGTGCCTCGTCTCCTCGTCATACTCGCACGCTTCGACCTCGTCCCGCGTCAACGGTCCCAACACCCAGTCCGCGACGTCCTCCCTTCGCTCTGGCCGCCCGATCCCGACCCAGATGCGGTGGAACCGGTCCGTCTGGTACTTCTCAATCACGTTCCGCAAACCCTTGTGGCCCTTGCTCCCGCCACCGCGCTGGTAGTGGTACTTTGAAGGCGGAAGGTCGAGGTTATCCTGCAGCGTGAGGAGGCGGTACATGGACTTGATGCGCTTCGGCTGCTCCGCCTCTTCTTTCGCCGTGCTCCGTTTCTCTGCCGCGAAATTGACCTCCTTATCCACCTCCACCGCGTCCCAGCACTGTTCCCCCTTCTCCGCTAACGCCAGCGCCTCAGCCGAACCCGGTTTCGGCTGATCCCGCGCAATAGTCGGCAGCCACAGCCAGAAGAACCCTAGCGCCGTCCGCCCCGTCAAATTCATCGGCGACTTGGGTAAGATGAACCGCAACTCGAGAGGCTTGTTGTCCACCGATTCCGGGCGTGGGTGCAGGACCATCTCGGCAACCCAGGCCTGCCGTATGCCGTGGCGGGCGGATTTGAACGTGGAAGAACCGGACTTGAAGAGCGGGTCGGCGGCGGCTCGTTTTGCGAGGTTCTGCAATAGGATCTGGCCAATCTGTAGGTGTTCAACCACGTCAGCGAGAGTTTGCAGCCCAGGAAAGCGAGTGAGCGCACAGAATGTCGGGTCAAGGGATGGGTGTAGTTGCCCAGTCCGACGATGGCGAGTCGCTTGGGGCCCATATTCCGGGGCATACGTTTCGGGGCCTCAGGGAAGGTCAGCCACGCTCTCGCACGCTCATGCGGGCTGTACCCACTTATTGAGTGTATCGAGGGAGAGTCCGCGCTGGGGAGGTGTAGCGAGAAAGTGGGAGTTGGGGGGGATGTCTAGGCGGTCTATGCGAGTCTAAGGGAGTGTAGCAAGCTAGAGCAGAGCAGCTCGAGCGTGAGAAGCGATTTTGGACAGCGAGCAAGGTGTGCGAGGCGGTGCACGGCAGGAAGTGATGAAGTGAAGGATGCAAGAACAGCGAGTACAGTGCATTACAACACGTGTAGGCACGCATACAACCGTCAGGACGACGCAGCCGAGTCTGTGTCGATTTTCCGCCGCTTCGCCCCGTCTTCGTCGCCGTCCTTTCCCTCCTGCCGCACTTCTCGCTCCGCTTGTCGCTTCTCTCCAACGATCGCCTCCTTGGCCTCCTCCTTCCCTTCCTTGGCGCTGTCGTCAACCTTGGGTTTCGTAGAAGCCGGAGCGGGCGCAGCTTTCTTCTTCTTCGCCACAACAACCCCAGGCAAACTCTTCTTCTTCCCCGCCGCGCCCGCCTTCTTCGGGACTGGAGGAGCGAGGGGTTTAGATGTGAGCGCTGCGGGTGTCGAGGTGGATGTCGAGGCGGTGGCAGTGGCGAGTGAAGGTGAGAGGGATGGTGAGAGGGAGGAGGGGATGGCTGGAGGGGCTGGTGCTGTAGAGCGCTTCGTGACGGCCCTGCGTTCCAAGCGACTTAGCATCTCGCTCCTCCCCGTCCTACTCAGGCCAAAGCGTTGCTGACGACCGCCAGCGATTCGAAAGGCACACGGGGGAAAGACGCGGAACGTACTGCCTGAAGCTCCTCAACTCCTCCTCGATCTGCCTCTTGCGCTCTTTCTCCTCTTCGTTCCCGTCTTCGACCATCGAGTCGAGAAAGGAGATCTCGTCTTCGTCGAGAGCGCGGAAGTGGTTTTCTGATAGGAGGAGATGGTAGGTATGGTCGAAACGGAGGTCAGAGGGGGAACAAGGAAGGGCAAGAGACCGGCAGTAGACTGTTTGTCAGCGAGCTGAAGATACGGAAGAGCGCAAGGCAGCGAGAGGCGCACTGAATTTAAGCTGCTCCTCAAACGCCTCCTGCTTCTTGGTCTGCGAGAGAGACAGACCGCGTCAGAGTTAAGCATGACGCACATGTGTGCGCATCGAATAGACCAGACAAGCGCACAGTCTCGAGGGATGCAAAAACCGACGCACCTTGTTCTCCTGCAACCGCTCAAACAGACTCCTTGGGTCATACTTCTCTTCCTCCTCCGGCTTCGGCGGCTCCTGTCCTATCCGCGCATACGCCTCTTTCCACTCCGCCTCACGTCGCTTTTTGGCCTCTTCGAGTGCGTTTGAGGAGACGAACCGAGACGCAACGCCGGAGGTAAAGGGGGGGGCAGAGGGAGTGTCGGACATCGGTCGCAGTTGGACGACGTTGCTGTGAGGCTGAAAGGGGTGCTCAAGGTCTGGCAGGCGCCGCAGCGTACTGTGTCGCCGTCGAGTGCGCTCGAGTGATGAGAATCGGGTCGGGGTGAGGGAGAGCTGGGTGAGTCGGGTGAACCGCGTAGCTCGTTGTAGAGCTTGTAAATATGATCTCGCGAGTCACAGCGAGTTGTCCAGCGGTGTCAAGCGGTGTTGTCGGGGCCAACTCCTCCGCGTCGTCGTCGTCCGCAAGGGTTGTCCTCGCCCGTCTCGCTCGCTCGCTGCCGACGCTTCAGCAGCACGCGCAGACCGCTCCGACAGCCTCTCCCATGCCGGCCATCCTCTCAACAGCGGTCTCCCTGCCGCCCGCAACGCGCTACCTCACCCTCTCACTCGTCGGACTCTCGGTTCTCTACTTCTTCGTGCACCTCTCGGTCAACCCCCGGGACCTCAAGGGCATCCTTGGAGCAACGGGCGACGCGAGCCTCGCCTTTCCCTGGCTCGTACTCGTCCCCGGGAATGTCGTCTGGGCTCCTTGGACGCTGTTGACCGCTGCGTTCGTCGAGACCAATTTCCCAGAGGTGCGTTCGGCCTTCCTTCAGACCATAGCTTCGTACATTTTTGGTCCAAGCCGGTGATTGCGAAGTTTGCCGTCGTAGAGAAAGCGCTGACCCTGGTCATCCTCCCAGTTCCTGATCTCCATCCTCACCCTCCCCCTCGCCGCACGGTATCTCGAACGAGTATGGGGCGCACAAGAGCTCGTCAAGTTTGCCCTCGTGACGGTCGTCGTCTCCAATGTCATCGCTGTCGGGGTCAACGTACTCGAGAGCGTCGTTCTGGGCGACTCGGCGTTGTTCATGTGCGCCCAGCCTTTGCCTCAATCCGCTCGTTGATGAGGAGCTGACAGTCGACTTCCGCCGCAGGTACGGCATGTCTTACCACGGCCTCTCCGCCCTGCAAGTCGCCTTCCTCGTCGCCTTTACCCAACTCATCCCCGAACATCAGGTGCAAGTCTTCGGCGGCCTCTTCACCATGCGCGTCAAGTCGCTCCCAATGCTTTACGTCACCTTCTCCAACATCGTCTGCGTCCTCGGGTACCAGAGCCCTTACATCCTTGTGCGTCGGGACTCGTGCCATTCCTTCAGCCTGTCTACCTACTGACGGTTCGCCATGTCCTCATATCGCACAGGTCCAGTTCGGCTGGCTCGTCTCGTGGTTCTACCTGCGCTTCATCAAGTACAACGAGGGAGGCGACTTCCGAGGAGACAGGAGCGAGACGTTCGCATTTGCGAGCTGGTTCCCGCCCTTCGCCCAGTGCGTCTCCCTCCTTTACCTTCACTCAATTCGCTTGAAAAACTTCGCAGACATGACTAACACTCTCGGTCCCGCTCGCAGGAAGTACATCACGATCGGCACGACGCACCTCTTCAACCTCGCCGTCCGCTTCAAGGTTCTCCAGCCCTGGGGCGCGGACATCGAGTCGGGCGTTGCGGGAGCTGGAGGAGGGTACACGCAGGTGCCGGGTGGGCAGCGGGCTGAGGCAGAGCGGAGAAGGTGCATTCGAGTTTCGCTGCCGCGTTCTCTCGCTCTTTCGGTGATGCGATGGTCTGCTGACGACACGTATGCACAGGCAACTCGCCCTCGAAGCGCTTGACCGCCGCATGGCCGCCCCCTCCGGCGCCTCGGCCTCCTCACCCGCCGCTCCTCGCGCTTCTTCAGCCGCCGCCAACCCCGCAAGCCCAACTACGGCACGGACGGCGGTCGTCGCTAGTGTGGATGGAGCAGCTACGACGGCGGCGCAGGTCGGAGATGATGAGAAAGCGCAGTAGTTGAGAACTTGCAATCGCGTTTCGATTCGCCTTGATTGCATTTGGCTGGGCCGATATAGCACAAGCGTCGTCTGGAACATGAGTGTGCTGCATACACCCGCTCACACGCGTTTGGCGCTGTTTCGTCGGTCATCCCAACTTGCGGGTCGTTGCAACCTGCTCTTCCTCCACCAGTTCACTCGCACCTTGCACACCGCTCGTGGAGACTTGCACGCTTGCCCAGACTGCTACCGCGACTGTCTTGAAGGCTCACACGACCGCCTTCAGCCCCGCAATCGCTTCTCTCGACGCTCACCCGCTTCATCTCGTTCTGCTCGCCGGATCCGTCTACTCGGTGAGCACACGTCTAATTGATCGGTGCCATCTAGCAATCGATACTGATCGCAGTGTACGGCGCTCTGCACAGCCGGTCTCTACCGTTCCTCCCTTCTTCCGCACCCGCGACCGAATCGTCCTCTCTCGCAACTCTCAAACGCCTCAAGCCCTGCTAGACGAACATGGACGACCACTCTCGAGTACTTGCCGAGGAAGCCAACATCGACCCCGGTGGATCTACCCAATTTGCTCAGGGTGGATGACGCAGACTGGTCGACGGGATCCACCGACCTCTTTATCGCGCCAACAGTGCCGGGAATCATCACAGTCACCGACATGGGCTGGGTCAAGCGTCGTCTCCTGGGCAGCGTCCGTCCTCTCGCACGACGCTAACCATAACACAAGGCGACAGCGTTCGAAGCGGGTCCTGCGCAGGCTTGTAATGATTCACGACGAGCGCTCTTCTTGCCGAGGTCCTGACTTGCGCCCGCTCTCGTTCCTTGCACGGCGCCCAATCGAGTTCTTCCCAGTCGAGCGCACCGACCCGTCGTCCTCTTACGCCAACTCGCAATCTTCTCCGCTTGTACCTCGCTTCCTCTGCTCGTCACGTTCACATCACCTTTACCCTAGTGCCCCCTTCTTTGCCGCCCTTGTTCTCTCCGGAGACCTCTCCGTGTTTACCTGTGCTCGTATACCCTCACTCGTGTGACAGCTCGTTGCGTCGTTGCGTCGATTCTTGCATTGCCATCATATCCGCACCCGCATCGCGGCTGCACCTTGTCGTCTGGCGCCGGATGCTTGCCTGTTCAGTCGCAGGGCGGCGCAACAACCGCGTTTCGCCAACCTTGCCTCGAATCGCCCTCGAAGCTCACGCCATGAGCCTCCTTCCGCCGGATCTTCCGCCCAGCGAGCTTCGCGTTCTCCGATGCGATGGAGGCGCACCTGAAACCGAGGAGGAAGCGGGGAGGCCCACGGTTTCACTTCGAGCGGGCGCAGCAGAAGAAGCAGAAGCAGGGTTGACCAATGCTCGATGTACAATATTGTCGTCCAATCGCGCTAGAGTTACAACAACGAGAGAAGATTGAGAATGCCACAGATGCGGGAGAACGAGAGAAGAGCGAGGAGAGGCCGAGAGGGATCTATAGCTGATTCCTCTTCCGCCCAGTCCGCATGTACGGTCGCAAGACCCACTCGACGTCCGCCTCCTGCTGCTCGATCGTCCCGTTCCGAATCTCGTAAGGCCGCATCTCGAACCGTGGTCCGACCTCAGCGAGCTGGACCTCCTTGTGTGAGGTCTTGACGAAGACGTGGTGCCGGAACGAGATGAAGTCGCCTTCGTTAACGAATGCGAGTGTTCGCTTCGAGTCGTCTCTGCGGGAACGAGGATCAGCGAAAGTCGCAAAAGGTTGAAAGGAAGGGAGACGAACTTGGGCACCGGGAAGATGTACTTGAGGACGTCCTGTACCCGCTTGCCGAGCTTCGAGCCGAAACCTTCGAAGATGAGGCTGTACAAGCGGGATGTACTGGATCAACAACCGCTGCTCGAGGATGAAGAAGCTGAACGAGTGAGCCCGAGACGCACTGAGGGTACGCCTCGCTGATCGTCGTCCCCTGCAAGCCACCCAAGTCATGCCGCAGCACAACGCCCGTCAAAGTGAACAGCACCGTCGGACCGTGCGGGAAGTGCGAGAGCATGAGCGCGTCGGGCACGCCGCGGTGCTCGTGAACGACGACGAGGTCGGTCATTTGGTTTGCGCGGCATGCGTCCGACAGTTCCGACATGACGTAGTTTCCGCGATTGATGCGGGTCGAGTTCGGGATGCAGAGGCGGAGCTCCTGTGCGAAGAAGGCCAAAACGTAGCGGAGGAAAGGGGTAGCGCGCATCAGTCAGCTCCCCACGTTGACTTCGCTGGTCCCAGAGCCACCGCACCTTTGCGAACTGCTGGAGCTTGGAAGACGGATCGCGCGAGGTCGTGATGAGCACTCGAGGATCCTCGATTCCTGCCTGCGCGTACTCGTCGTCGATGTGGGTGAGCGGGGCTGCGGATGGACGATACCCGGTCAGCTCTCGTAAGAAGGGCGTGCGCTGGTACAGCCATCCCTCCGTCAACCGTCTAGCAGCGGACAACCTTCACTTCGAGCGAGCAACGAAGGATTCGCCGGTCCGTCATGACCCCGCTACATTCCACCTGACCGCCCAGCCACCCCAAGAACCCAAATCGTCGTGACTCACCATCTTGCGCGGCATCCATTCGCATCTCCCGCTCGCCCGCCCCATGCCCCCGCGGCACTTGCTTGCCCTTGGCGAGCAAGTCCTTGACCGCCTGCTTGCGCTGCCATATCTGCTGCTCTTTCTGCTCGAGAGACTTCTGGTAGAGAAACTCGCGGCGCTGGCGGGCTTGTCGGCGGAGCTGGAGAGGCGTCGAGTGATGAGGATGGCGACGGGAACAGGCGCGGTGGGGAGGGCATGGCAGGTCAGCGCGCGACTCCGCGCATGGTCCAGTGAGCTGTGCGCACCATCTTGACCGGTCAGGCGAGCTCTACAGCGGGTGATAGCGAGCAGAAGAGAGCGTCGCTGGTCAAGCTCACACCTTTCGATCCAGCCCGACGACGAGCAACCCGCTTCTCCTCAGGAACCCCTTCGTACGGTTACTTACAGCCTCAAATATCATCTAAAGCCTCTCACGAGACTCTAGGCGAGGCGCTGACCCTTCCCGTCTGCTCCTCGTCCCACAACTCACGCCTTCTTCCACTCCTTCCCGCCCCACACGCTCCCGCGGTCCATCTCGCCCTCGAACTGCTCTTCGTACTCCTCTTGAACGGCGTGGCTTGACTTCTGCCAACTGTGAAGCGAGCCGTGGACAGAGGGGCGGTACGAGACTTGCGAGCCGCCAGGCGCGGAGAAGGGGTTGGCTGTGCGGCGGGTTGTATGGTGGTCAAGTCACGACAACATGAACGCGAGAAAGTGTTGTACACACTGCGCGACCGAACGCTCCCTCCGCCCTGTGCCGAACCAACTTGACTGCCAGCAACCGAAGCCGCTCGAACGAGACTTGCTCGGCCGGAATGGACAGAAGCGGCTGGAGGGACAGAAGCGACATTGACGACTGTAGGCGGGCGCGAGAAAGGGTTTGAGCGGACGGTTGAGTGGGAGGAAGGAGTGACGGAAGCTGGGGCGGCGGGATGAGGCTGGGTGAAGGAGCGAATTGAAGCTGGGCGAGGAGGGATCGAGGGGCAGGCGACATGTTGTGCGACTGTACGCAATATGATGGTCAGCTGGCAACGATAAAAGGTGCAGAGAAGACGCACCTTCGCCCGCATTTCCCGCTCTCCCCGCCTCGACCTTCGTATCCCAGCCCATCGACGCACCCAACGCCCTCAGCTTGTCCACCACTTTCTTCCGCGTATCCTCCAACGCCGGCCGAACATCCACATACCCCTTGACCTTCTTTATCCACTCGCTCTCCTCTCCTCCTCCTCCTCGACCGCCGGGAAACGCCCACTCCTCCCTCCCCCACTCGCTGACCTCCAGTCGCCCCCTGTACGCTTCTACGCCGCGCTCGACGAGCGGTAAGAGAAGAGTAAGCATCTGGAGGAGGGTGATCAGAATCGGGGAGAGGAGGAAGGAGAGGTAGTAGGATGTCCAGACGGCGTAATATGTTGGCGGACGGAGATAGGGCGCGTAGGGCGCTAAGTAGGGCGAGACGGCAAAAGAGGGCATGGTGTTTGCTGCAGAAGAGGCGGGAGGGAAGAGGCGAGAGAGAAGGGAGAACAAGGGGCGTCGCGCTCCGCGGATATCCGAGGCTGACGACTTGCGCGTGGGTAGGACGCGGGCTCGGAGTATGAGAAAACGTGAAATCGCAGGGCGGAACCAACAAGGAGGCACGAGACAAGAGGCGGGAAGCGTCCCACGGCCAAAGCTGGACGGCGACAAAGAGCACTTGCGAGGAGGCCGCTCTCAGGACGAGCGGCGCAACGAGCCTGCTCTACGTTCCGATTTGATGCGACGCTCGCACCATAATGCGCACTAGATGTGGCGCAACGCGACCGACCGGCGTTCGAGTTCGTCGTGAAGGAGGGTGGCGGCGAACATGGCCTCGTGCAAGGCTGCTTCGCGTTGTCCGCACTTTCCTTCGGCGTCGTACCACTCGTAGACTCGTGCGACAACTCCCTCGAACCAGATCCCCGATGAACTCCTCTCGGCAGTCTTCCTTCCCAGGACCGTCCGTGCACGTCGCTCGGTGAAGCCGCGGATCGAAGCAGCGATCAAGACTCTCCCCGACATCTGCATCGACGTAGGCGTCTCGGTGCACTACTACAGCGACTGGGAGCGAGTGGACTGGTCGAAGGTGTTCCTCCGCTGCCTTGCCGATCCCCTGGAGGACGAGAACCCGCTGAAGGTCGAAAACCGCGCCTGGCCAACGTTTGCCGACATTCCTACGACGGATGACGGAGCCTTCTGGACCCTCGCGGAAGGAATGCCGGTTGCGGAGGAAGAAGAGGAGGAGGAAGATTCGGACGAGGACGAGGAGGATTCGGACGTGGGTTGGACGGACGGCGAAGTCTTACTATAGCGGCTCGACATTCTACGAGCGAGGATACATGTGGGACTCCGGTTGAGCGGAGACATTGTCGGAGCAGGCGGATGGCGCGTCGCTTAGTACGGCGGTTCCGCTGGTAGTCACATATAACCTGAAACGCAAATTGTGTTACACCTTCAAGAGCTCAGCGCTTGCTGTCGGAACACGATCGAGGAGAGCTGCCGTGGCCGCGCACAAGGACAATGAGGAGCGAAGGAAGAGTCGCCTGCGAACACAACGAAGGTCATCATGCCCGCCGATTCGTTCCGCTTTGGTGTCCCCTCGCTGTTACCTCTGTGCTCAGCGCCGTACGGTGAATACCGCAATGTCGAGCAGTGTCCTGTATAGCCAAGCAGGCCGTACGAGAGGGGGAAAGCAGAGCTAAATGTGCGAGCAGGTTGAGGGAGCGAAACAGCAGTTCCCTCGCACGCGTAAACGCTCTCAGTCCTTATCCAGCCCCTTGAGAGCCGCAGCCACCCGCGTAGACTTCCCGCACACCTTCTCACGCCATCCTTCAGCGCAGATGCGAGTCGCTCAACCTCGCTCGCTGCCCAAGCGTGACCCTCCCAGCCGTCCTCAGTCGTCCCGCGGCTGGCCGACCAGTGTATCGACTCTGAGGTGCTCCGCCGTCCGTCCGGTGCGGTCCCACGCCCTCGGACCCCGTGCGAGCGGTGTGCAGGCGATGTTGAGCGAAAGTTGATCCAAGTCGAGTGAGCGAGCGAGACGAGCGAGTGACGGCGTGCGGCGCGACCTGGACCAGGCAGGGTCGGCCACAGCGAGTGTAGCAGTGCATAGCACTCCCTCGGCAGCGCAACCAGCAGATCGCGAGGTGTGGTCGCCCCGCTGAGCCAGCCTCTCGCTCTCCTCTCCGACCCTCGCGCTGGCCCAGCTCTGGACAACCGCCAGAGTGACCGTGTGCAATGCCTGCGAGCACGCCAGCGAGCAGGTCGTCCGGCCGCACTCGCAAAAAGTCGCAGCGCGCGAGGCAGCTCGACGGCGACGACGACGACTTCGACCGTGCGTACCCGCTCCCTTCGCTCGTCTCGCAGCGCACTGGCGGGGTCAGTCGCGTCGTGGTGTGACTGCTGACACTCGTTCTGACATGCTCGACCCAACTCCGCCCGCGCGCTGTCGTTCGCTCACTTCTCCGCCCTTTCCTCGCCGTCTCGCGACCCGCGCCTCTCGCCGACGGTCGACCTCGCTCTCCTCGCGTCTCTCGCTCTGACCACCGCATTCCGATCGTGTACGACACCGCTGTACACCCACAAACTCGCCTGTACCACTCCCACCGCTCGCTACGTCTCCCCCGCCTCCTCTTCTCGCGGTAAACAACCCCTCTCCGCATTCATCGTCTCCGCGTCTGCGATGCGTCCGCCTCCGCCGCCGCACGCACACACGCAACACGTTCTGTACGCCCACCACGCCGCGCCCGTTCACACAATCGACTACCACTACCTCCCGCCCTCGCATTCTGCCGGCGTCGCGGGTGTCTCTCCCTCCTTGTTCCGCCACCCACTCGCCCCGGCTTCTCCGAACGTCCCTTCAACGCACACAGCCGCCCCTTCGTCATCCACGAAGCCCGCGCCTGCCAATTCGAAACCCAAGAAGGCTTCCTCCTCAGCGGCCTCCTCCGCGAAGCCCACTCCCACCCCCCGCGCCCCTTCCTCCAAAGCGTCCTCCACCGAGCCCCCCTCCTCATTCCTCGCCCCATCCTACACCCTCAACCCCGCCGGCCCTGCCTCAAACGCCGATATCGACTTCGAGTGCCCGCATTGCGACAAGAAGTATAGGGGAAAACATGCGAGGAGTATTTGGAGGAGGCACTTGCAGGATAAACATGGGATTCCGTTGAGTGCGCAACCGAGACGGACTAGGTGGGATAACGGTGAGTCTTGGGATTTGGGCATTTGAGACGGGACGCGTCGAGTCGCGAGGTGGGATGTTTGGCGGGCCAGATGGACGGCGGAGAGGGCGTCGAAGGGGCTTTTGGAGTGTGTTGGACGCGCATGAACACTTTGGATGCGCGAGAAGAGGCGGACGTCTCGAGACGGACCGTTCGCAAGCCTCCCCCCCGAACTCGATACTGACTCTCGGCCGCTCCGCTCGCTTCGCAGACGCCAACCGCCCGAAATCCGAAGAAGAGAAGCGCGCCCGAACGCTCGACTCGAAGCGCCGCTGGGCGCGCAAGCACCGCGCCGGAGGGGGCGACGTCAAGCCGAAAACTGAGTCAGGGATCTTCACCGCCCCTTCCGCCGCCGACGGGAGCTTGAATGGCGGGTCGGTTGGGACGCCTGCAAGTGAGGGAGAGGAGGAGGCGGACTCGAGCTTTGAGATGAGTGGCGAGTGGGCTGAGGGCGTCAGGGGAGGAAGCGTGCCGGCCTTCCACCACCACCAGCAACACCATCTCTATGCTGTCGCGTCCAATCCGTTCTACCCGGCTACCGCCGGCCCAAGTATCTACGACCGCACGCCGACCAAGTCTGCCGTCCCCGTCCCCGGCTCGGGCCTGATAGATCCCTACCTCGCCTCTCGCCCCCCTCTCCGCTCGACGTCGAGCATGCCACCGGGCTACCCATCCCCCGACGTCGTCGACGGCGCAGCCGAAGCGCTCCACCTCCCGCAACACTACGGCGGGTCCGCGAGCGCCCACCTCCTCTACCAACAAGGCGCCCCGGCTTCCGTAGCGACCAACCCGTATTCTCAGCCGTTTCAGTCGCAACTCGTTGCGCAGGAACAGCCTCATCCGTCCCAGGGGTATCCGATTTTGCACCATCAGCGCGGCGTCGACGAGGAGGAAGAAGACGCCGAGGAGGTCGACGACCCTCATCGTCGACTGAATCCGGCGCTCCTCTTAGCCGCTCCGCCGAGACGACTCAACTCCCAGCCGCACGCCATCACCGCCGGCCAACCTGCGCCTGTCGCACTGCCCTACTTCGCCCGCCGCCAGTCCCCCGCGAGGTTGTTGACCACGAACTTGAACGGCGGCGTGTCAGGTATCGCAGCGGGCATCCCCGCGCCGCGCGAACAGGCCGAGCCGTCGACGAACGGGCTGGAAAGTCCAGTCAAGTTGCGTCGGACTGGAACGAGCGGGAAGGGCAAGGAGCCTATCCATGCGAGGCAGCCTGCCGCGCACAGGGAGGACGCGGCGGGGATCTTGCTTGCTCTCAAGGCGGGGCCGAGTAGTCCTATGGGCCCTTCGCACGTTCAGAGTCCGGTCTCGAGCGTGCGCGGGACCGAGTCCGGCCGGCGAAGGGGCACGGGCAGCGAAGATGAGACAGAAGCGAGCGACGAGGAGGACGAGAGGGAGGTTCAAACGTTGATGTTGCGCTCGAGGGCACACAGCGCGAGTGGGACTGCCTCGCCTTGGCGTGCGGCGCTGCACCACTCGACCGCTGCTGCGGCTGCCGCTGCCGCCGCCGCAACAGCCGCCATCTCCCCTCGCAAGCGGGGTCGGTCGGAGTCGCCCGCGCCAAACCTCACCAGTACCTCGTCTGGCGAAGGGTCGACAGCCGCCGCTCATGCGCTCCTCGCAACGGCCAAGAAGGCCCATGCGTACGCTACGACTCTCCCTTCGTCCGCTGCGGGCACGGGTCGGCGCGGGTGGGGACACGAGATGAGTCTCGTCGCGACGCCGACGCCGGGCAACTTGATGCGTATTGCGATGGAGAGTTCGCCTGTTGTGAGGTTTGGAGCGGCGGGTGCGGCGGTGGAGGCGGATAGTGAGGGCGACTTGCTTGCCGGCGAGGAGGACGAGGCGGAGGATGCGTTTACGAGCTCGAGCGGCGGTGGGAGAAGGCCGAGGAGAGGGAGGAGTAACAGCCCGAGTAGCCAGAAGGGCGGGAGGCGGAGAGGAGGTGGAGCTGGGTCGAGTAGCAGTGGTGGAGGGGCGGCGAGCAGCTCGTCCCAGCCCCGACCGCTTCACCATCACCACCCCGTCGGTCTCACCTCCGAAATGGGCGACTTTGACCTCGAACCGCCTTCGTCGGCCTCCATCCCCCGCACGCATCACCACCACGACCCGCTGCGCGAGCTCGACGCAGCGATGCAGCCGCACCCAGGGTCGTCGTCTTCGGTCGTCTCGCATCTGGCGACCCCTGCTCCGGCTGGCATTTCGACCGCCATGCGCAGCTCGTCTTCGGCTGACGCCATCTCGCGACACGCTACGCACCCTCACGACCCGTTCCTTGTCGCCGGTGCTTCCGCCGCCATCCCAACCACCGCAACGAACGCCGCTGTCGACGCAGTCTCCCGCACCTCTTCCCCTCCCGGCGCCTTCTCCAGCTTCCTCTTCTCATCGCCCGCCCACCCCCAGTTCTCCAAGACGCTCGGCCTCACCGCAGCACCAGGCCCAGGCGTCCTCTACACCGGCGTTGGCGGCGAGACCCCCGCTCGAGGTGGACTCGGTCCGCACGCAGGCGGTGCTCTCGCAGCCGTTGCCGGTCTCGGTGGCCGCCACTCTCGCCCGAGGGAGATCTCGGCCGAGGAAGAGTTGATGGCTGTTGCGGCGCGCGAGCGCGAACGGATCGAGGCAATGAAGACGCCTGTTACGGCTCGCGTCGGGCTTGGGGGTGTCATCGGCCGCAGAAACGGGGTGCCTCCGAGCGACCTCGAGTCGAACGAGGAGGAGGGTAGCGAGGTGACGGGTACGCCTGGGCGGGAGAGTCAAAGCCCGGGCAAGACGACGGTCGACGAGGACGAGGACGAGGACGGCAGCCTCGACGACTGAGACGCCTTCTTCTCCTTTCCGCCCATTCCTCGACTCGATTTCGACACACATAACCAGCTATACTTCGCCTTTCCGTCGCTCGCGATTCTTGTCGTTTCTTCCCCTTCAGCGCCCCAGTCGCTCCTTCTTCCGCTCTCTTTGTATATTCTCTATCTCGGCGCATCCTAGCACTGTTGTGTACTCTTGCAATCGCGTCTTTTATGCTAAAAATCCCAGCGAGGGGAATGACCAAAGGAGCATACCACGACGTGCCAAGAAGAGCGAGATGCGAGGAAAGTGAGGGCGACGATGCAAAGTCGGGAGCGGGAGAAGAACGAATGCGAATGAAGTCCGTCTGTTCTTGTGTGGTCCTTGTCTTGACGAGCGTGCTGGAGGGGTGGGGAGGAAGGAGAGGGAGGAGGCGTAGGTCGAGGGAGAGTCGACTAGGCGAACGAGACGAGCAGGGCGAGTACGGCGCCTCCGACAACGCTGACGAGCCTGTACCGCAAGCCTCGAGGCGGATCAGCCACAGTCCCTGCACATAACAGGAATAGCTAAGCCGCAGAAAAGAGAACGCACCTCCCTTTCTCGTTCTTTCCCGCTCCAACACTGCTTCCCTGAGTTGACTGCGTCGGCGTAGCGACAAGAACGACGGTAGCCGACGACGAGGCGGCGGTAGTGGACGGGAGGAGCTGCTTCGTCTCCAACTTTGTCGAAGTCAGACTCGAGCTGCGAGAGCGCACGGTTCGTCAGTCTCGTCAGTAGCGGAAGCGAAGGGGACGCACGGGCTGGAAACGTTGTCAGAGTTGGAGGAAGGCGAGGCGACTGCGACGGAGACCGAAGAGGAAGCGGGAGTGGAGAAGGAACCGGACAGAGGGGGCGCCGCGGCGGAGACTTGGACATTCTTGCCGACGCTGCGCAACGTCTATTTTGTCAGTCGTGCGAAGTGGATGGAGTAATGGAACACGCGAAAACCGATCGAGGCTTAGCAAAGCGTCGAAAGCAACAAGACCCACCAATCGCTCGAGCTTCCCTGCTGAACCGTAATCGGGCTCGAGTAGCTGATCGCACCCGTAGAGTCCGTCACAGAGAGCGTGATGCTCGTTCCTATCATCCCCAGTCATTAGCGCCCTTTGAAGGAAGACAAGGAGGAGGAGAACAGACCAGCCGGAACGTCGACGAGCCAGGTGAGCGGTCCGGACTTGTACACCGTCGGAATAGTCTCGATAGCATTTGCGCTGGGTTGTCCTCCGGGGAGAACTGCGTCGTCGTCGTCAGCTGTCGTCTGAGCGAGGAATGAGAGGGAAGGAAGCCTGACGCACTCTTCACGAAGTAGGGCGCCGTCCCGCCTTCGATTACGAGCTGAGAAGGCTGACAGGTCGTGAGGGAGGCGGGGGTGTTGACTTGTTGGGCTTGGGCGAAGAGTGCGCCGGAGGAGAGAACGAGGAGGGTAAGGAACGGGAGGAGCATGGTAGGTGTTGGCGGAGGGTTGCTGACGTCGTTTAAGGGCTGCTTGAGCCGATTCGAGGGAGGACAAGGGGGCGGAAGGAGGGAAAGAGGGAGAACGAGAAGACAATGTCCTGTAGTCAAGCGCATACATCGTGCTGGCGGCGAAAAATGGCGCCGGAGCAGCCTGAAGAGCCTTCGAGCGATCCTGTAAGCCTCATCGCTATCGCTGGGGACGAGAGAGCCGCCGCGAGAATAGCGGGAAAAGCGACACGGTCGACCTTCGCAAGTTGAGGTCCGCCTAGTCTATACGCTTCTCCGCGCGCGCCAGCCCCGGAGGAAGCGTGAGGGAACAGGAGATTAAAGGGATGCTGCGATTGCGAGTACAAGGCGACATTGCGAAAGTCGAGACAGGTGAAGGGCGGCAAACTGTATTGACAGGGATGGGAAAGAGCGGAGTGCGAGTAGGGGAAGATGCGGTGCGTTGCGAAACCGCGCACGAGGGCAAGCGTACGCCGGAAAATCGGTAGGCGAGGGAGAGAGAACAGGGCGCGTAGGGGAGGAGAGGCGGACGCGAGGGGCAGTCCCGGTCGAGACGGTTTGCGACCACCTTACTCGTCGATCGTCGATCCAGCAGCCCCGCCTCGCGAGTCTGTCAAGGTGAACATACATTAGCCGGCCAGCTCCGTACTCTCGCATGCGGGTCGCCTTCTGCGTGACAACGTCGCAAGTACGCGTGAAAGGAGCCACACACGCACCCGTCCTTTCGTACGCCACACCCGCGCCACCAAACTTCCTCGGCGCCTCGCCCGCAACGATTCCCCCCGGTCCACCAGGCGTCTCCGGACTCGCCGTCCTCCAGCCTCCATCCGCCTTCCATCCATCATGTCCCCTCTCACCCGCCGCACGCCAGGGGGCGCGGCCTGATTGCTCGTCGATGGGAGATGTTGAGTCGGAGGGGAGGTGTGCGCCGTGCGAGGGGGGTGGGGAGCCGAATGATTCTCGCATGCGCCTGTCGATGGACTGACGAGTCCAGGACGCCGTGCGGTGGTGACCCGTGCCCGTCGGCGCTCCTCCTCCAGTACTTTGAGGCTGTCCACTACTCGGCGGTTGCCCAACACCCAATCCAGCAAGCGTCGCTCCCCCTCCACTGCCCATCGCACTACTCTTCCGCTGGTGTCCCGATCCGCCTGCGATAGAGCGCGAACGAGGACGGTTCTGAACAGCTTGGAGGATCTGTTGTACTTCGGGGCCGTTGTAGGGCGTGATGCAGGGGGAGTAGGTGTTCGTCGTGAGGGGCGAGAGGGCGAGGGGAGGGTTGGCGATCAGCGAGAGGAAGGCGCGCTTGGCTGCGGATCGAGTCTCAGGTCAACTCACTTGCTGTCGAGCATAAGGGAGAGAGGCTACGCACCAACGCCCGCATCGCCGAAGACGACCCACGCGCTCGTATCGTCGCGCCACTTGACCTTCAACCCTCCCGGCTGATCCTGCCACACGCTGAACAACTCCTGCAAGTCCTTCGTCTTCAACGTCGCGGAAAAGTTTTCGAGCAGGAGGATGCGAGTCTGGTTCGTCTGCGAGTGCGAGGTCGAAGCGGTGGGCGGAGCGGGGACAAAGGGATTCTGGCCGGACAGGGAGGACTGGTGAGGGTGGTGGCTGGGGACAAAGGCATTCATGGATGTGATTGACGAGGCGGAACGGTGGTGTCCGTGCGAGGGAGGGAGGTGAGAGGGGAGTGCGTGGGCTACGCTGGGTGGCAGGACGGCGGTGCCGGGCGCTGGGAGGGTTGCGGTGAGCGGGAGCGAGACTGGTGTCGTCCTGTGAGCATGCAAGCGTCCTTGGTCAGCTACATGCGCTGTTCTGAGCGAGTTCGTCCTGCTCGAGGTGGGGAAGAGCGATGAGGGCACACGAGCGGCGACAACAACTCAGACTTACATGGCGAGGGTGTCAAGTCGTGTAAGGAGTTTCTGTAGGTCTAATGAGTCGGTCGATGCAGCACACAAGCGGTGAGAGAGCGGGAGAAAGGGTGTGGAAGTAGCTCGACGGTGTTGATGAGTGTCGCCAGGCGAGACGAGGTGTCGTCGGCTTGCTGGAATTGCTTTCAACGCTGCTAAGCACTGAATGGAGTGTTTCTAGGGTGCTTACCACGTCTCCGGGCCGTAAGATGAAGAGCCGCACCGTCGAAGCGTCGTGGTCGCCTCTTTCCCTCCTTCCCTTCACTCGCTTGTTCGCTACCCGGCTCAACCGCGCTAACAACAAGCTAGCTGACAACCTGGTTCACTGCGTTTGTCGCCTGGCTGGCGGGACTCGTCAGCGGGTGGAAGAGGGTCCTCCAGGCTGACCGCGCCATCGACCACTGGACTGCCGACATCACGAAAACGAAGAGCGCATCATCTGTGGCGGGTCTCGTTTTTCTTTTCTACGCTATGGCGGTGTATTTCAGCCTGTCCTGGACGACCATCGGACGTCGCGTCTCGTATAGACTCGTTTCTTCCTCGCTTCCCTTCGAAGGCTCCCTCAAGGGTGCGCAAGCTCCGCAATACGTCGTGGGTTGCAGACCATCTGATCTGCCTTCTGCGCAGGCGCGTCCGTACCACCTCGGGCCGTCTTTCGTGGCGATTCATTGTTCCGCAAGTGTATCAGGTGGACCTGCGTCGCGCTCATAGATGGCCGGCACAGCTCAAGCTGCGTCACAGTCACGCCTGGACCAGATAGTACTGACAGCTTGGCGCTTCCACAGGTCCCCCCGGCTGAAAGTCTCGCACGGTGTTGAGGAGCTGCTTGTTACTTTGGCTGCCGTGCGCGCCGCCGAGCCCTCAAAGCATCGCTCGTGCGCAAAGTTCTGCGACACCATGCAGTCCTTCCCGCTTAATGCCGGCCTCGAGGCTCTGGCAGTTTTGTACGCTTCCAAAGTCGAGCCTCAGGAACATGTGGGAGGGCTTCACCAATCTGCCGCAGCTCAACTTGCTGTCCATCGCCGAGTAACTTGACGTTGCTCTGTTGGTGAACGAGGTCGACGTGCAGCACCGTATCAAGACCGGCGCTCAACCCTGAGACGAACAGGAGCGTGCATCTCGCATCCTCGAGTACGGGCAGCGCGACCCCAGGAGGAGGTCCACGACCTACACCAGCCTGATAGGCCTCATTCTGCGCCAATTCTTCATCTTCCTCGTCCTCCTCGTCAGGGGATGGACGGGCATCCTTCCCCCGCGCCACGTCGCGGAGCTCGCGGTGTTCTGCTGCGCCTGGTGGGCCATTAACGATCCGACGCGCCACAATTTCCTGCACAACGAGAATGGCCTCGCTTGTCTCGACCGCACCCAGGGTCTTGCGATGAGCATGTCCAGGTTTCTCGAGTTCAACGACCTCGTCATCGCCGACTTCTTGTACTTCCAAGCGACCAAGCACGTCGACGAGCTCGACGCTCACCTGCGTGAAGCCGTTCTCTCCGTCCGACCTGACGGACAAGTTGCGCGACGAACGTGCGAAAAACAAGATGATGGCAGGCTCATTGCGCCGCTCGGACTGAGCGAGGCCTGCTTCTCCGTTTCCTCGACGCTGGCGTTTCGCTGACACACGTGGCTGCATCGTTCGCGCCGCCGATCACTCATGCCGACTTTCGCTACTTTCGACTTTCGCGACTTTCAAGCTTCCCGCTTTACTATCCACCCTTTCGTCGCATGCCTCGCATGCCTTGAATTGTACTTTTCCCATCTATCTGGATCAGTGTCTTGAGAGTACAGGCTGTGAAAGCGGGGCGTTTCCTTCTCCAACGGCCCTCTTCCTCCGCACCATCCACCGCTCTCGCTCTAACCCGCTTCGCTGGAATCGCACCGCTGCAGAGGATGGATTCCGACTCTTACTACATCGTACAGCTCTTCCAGCAAGGCAAGTCGAGTCGTTGAGGCTGCTTTAAAGGGGCGCGACGTGCGCGGTGGGGCATGCGGTGGGCAAGGACCTGGAGGAGTGGAACGCGATTGCAGGAGGTACAAGAGGGCACAAGGGGGCTGGCGGTGTCGTACCAGGCTGGCATGCGGACTTTGGGCAGTGAAGGCGCGTCGTCGAGATGGTGCGGACTGATGAGGAGTTGAGCCCGTCCCAGGCGAAGGAGCTCTTGCGGGACTGTGGAGATGCTGCTGGAGATAAGGTGCCGCTCTACCAGGTCGTACGGATGCAGCAGGTCGAGGCGCCGTCTGTTGTTCTCCTCATCGAGCAGTAACTATCCCCTCATCCGCACAAACAGCCGTACTGACCACTTTGCACGCCCCGACAGGCTCGTACCGCGCCGCCATCGCTGCCTACCAAGAGCTCTCCTCCCCCTCTCCCCTCCTCTCACTTTATGCCGCCCGCGCCCATCTCGCCCTCACACCTCCCGCCGTCCAACCCGCCCTCTCGCTCCTCTCCTCGCTCCCGCAAACACTCGACACCCAAGCAACCACCTCTCTAGCGCACTACCTCCAAGGCGAGACCGAGTCGGCCGTGGGAGATTTGGAGGAGTTGTTGGCGGATTTGGGTGACCAGGGACTTGAGGAGGGAGATGAGACGGAGGGCAGGTTCGTGAGGGGCGTGATTGGGACTGTTTGGGTGCTTGAAGGCGAGGAGCGGAGGGAGGAGGGAATTGAGATCTTGAGGGAGGCGGTCGAGTTGGGCAAGGATCAGGAGTGGTGCGTGCAGGCGCTTCTTTGGGTGGATCTAGCTTGCGGCGTGAGCTGACGACCCGAGCCGTTCTGATCCAATGCGCACAGCCTCGGCATCCTCTCTCACCTCTACATCTCGCTCAACCTCCCTCACCTTTCCTCCGCGCTTCTCTCCTCCCCATCCGTCACAGCCTTCACCTCCGACTCGCTCCTCTCCCAGCTTCTCGTCGCACGCTCCAACCTCACCACGGGCCCAGCAAACAAATACCAAGACGCGTACTACGTGTTTGAGGAGATCAAGGGTATGCAGGGCGGAAAAGGAGAGGGAGTGTTGGCGGGTGTGGCGGTCGCGCAGGCGGCGTTGGGACGGTGGGAGGAGGCGAGGGATGCGACAAATGAGGCGTTGGAGATGGTCAGTCCGCATCCTGATCTTGCGCAGCGGCCGTGTTCAAGGATCCTGCTCTAGAGAGCCTGGAGCGCGACTGACGTGCATCGCTGCCTGCAGAACCCGACACACCCGACTTCGCTCGCCAATTCTGCCGCTCTTGCACTCCACACGGGCAAGCCGGCCGCTGCTGTCGACGAAATCATCGCGTGTGTTCCTCTCAGCTCTATGCATCGACCATGGCCGACCGAGCTAGCTCCGGCTGGCTTGAGTAGCTTTCTTGTAGTCACATGCTTGCAGCTGACCATTGACGAATCTTGCGCAGACAACTGCGAGCAGCCGACGCGTCTCATCCGCTCGTCGCCGACCTTGAAGCCAAGTCTTCGCTCTTCGACGACGCTGCCTCGCGATTCGCACCCGAGCTGACGGCCTAAGGACACTACACAAGGCGGGGAAGGCGCGCAGGAGCACGGTCGTGCGGGGGATAGAGCAGGAGGTGAAGGAATGTCGATACCACCGTTTTCTCACTGCATCATTGATCTTTCTTTCCGTTCGTTTGGCTTCATACGCGAGGCAGCGTCTCTCTACTGCGCTGTTGAGCTGGCAAGCAGGCGAGCACACTGTACGACCCGCTCTCTCAACGTTTCTGGTCGAGCTCGTCGTTCGCCCCTTCGACCTCTTCCCTCTCGCCGCCTCGTCTCGCTCCGCTTTTCCCGCACAAAATGGCACCCGCTGCCTCTGCGTCGACCAGTGCCAACGCCAGTCCCGGCCCCGCCGCTCCCACCCCCAAGGCGAAGGAAGCCTCCCTCGACCCGGTGGAGCTGATGAAGGATGCGTCGACGGCTGACTTGGAGGAGGAGGTGACTGAGGGTCCTGCGGCCAACTGGGAGGTTGCTGTGAGTCTGCAATGTCCTTCCTCAGGCAGCTTGAACTCCTGCGCTCCGCCAGCTCGAGTCGACGGCAATCGCGTCGAGCAAGAGACGCGTTCGCTGGAACAACCGCCGCATCGTTTGGGGCGGGACATGTTGCGCTGCTATGTGCAGCATTAGATGGGAGACTCTCGATGGGACAGGGCGTATCTGGCCGGAACGTTGTCGTGTGCCGCTACTGCCAGCGGGGTTGGACCTCGTCGGTTTGGGCAGAGTAGCTCGGCCACGCTCACGGATGGGCACTCGCGCTGGGGCTGCTCGTCTTTGTGCAGCGGACTAGCGCCCTTCAGAATGTGGAAGAGCCACACCGCTGATCTCGCTTGCTTCGCGACCGACAGTACGTCTGGGCGTTCGTTCACCGCTTCACCAGCCTCGTCGACTTCGAGGAACAGACCCCGGTCATGCCAGACGTTATGTCGTTCGAGCAAGCCCTCCTCGACTGCTCGCCCGCCCCGCCACCCCGTACCTCGCTCCGCAAGAACAAGAAGCCCCTCACTGCCGTCTCTTTCCGCACCGCCGCGAATGGGAACGGCAAGAAGCGCGCTGACTCGCCGGCTGACTCACTCAGCTCGATCACCGACTCGGAAGACGACGACGACGAGCTCACCGCTGCTCGTGATGCCGTCATGAACGCCCGCGCCGATGCCGTCGACCCCGTCCCTCCCGTCCTTCCCGAAGACACACCCATTCCCCCCTCGTCTCAGATCGTCCGCGACATCCTCGATGTCTTCATCGACAACCTCTCAGACTTGAAAGAGCTCACCGACTACCACGGCAAGAAGACCTGGTTTCACTTCCTCATCAACTTTGTCACGAACCGGTTCAACGCCGACCCGTACTGGCGTGGTGGATTGCGATGGCAGACGAACTTGCTGAGGACGCGGGGAAAGAAGCCGGGACAGGAGAACGAAAAGAACTTTTGGCTCTTGCGCTGGGAAGACAAGGTGGGTTTAGGCTCCGCTCTATTCGGCTGTGTCGGTATTGGCGTCAGATTGCTGATAGTAGGACATGCCCTTCACCGCAGATCCACCTCATGCGCGCCATGGTCGACTTCCAGCTCACAAGCACGCCCAAGATCCGCGAGATGATCAAGGAGAACTACGATCTGTGCGTGCAGTCGCGCTTACTTCCGGGTTCCGCTCACTGACACCGGCTGTCACCTACAGCGGCAACCAGCGTATCGCCAAGCGCGACCCCGACTCGAACGGCCTCGTCATCCTGCCCATCGGCCGGACACTCTCGCACGTCACCATCTATCACATCGACTCCTCCCCACGTATCTACGCCTCCGGTAACCCCTACATCGATAACACACCCTGGGTCGCCGTGTCCTCCACTCTCGCAGGCTACAAAGCGTTCCTCAAGACGCTTTCTGCGCCGACCAAGGCGGATAGAAAGATGCAGACTTTGAGGGGTCCGTTTGCCAAGGCTGCGCATCTGGTGGGCAGAAAAGCGAAGGGAAAGGGTGCGCCGGAGAAGGTGGACAAGAAGAGGGAGGAGAGGATCACGAGGGCTCGACTCGAGGCGGACTTGCCCGAGATCCTCGAGTACCAGGAGGTGCGTCTGCTCCATGTTGCTTGCACATTACCGGTTGATGCTGACTCGTTCGCCGCTTGCAGTACATGGAAGCCCTCGAGGACCGCAAGCGCCGCGCCGACGAACGCCTCGCCTCGCGCGATGCCCGCGTCGCGCGCCAGCTCTCCCGCCTCGGTACGGGCTTCGCAACCCGCTCGTCCCGCCTTCGCACGCGCGACTCCTCGCGCGTCAACTACAACGAGGACTCGCGAGGAGCGGGCGCGGCGGACGTCGACTCGGAGGACGACGAGGAGGGACTGGGACGAAGGAAGAGGCGGCGCAGGAATGCGGATGATGCGTACGACGAGAGCGCGGCAGGGTCCGACGCGGGCGACAGTGTTGCGAGCAGCAGGAGGTCAAGTCGCAAGCCGGTCATCCCGGGTGAGCGTCGCTCCGGACGCTTGCAGCGCAAGGAGGAGCAGTTCGACGAAGAGGAGGAGGAGGGCGGCGAGGAGGACGATGTGGCTGACGGGACCGAGGACGGCAAGGAGGAGAACGGCGACGTCGAGGAGGACAAGCCGTCCGTCGCTGCGGACGCAATTAACGGCTCGAATGGCTGCGTCGAGGGCCAGACGATCCTTGCGACGCCGGCGGAGGAGGAACAGGTCGAGGAGGAGAAGCCCGTCGCCGCGAAGGAGGTCGAGCCCGTCGTCAATGGCGCGCAGCAGCAGGAGGACAAGGCGATGGAGGTCGACGCTCCCGTTGCGCCGTCCGCATGAGCCTGTAGTCGCAGCCCAGCCTATCTGCTGTGACCATACAGTCCTTCGACATCACCTCTGTTACGACTCGAGAATCGAGCATCGCGTCCACGGCTTCGCGCGACTTCGCGTTTGTTCGAGATTCTCCTTTTGCTGTCTTTCAGGGGGCCGCTAGCCTCACGAATCCGCTACAAGCGGTATTGCGCGGTTGAAGAGGCATCTACTTCCTCGCTCCGCGTCTCGAGCGGAACCAGTTCACCTCCTCGCTCAAATAGCCTCGCCATGGTCCGCAGCACCATCATTGCACGCGCTACAGACGGTGCGTCTCCCATACTACCGCCCAGAGCCGCCGGATCGAATTGACGCCGACTTCATCGCTTCGTCCAACTCGACTCTCACGAAACCTCGACTGCTATTCGCCCGCTCCGCTTGGACTGACAGGCTTGCCGCTCGCTGCTTCGAATGACGATGACGAGCAGGTGAGGCTGGGCTTACGGGACTGAGGTGCGGTGGAGATGCGGACAGCTGGAATGTAGACAAGACGGAGTGGGGCGGCAAGCGACGAAGGGTTGTGGATCGGTGCGGAGCGCGCGACGAGCTTTGTCAAGGCAGAGGAAGACCGGCAAATGCTGGCAGTTCCTGCTGGCGGATGAGGGCGTATTGACGACACACTTCACATCGACTGGTGCTTCTTCCTTGGGTAGTTCAGCGCTGGGGCAGAATAGCGAGGGCTCTCTGACGATTGCCAGGAGGCCTGAGACCAAGTGGCGAGGCCGACTGGATGCGCTGACCTACCTTCCCTCTCTTCGACCCGCAGAACGACGCCAAGTTGCCCGAGTACAAGCAGCAAGCCAAGCTCATCTTCCGACGACTGACAACTCAGTCCGAGCCGAGATGTTCGATTGAAAGCGGCGCTTGCACCCTGCAGTAAGTTCGCCATCGTCCAGAGCCCTCCCGCACGCAAGACAGACATCTCGTTCGCTCGGCTGCTGGGTCGGTCGCCGACTGACGCCTCTGCCTTTACAGCTACCTCATCGCCGACTCTATCGTCTACCTCGTCATCGCGGACCGTTCGTACCCTCGCAAACTCGCCTTCTCCTACCTCGCGGAACTCGCCACCGAATTCGCGCGCTCCTACCCACCCGAAATGTCGCTCAAGCCAGGCCTGCGACCATACGCCTTCGTCAAATTCGACACCTTCATCCAACGAACAAAACGTTTGTACCTCGATCCGCGAGGAGCAGAGGCGAGTGGGAAAGGTGGGCCAACGGCGAGCGGGTTGGACAAGTTGAATGAGGACTTGCAGGACGTCACGCGCATCATGACGAAGAACATGGAGGACTTGCTGTGGCGAGGCGACTCGCTCGACCGTATGTCGACTATGTCGTCGTCGCTCCGGGACGAGTCGCTCAAGTACCGCAAGGCCGCGCGCAAGATCAACATCGATGCGGCGATTCGCAAATGGGCGCCGATCGGAATACTGGGGCTGTTCTTCTTCGTGTTTGTGTGGTACCGGTTCTGTGCGTTCACACCTCTACCTTCTCGAGCGTCAGACTGACCCTCCTTTGCTCTCGCCCGCAGGGTAGCGTCGTATGTAGATGTCTAACTGCATTCTGTACATGCTCTACATCGTACGCAGCGCAGCGTGTTCGTTCTGAGAGTACGGACTCGCGTCTCCCTCGGCTCTCGAACTTCTGCTCCTCCTCTCGCTCTGCTCGCTGAACAACCGCTTCATCGATGACGGCATTTTACAAGAAGCTCAAACGGCAGAAGCTTGGATCAGAACACAAGGAGAGAAAGTGAAGGACGAGAATACGACGATGCGTCTAGGCGGGCTTTTCAGGGCGAGACGTTGGGCGAGTTGCCTGCGCCGGGTGCGACGCCGGGAAGCGAGATGCCGATGTTGTCGGGAAGAGCCTGCGTGATGGAGAAAGCGTCAGTGCACGCGAGACGGAGGATGGAAGGAAAGGAGCGCACGATGTCCGGGTCCTGGTCCTTCAGCAACTGTCGAAGCGAGAAACCAGCGTCAACAGCAGTACGAGGAGGCGTATGAGAGAGCAAACGCGCGTGTCCACCGAAGAGCACCGGGCCCTCCCGCTGCTTGAAGTCGTAGATGCGCTTCTCGACCTCGGGACCTGCGGGCGCGATGAAGTCAGCTGGCCGGGAATGAGGAGCGACCAGGCAGTGTTCCGCGCTGGTGGTGGCATCTGCTGCGGCAGCCAACTTACGGAAGTGCCTCAGGAGACCCTGGACTGGCCACGCTGCGGCGTCACCGAGCGCGCAAATGGTGTGGCCCTCGATCTGCTTCGTCAACTCCCACAACATCTCGATCTCGCGCTCGTGCGCGCGTCCCACAACCATCCGGTTCATCATCTTCTCGAGCCAAGTCGTTCCCTCGCGGCAAGGCGTGCACTGTCCGCACGACTCGTGGCTGTAGAACTTTGAGAAGCGGGCGATGGCACGGATCACGTCCGTCTCTTTGTTCATGACGATGACTGCGCCCGTGCCGAGTCCGGACTGGAGGTCGCGGAGCGAGTCAAAGTCCATCAGGGCTTCCTCGCAGTGGTGCTTCGGGAGGATCGGGACCGATGAACCGCCCGGGACGATGCCGAGGAGGTTGTCCCAGCCGCCGCGGACGCCACCGCAGTGCTTCTCGACGAGCTCCTGCAACGGGATCGACATCTCCTCCTCGACGACGCAAGGGGTGTTGACGTGACCCGAGATGCAGAAGAGCTTGGTTCCCGAGTTGCGCTCGCGACCGAAATTGTTGAACCACGACGCGCCGCGACGGATGATGGTCGGCGCGACGGCGACCGTCTCGACGTTGGCGACCGTGGTCGGGCAACCGAAGAGGCCGGTGTCGGCGGGGAAGGGCGGCTTGAGACGCGGCTTGCCCTGTTTGCCCTCGATCGACTCGATGAGCGCAGTCTCCTCGCCGCAAATGTAGGCGCCGGCACCGCGGTGAAGGTAGACGTCAAAGTCGTAGCCCGAGCCGCACGCGTTCTTGCCGATCAGGCCGGCCTTGTACGCCTCCTGGATCGCCTGCTCGACGTGGTCCGACTCCATGAAGAACTCGCCGCGGATGTAGATGTAGGCTGCAGGAGCGGGCGCAGTGGTTGGAAGCAGGAATGTTGGCGAAGAGGGGTCCGAAGGCGAGTGGAAAGTCGGGAGATGTCAGCTTGCGGTCCCTGGGCACATTAACGTGGGAGCGAGCGCACCGGCGTTGGCGTTCATGGAACGGCCGGCGACAAGACATCCCTCGATGAGCTTGTGGGGGTCGCCGCGAAGGATCTCCCGGTCCTTGCTATACCAGAAACACGCAAAAGTGGGTCAATCTCGGTCACAACATGTCGCAGGATCGTTCTGAGCAGGTGTACGCCACCAGGAGAAGCGAGATCTCCGAGTGACCTCTGCCCGAAGGGTTGTCGAGGGAGGAACGCCTGCTCATCGCGGTGTCGAAGCGGCGGAGATGGAACGCACCAAGTGCCAGGCTCTCCCTCGTCAGCATTGACGACCAAATAGCGCGGGCGACCGTCCTTCTCCCATCCGGGCTTGTTCATAAAGGACCACTTAAGGCCCGAGGGGAAGCCAGCGCCGCCACGGCCACGGAGACCCGAGTCCTTGATCTGCTGAATAAGCCACGAGTCTCCCTTGAGGACGATGTCCTTCGTGCGGTGCCAGTCTCCGCGCGCCTGTCCGTCGCGAGCGAGCAAAGGGTCAGCGATTCCCGACGGACACAGGTCGAGGTGGAATGGAGTGAAAGCGAGCGGCGAGGGCGGGACTGACCATTGCGGCCTTGAGTCCGTGGTCCCCCTGCCTGTACGCATTCGTAAAGATGCGGTCCTGGTCGCGCAAGCCGCCGTGGCGCTTGACCGGGTTGGCGGCAGCGTCTTGGACGGCGGCGTACGCTCGTCGCGCCGTGTGCTGGACCGCCGTGGGCATGGCGAAGCGTCGTCCACCGACGCGAGTCGCTGCAGCAAAGATCGGGCGAGCCAGCTGCATCGTGTGCGATGTGTGCGAGCACAAGAGACGAAGCCAATGAGCAGGAGGAGGTTGGATGGCGGCCACACGCACCCGCTTGCGCGGCTGGCTTCCGCTGCTGTGCTATGCTCTCATACAGAGTCTGCAAGGATTCGCCTGCTTGCTCGAAGTCGTCCCGTGGCGTTGTCGCGTCGAACGGACACTCTCCTCGCCGTCGTCTTCATTGCCTCATCCTGTACATCGAGACAAAGGGCGGAATACCTAGCAAGGACCTTTTGAACCAGCAGAGCATCGCCGGATTCCAAAGCGCCCGCCCACGCCGAGTTGCGGCGGACTTCCTTCTCCTCGTCGACACACGCTTCGGGCCTCTCTATCAAACATGCTGCCAATCCAAGTCACTCTCCTGTGCGCAGCTTTGCCCCTTAACCCTGTGCATCTCCGCTTTCCAGTCGAAGTCGGGATCGAGCAGACGTTGTCGCAGTTCATTCCGTTCCTCCTCGACGCCCAACTTGTGACCGTCGAGCGCGAACTGCTCGACATTGTCCTCGATTCGTTGCGCGAGTTCTGCTCGCCGTCTCCGCGACACGAGCGGATAATCAGCCAAGCTAGCTTGTCTCGCAGTTGCGAGCCATACATTCTCACCGCCCGTTTCAACGTTTGGAACCCCTTTCCTCTCCCCACACCACCCTTTCCCAATTTCGCTGACCACGCCCGTGCTTTGGTCACAGCCATGCAGTGCCTCTTGAGTGGTGGGATTCGCCCCGGGTGCGCCTGGATCGTCGCGAGCGCCGCACCCTTGACCCGCTTCAAGCGACGGTCAAGCTCGTTCCGGTATAACGCGCCACAGAACAGGTGCGCTATACTTTTGCCCTTGCCTGTGCCGGTCGGCTGAACCCTGCTAATACCGACTCGTCGCCAGGATGCTTCCGTCGTCGGCCATCTCGTTGCTCTTGCGGTGTGCGGTTGTCTGATTTTACGAGAGGGCCAAGTACAGGGCGCATGACATGACCATCGACCTTCAGGTCCGCAATCTGAGCCCCAAGCTCGCTCTTTCCATCGACCGAATCCTGACATTCGGCAAGGTTCATCGGCCTCGACCCGACGTGCCCGGCGAAGGTGGCACGTCCAGCGCCTCTAGCAGTGCTGAACAGGATGATTTGTCCAGCGTTTCTCCAAAATACCTGGTAAACTTGATTGAGACGGTGACAAACAGTGTCGTCGCGATCGTCTCGGCACCCCTCTCGCATGGTCGCTTTTACAGGACGCTTCTGCTCGTATGCGAGACATACTTGGCGTTCCACATGGCACAGCGCAGCCTCGTCAATGCGGAAGATGCCCTCTTCGACTCGGTTCTCGCCGCCATCCTCGCTCGCAAGGACTTCAGGAGGACGGTGGCCGAAAGGAGGAGCGTGCACAGCCCGTAGGTTTCCCGCAACATCATCTTCAGTGTCGGCCCGCCTTCATCGAGAGCGCGAGAAACGCTTGCTGGCTGTCAACGCTCTCTCGTGCGTTCTCTCGACGCTACTCTCGTCATGCGGAGGCGTCTTCGCAACCGGCTATACGCAATGCAGGACTAATGCTACAACACACCCCGCTAGATAAGATTACTCGCCGACCTTGCGACCCCTCGCATCCTCCGGCGACAACTCGATCTCGCTCGTCAAATCTGACAAGAATGCCGCATCCGCCCTCTTCAGCCTCGCCAGTCCGTCGACACCCGTAGACGAATCGAACGACCGATCCGCGTACTCGCTGGATTCGTCCGTCTGAGTCGAGTCGCTCGACATCTTCGACCCGCGAAGGTCGAGCGTTGCGATGGGTGGAGACGGCGGAGCGCTTCGGTCGTAATATTTCGAGGGCGGTGATCGGTTCTTGAGCGGGCTGGGGTCCGACCCCGTGCTGGACTTGGGATTGCGGATGGACTGCAAAGTCTGGTTCATCAAGGGCGAGCCGATGTCGCCAAATCCGAGACTGGCGGGCTTCATCTCGCTCGCCAACGAGTCGAACGACTCCTTGAGCGTACGACGAGGTGCGTCGTACTGCAGCGAGGGCGAATGCTCGTGTTGGCGGGCTGTGTTGGCGGAAGTCGTTCGGCTCATCGTGAGAGTTGGCGAGGCGAGGAGGGAAGACTCGCGGCGTCGATGACTGGCATCGGAGCTCGAGTGCTGAGAGTGGACGGAAGGGGAAGAAGCGGCGACGGGAAGGCCGCCGCTAAGCTGAGGCGATTTGCTGTGTTGCGTCGAGCTGCGAGACGGACGGCGGGAGTGACCGATCGGTGGTAGTCGTCCAGCACTCATACTGTCATTTGTCCGCATCGATGCGCTCGAGCACGCCAGTCCGTCTCGAGCCATCTCGGCAGAGGCCAGGCGTGCCCCCATCATCACGTTCTCCCGCTCGAGCAGCTCTTCCCGCTCACACGCTTCGGCGAGCTCGCGGCGCAACACGTCAAGCTCTTCTTCGGCCGACGTCGCCCGCATCTCCCATTCCTGGTGAGCGTCGACCAGATCTGCAAGCTTCTCCTGCACGCGTTCCGGATGTCCGCCGAGGTGCTGTTCGGCGAACGTCAATTTTCTTCACCCACGCAATACTTGGAAACCATCTTACCTGCTTGACAAGAGCCGTGATTTGTTTCTCCCGCTTTAGCTCCGCATCGAGACTGTCCCGCTGAGACCGGACGTCGGAGAGGGTCGAGCGAGTCTCACAAAGCGCATCTAGGAGAGCGTCCCGCTCAAGCTCGGCCTTGTCGAGCTCAGCCTTGACAGCCGTGTACCTGCGGAGAAATCGATGAGCGGTTGCAAAGCGAGAGAAGGGGCAGAAACGCACTTGAAGAAGATCTCCAGTTTGTCCATATTGCGTATGCTAGTAATGTCATCTGTCGCGGGGCGTCGCTCGTCGTCTTCGTCGACGAGGTCGCCGCCCGTGCGCGAACGCCGTCGCATCTCGGAGCGGTAAAAGCGAGCCGCGCCTCGTTCCGGAGTGACGGGATACCAGGATGAGGCATCGCCAGTGGTGGAACGGGACAGAGATCGACGAGTCGGCTGGTCGGAGACAGGTTCTCCGGCGTCGTTGGGCAGTTCGTGGAGAGAAAGGGAGCGGTCTAGCTGCTGTTCGCCCGAGCCTTCCCCGCCGGCATTCGAGATCTGTCGCCGAAGGTCGCGTCCGGCGCCGCTCCTGAGTCTGTGGAGAAGGTACCGGGTTGCGCGAGGGCTGGTCTGCGCGAACTGCGAGTTGCGCGGGGATGTGGGCCGAGTCGCGAAGCCGGCGAGGCCGTTCTTGGTCGAGACTGGCACGTCAACGCTGTCAGTCTCGCTTGCAGCGTCATTGATGCTCGTAGGCGAAACGACGCCGTCCGGGGTGCCTTGGTGTCGCAAGCGAGTCGTGATGGGGAGGACGAGCGGGCGCATGCCGGTCGTACTGCTCGCATCGCTGTCCGTCCGTCGGCGCGCCGTCAAAGGTGAGGTCGGCACGAAGGAGGGCGAGATCGGGTGCGCGATCGATGAAGGCGTAGCCGGCGGTAATGGCTGGTCGGCTGAAGCGCTCGAAGTCGAAGTCGATAACGCTGCGGCCTGATCGCCCTGAGACGCAGGCAGCTCCTGTTTCACCTCGTCTTGTTCAATCGTATCCTGCGCCCCCGGCTCGCCCTCGTCGTCCTGCTCGTACTCGGAAACGATCGCTATCTCATCCTCCGCCGCCTCTGCGCCATGCGGAGTACTCGCCTCGGCGGCTTCGTCAGTTGGACCGTCCGCCTCCATCGGCACATTCTCCTCGACCTGAGTGACAGCCGATGAGCTCGTATGCGAGGCGTCGTCACTGACCTGCGGCGGATCGACCTGCGGACTGTCGGCCTCAGTACCCCTGTTCGTCGGGCCGAGGTGGACATCCGAGTCCTCTGTCGGGCGCTTCGTGCCCGCGTTGCGCACCGAGTCGGATGCTGGCGATGGGGTCGGAGGCGGAAGGCCGGGTAGAGGCTTGTCGGCAATAGTCGAAGCTGTCGATTCGGCAGAGGCGCGATGAGGCGAAGGAGCGACAAGCGTCGGAGAGGAGGATCTGCAACAAGAGGAAGGTCAGCGGAATAATGCTAACGACCGTAAAGTGCGTACTCACTCAACCTCGATTGTCGGCTCGTGTCCCACGCCGGCGAGAACCTCCTGCGCGTCCTCGTTCTCTTCCTCGCCAACGAGTCCTCGCGCTTGCTCAAGCGCGTTGTTGAGCGCCGTGTCCATGTCGACGCCGGAGAGGCTTGTGCTGGCCTCGAGTGTGCTTCCAGCCTCGCTCGGCGCGCACGTGGGTGTCGGACCGGAAGCGGAGGCCAAGCTGAGGAGCCGCTTCATCCGCTCGTATGCCTTTTCCATCTCGAAGATGCTCCACTTCCGTGCGGTACGAGGCGTGAAGGTATCTTCGGAGGTCCCGGCGGGAGAATATGCGGCGATGGGACTTGGCGCGCGAAGCGAGCCAGGTGAGGGTGACGACGGATCCGCACGAGCGGGATTTGGCGAGCTCTTGAGGGGAGTGTCGAAGCCGCCTCGCGAGGATGGGCTGGCGACAAGCGACAACCGGCCAGATGCGGCGAATCCAGCCTCCATTCGGGCGATCTCGCGCTCCATCTGCTCGAAGGTAAGAGGACTCTCCGTGTCGCCAAACTTGGGCAGCGGCGGGCTCGCAAAGGCGAAGGTAGGCAGGGACGAGTAATTACTAGTGTCAATTGTCGGGTCGAAGTCTTTGACCGAGGCGGTAAGCGGAAGACGAACGGGCGGAGGTGGGAATGACGGGCGGGACTGGAGAAAAGGGTCGCCTGACGATTTGCGACCCCCCAAAGGCGAAGGAACGAGAGGCAACGGAGCCGGGGAGATGTCATTACCGTCGAGGTAGCTGTGCAAGGAGAAGGGATGCTCGCCGCCCGGTGAACTGCTGAAGGAGAACTCGCGCAGCGAACGGTCGTGCGAGTCGTGTCGGCCGACGACGGGCGAGTCGACCTCTCGCTGATCCTCGTCATCGTCGTCTTCTTTTTCCTGCGGCTCAAATGGTCGCTGCGGATGGCTCGGTGGCGCCACTCCTTCTGACGCCCTTTCCGCCTGCCGCGCTCGAAGCTCCTCGATCAGCTCACCGAGCGGACTTCCGACAGGTCGTTCATCGCTCTGCCCTGACTCATCGTACACGCTAGGCGAGCCCTCCCCGATAGGTGTCGCCGTCGCCTGTAAGGACGAGACGCGAGGCTGCGGCGAGACGAGCGAGCCGACAGACTTGCTCTTCCGCAGGCCGGCAAATGGGTCGTGGAGCGTCGGTGGACGAGGATCAGCGAAGAGGGTAATTGAGGGTCGTCGAGGCTGAGGAGCGGCAGAGTATTCGGCGGGACCTAACGTTGCAGAGGACGAGTTGGATCGCATTGAGGCATCGCTAGGACGAGAACGAAGTGGCGGAACAGGCGAAAGGGAGTAGTCGGCAAAGCTGAACGACTCTGGTCGATCCTGACTGAGCGGCGCGGCTGAGTCGACGGGAGGGAAGCTGTCGAAGTCGAGAGGGGGGGTGTTCGGCGAGGAGGGCGAGATTGGGTAGCTGCTTCGAGGTTGGGCGGACGTCGTAGCGTGCGTGATCGGCACCTCCTCGAACTGGGGCGGGAAGGGCTTCAATGGACGCTGCTGCCCTGCTGATCCCTCCACCGACGACACCGACCCTCGCAGCCCAAAGCTGGCTCTCGCCTGTCCAAGCAGAGCGCTCAACGACCTTCCTCGATGCTCTTCCTTATTCGTCGGGTCGACCGGCGGACTGTTCGGCGCCTCCACCTGCTCCGCCTCCGGACCGGCCAGCTGAGGCGTAACAACCGGCCTGACCGAGTGCCGGCGTCGCAGCGCTCCTGCCGTTACGCCATCCGAGCTGGGCGACGAGAAAGCTGGAATTGGCGGAGCGAGCTGGTCGGACCAGTAACTGCTTCGCTGCTCCGAAGGTGTTGAGCCCGCACTCTTGCCTCTCGTCAACGTCTGACTCTCCCAGTCGCTCGGAAGCGTCGCGCCTGGTAAGATGCGCGAGCTGCGGTTACTTTGTCGTGAGGCGGAACGGGTCTTCGTATCCTGCTCGACGGCTTGCTGTGCGCGGAGAATCGAGAGATGCGTTTCGCTGGGTGGGCGAGCAAAGTCTTGCGAGATGCGGCCGAGCAATCGGCGCGAGAGGACGGGCGGAGGATCAGGGGAGACGCCCGTTGCGGAGTCGACTGGTGCGGAGACGGAGGCGGGAGTGAGGGTTGGTTCGGCCGGCGAGTAGACGGAGGTGCGAGGAGAGGGCGAGTCGTGCGGAAGCGGGAGCGCAAGAGAGGTCGAGTTTGGCCGTAGGGGAGGCGAACTTCGTCGTTCGGGCGTGATGATGGGCCGGCTGGCTGAGCGAGGACTTGCCGCTTCTCGAGCCGGCAGACGCATGAAAGGCGACGCATCGCTTCCCGCGATGTGCGAGAGCTGATGCGGCGAGAGGACCGAACGGGGCGAAGTCGGCGGCGCAAGACCTGCCGACAGGACCTCGTCGACACTTCGCTTCGTCCCGCTGTCAGAGTGCATGCTGCCATACTCGCCCTCCTCGCCGCTGAAGCGAAGCTGTGGGAGCATCGGTGCCTTCGCCTTGGGCGACCTGCCAGCATCCTGCAACTTGGCAGGATGTGAGACGCTTCTCCCGATGCCAGATCCTGCTGGCCCGCTGAAGCCCTTCAGTCCGCTGCCCGTCCGTGCGACGACACTCTGCGGCGCCGAGATTCCCGCCGCCTCCGCCTCCTCGCCACGCAGGATCTTCGGTCCTTTGCTGCCGCTGCCGCTGCCGCCTCCGAAACTGCCGAAACCTAGGGACTGAAAGCGAGTCTTGAGCGACCGGATCGATGGCAGAGTCGAGCTCTTCTTCGCATATCGTGGAAGCGTTCGTTGGAGCTCAGGAGAAGATGTCAAAGAGCGTCGGCAATGTAACGCGGCGGAAGGAGGGGGAGGACCGCCGAATGGGTCGGAGACGGAGCGAGACGAGTGATGCTTTCGCCCACCGAATTTGCCGAATGGCGAGCGAGGCGCATGGTGCACTGGCTCGGGGGCCCGCGCAACGTCTGGCACCATGGGCGGGCTGCGAGAGAAGCGAGATCAGCTTCCGCGGACAGTGCGACTTGCGGCCCGGCGATAACGCCTCGAGAACGACAAGTGAGATGGCTGTACGCACACTGGACTTTCTGGCGTCCTGCAGCACGGGTTGACCGCTAATATCGTGCGTGCGCGAGTGTGCGAGGCCGTGACAAGCGAAAGTCGGGAGTGCGGAGGTTCAACGATGAACACGCAGTCGACAGGGAGCTCTGGCGGGCTGGTAAGGCTGTCAAGCCAGTGTAATCAATGTGTTCAGCAATTCAGCATGTGCAGCGAGTCCAGCGAGAGCAGTGGGAGGATACACGGGCGTGCCAACCTCGCAAGAGCTCTCCCGGAGCAGGAAAGTGCAAGGTCGTCTCCAGGACCCCGGCTTGTCGAGCCCATTATCACAAAAGGGATCGCCTGACAATCTTTCTCTTACAACAGCGCAGACGAACGAGTGAATCCGCAGCGAGGGCTCGCCGGTTCGCCTTCAGAGTGAGGAGGGTGCAACGGTATTGCGGTTACATGCTGAGGATGCAGTGCCTATGTCCGCGAGAGCGAGAGGCGACAAAAACGACCCTCATTCACTCCCTCTTCGGCCCGTTCGTACTCCATCCCCTCGCAGGTCCCGGGACTGTCGGAACTGGCGGCGGCGTGATCGCTTTCTTGAGCAGCTGCCAGATGACAACCCACGATGCGGCGACGGCGAGGAGGGCGAGGACCGGGTGCGAGGTCGACCAGTTGTAGAACGAGGTGAAGCGGTCGACGGTCGACTGCAGGAGAAGAGTCAGTCCCGCCTCTTGATGAAGGGAGAAAAGTCACGCACGAAAGCGAAGCGCTCAAGGAACTGCCGAGACGAATGCGATGTAGCGCGTCCCGTGTAGATGCCGCGCTCGATCAGCTCGTAGACGCCGGAACTGTCGACGCCGAGCGGCTCGCCGGCGAGCGTAGTCGACCAGTAGCTGAGCGCCTGCATCAGCCAGGAACAAATTCAGTACAACGCTCAAAGGAGAGCAGGCGTAACGAGATGACTGCCGGAGGCACCTTGGGATCGGTCACAACCAGCCTCGGCCCGTCTTTCGCCCCCATCTTAACATCGTACATACTCCTCACCCATCCAGCCCACTTGTCTCCATCCACCCAAGCCCACAAGACATCCCTTCCCTTCTTCTCCGCCGGCAAAGTCCGCCTCCGTTCCGCCCAGCCCTTCGCGACTCGCTCGAAGGACCGGAGAGTCGCGTCAAAGTCGCCGCCGAGGCCTTTCTTACTGAGCACGGCGAGTCCGACGAGAGGTGGATTGCCATCGGTCGGGAGGAGGTCGTTGAAGTTTGCGGCGTTGAGCTCCGAGACGCTCGGTAGCTTCGCTGCTCGAAGCCAGAAGCGCGTCATGTCGAGGCGCTTACGGATGGGCAGCGGGTGTGACGGAGTAGAGAGCGGGAGGGCGAAGGTGTCGTAGGGCTCCGTCGAGTGGTCCTTGAAGGAGATGAAGGTCGGCTGGTCGTGTGGGACGGAGAAGAGGGAGAAGAGGTCGGGCGAAGTTGAGCTGTAGACGGGAGAGGAGCCCATGAGCGACTTGGCGGCGCCGAGCGCGACGTCCTGGATGCAAGGGCGTCAGCGAACGATAACGAATCCGGGCGGACTAAGGAAGCGCACCGTGTCGTCCTTCTTCGTGTCGGAGGCGTGCAAGAACAGGATAAACGCCTCGTCCTCCTTCGCAGCGTGTCGCAGCTCGTACTCGTTCGCGATAGGCTTGACACTCGTCCTGCAGGAGATGCGTCGATCTTTATTCGCGGCGGATGCGGAGAACTAAACTCACGCAGACATCGCCTTGAGCGCAAAGTCGCGGAATGCATCCACCGAGCGCTTGCCCATGTACTCGACCGAAGCGCCCTTGTTGTAGCTGCGACAGAGATTCAGGGTCAGCTGAAGAAGGGTCATCGTCGCTCGAGCTTCTACGCACAACTGCAGAGTCGGGTAGGCCTTGACGCCCTCTTTCCGGCATGTCTTCTTGTTCTCATTCGCGTCGCAATCCATCTCGTAGATCCGAATGCCCGAAGGCGCGACGGCGGCAGCGAGGTCTTTCCACTCTGCTCGAGGAAGAATCGTCAGTTTTCCTCCGCGCATACACATGTTTCGCACTACTTACTTGGCGCAATCTGCTTGCAATGACTGCACCACGGCGCGTAGAACTTGACAAAAGCGGGCGGCGCGTCAGGCTCTTTCAGGAGGCCGACCTCGTCCGCCTTGAGCGTAAGGACCGTGCCGTCGATCGCCGGCCAGTCATAGCTCCGCTTCGCCTCGGGTGTGGCGGGACGCTGCGCGACGAATGCGGGAGGAGCGAACTTGGCGGCTGTGGTGGTCGAGGCGGGTGGGGTTTGGGTCGAGGTGGTAGGAGTAGGGACGGCGTCTGCGGGATCGTCGGAGGTGACGAGCAGAGGGGGGCGGTACTCCGCCTCGTCGGCTTCGGCCTCATCGAGCAAAGGTTTGAGGTCTTCGGCCTGTGTAGCCGAGTCCTCTTTCTCCTCCTCTGCCTTCGTGTCACCTGCGATCCGCATAACGGACAGGTTCGGCCGGCCTGCAACCTTCTCCTCCTCGGCCTCGGTCGGCAGCCGCGCCTTTCCTGCGCCAGCAACCCGTCGCTCGCCAGACAGAGGCTTCTTCCGCTCGCCCATCCCGACCTGCGCATCAAGTTCCGCCTCCTTCTTGTCCCAATTCTCCTCCACTGTTCCTTCCTTCGCACTCTGCTCCTGCTCCTCCTTCTCCCTCGCCAGCTTCTCCGCCTTGACCGGGTAATGCTCCTCGACGAACTTGGCTAGCTCTTCCAGCGTCCGCCGGCCCTCGTACTCCTCCTTAAATGTTCCGCTTTCGTACAGGTAGATTGAGGGGTAGTATTTGATGTTGTGCGAGTGGCAGAGGTCGCCGTTGGCGGCGCAGTCGACTTGAGCGAAGTGGAAGTCGTGCGAGGCGGCGGCGTCACCGAAGGTGTCGACGACTACAGGCGCGACATGGCGTCAATGTGCTGGTCTCACGCATGTCAACGAGGTGTAGGCACTCACGCTCCTGCCATTTCGGCGCGAATGCTTTGCAGTGCGAGCAGTAGGGGCTGCAAGGGGGACGGCGAGGTCAGCTTTCGGATCCCGCGAAGCCCTAGGCGCGTTGTAGCGCACGAGTAGTGTTCAACGAGCCTGTGAACATGCAGAAGGGGTTAGCTACCGTTGGTCTTCCGGAGAACAGACGCGAGCGGTCCATGACAGCGTCTGCCGGCATCGAGTTGCGTTTGGCGCCGGACAAGCTGTTGTAGACTCACCAAGTCCCCTTGCCGACTTCTGCGTCCCACGTCTGCTCCGTGAGCGAGTCTCCCACAGTCGAGATCGGGGCAGCTGATGACAGCAGGGCGGACGTGGCGAGCGCCAGGAGGGTCGCCCGCTGCCGCATAGTGAACTACACTCGCTATAACGTGTCTCAGCGAGCTGGTCAACGTGCAGGAGGGTCTCCGAGCGCGCAGATGTCGGAGGTCTGCCGAGGTGGAGGGGAAGGGAGAACGGAGGATGGGAAGAGATAAGAAGCTCGGGCGGCGCTCTGGGACAGAGGGGATGAGCAGCTCAGAATCAAGCCGGTCCTCCAGCTGGATGCGAGTGTGTGAAGCAGAAGGAGGAGGAGCGGGAGGTGTTCGCCGAAGACAAGGCGGGCGACTTTCGCTTGCGAGTGGGTCATCCCGGATACCAAACCAGCGAGTCGGGGTAGAGTGATGCTATAGTCCATATCCTTTCGAAGAATCCCGAGGATGAGCGTGCTGTCTCCAAAGATTGCGACTCCGACTTTCTCCTGCGAAAGCTTCTTGCACGAGAGCTCTCTCGCCGCCCAAGGTCCTCAATTGTATTCGATACCACGGGTATATATACAGGCCAAGTGGGCGAAAGACTGTAGGCGAAGGAAGGAAGGCGGACGAGCGGAGAAAGGGCGCAAAAAGGACAGAAGGGCCGAGAAATCGTGGGGCGGGGGTAGGGCGAGCGAGGCGTAATCTGGATGCGCGTCAAGCTTCAAGGAGGCGAAGTGAGCTGGGTCTGGTGAGAATAGATGGTCAATGAAGGGCAGTGGACGGATAGGGAACGTTTCGACTTTACCTCCGTCTACGACGTTTGCGCGACTCGCTCGAGCTCTACCAGCTTCAGAGGGAGAGCAAGATGCGCGTACTCCTTCGGCGAAATCTCGACACGTTCCGCCCACGAGGCGAGGAAGTCCGTGGCTTCGACGACGAATTTGTTCAGAAGGTCGAGGTCGTCATATTGCGCCACGTCCTCCGGCATGTTGAAGGCTGGATGAGGATATGAGGCAGTTGGAGTCATACTGAGGCTCTTGCCTCGACTCGAGAAATAGTCGCGAGCCGCCAGTACATCGTATGCCTCGGCAAATCCGCTGACTCGTAATATCACAGAGCCAGGAGCCGCTGGTCATAGCGCTCGCACAGCGATCGAAGAGCTTCACTTGTCCCAGTACCAGCAAATCCCCAATCCCCCTCACCGTCGAAGAGTGGCACGCTTATGAGTGCCTGCAGCGCTGGTAGGCTGCTTGGTAGTCGATGAGTATTATGAGGGGCGAGACGCCGCATTCGACGACTTCGACAGTCCGCAGCGGGGGAAAGGACGTAGCGCTTGTGAAGGCGAAGGTCGACTCGTCAGGATGGGTGGGTTCTTCCGCCCATTCGAGGCGGATGCGCTGGATAGACATCCTGAAGTGCGAGATGAACAACTCCTGAGATGGCTGGATAACATCGGCCTTCAGGGCGAGCGATGTCAAGGTAGGCCACGCCCTGTCCTTCGCCAACGTGATCCCGCTGATGTCTAGCTCTTCAGGACTGGTGATCGAAGGCCGGCAAGGTGAGGGATAGTGCTGCAGACACCGGAAGGACAGCTTTCAGTTTAGTCGCGTCGGTAAGACTAAAGGCGAAGGTCGTAATAGACGGGGAGGCCTTCAGGCCGATCGCTAGATTCCATCGCGGTAATGCCGCGTATTGCAACGAGTCGAGTTGGCCGAACGACCGCCTGAGCTCCCCGCCCGCGAAGAATTCGGCATCGCTAAGGTCATAGTTCAGGTCCCGGTAGAGCGCGTCGTGGCAGAAAGTCACGATGCGCTCATCGTTCACGGTAACTCGCCTGACGTTGATGAAATTGGGCAGGTAGCTGAGAAAAGCGCAGAATCGGTTTGTGTCCGCCTCGTCCAAGATAATCTCGCGGAAGTGCAGAGCGTGCCGGGATGCGATGCGGAGCCGGAAGGCGGGTCTGCCTGCCTTAGAGACTCGGACAGAATGGTCATCGACCTTGTATCAGCGCAGTACAGATGACAAAGTGTAACGACCTACGCGAAAGCGGAACGGAGCAGTCACCTCAGCGCAGCCGTGCGAGACAGATGCCAGCGAGCTCAGACTATGTCCGATTCGTACACCCCAGCCACAGTGCAGCGTCAAGAAGTCGGGCGCATCGTTGCCAAACTGCTTCTGCATGTGCTTGTCGTTCTCGCGCCACCACTCGTCCTGAAGCCAGCACAACTCGGCCATGCGTGACTTGACTTCGTTGGAAGGCTGTTGAGGCAGGCGCGAGGCGTGAGAGTCGGCTGAGGTCACGACAAGTTGGGCGACATGGCGAACGACGCAGCGGGCTGAGAGGGGGGAGAAAGGGTTCGACAGGAGGGGACGGTTGCAGGCGGAGGGAGAGGTCGGGCGAGCGGCGGCCTGTTGTGGGCATCGAGATACGTGTCAGTACGGCTGACAGACACTTGGCGAGGCGTCCAGAGGCGTGCCTACCCCGTAGGCGGATCCGGCGAGCACAAGGACGAGATGAAGGCAAGCGTCGAGAGAAGCAATCGCGAGACTGGACGTGGACTGGGGAGTTGTGGGGGCAATCGTTGCAGCAGTCTGAGCAAGCTGGCAAGCCTCCGCGAGCGGTATGCGCGGTGCGCGTGAACGGACAGAGGAACAGCAACTCGCGTAACTCGCTCCGTCGCTCTCTCGAAATGTTCATGATCGGCCAAGTTAGTCTCTCGGAGCAGTCCGCGGACTCACTGCGATACTCAAGCTGTGCAACGATGCGACGCGAACAACGTAACCGGAAAGCGACGCTCTACTTCCGCTTGACCACGCCCTCGAGCATGTCGTTCCCGGCGATATGGAACTCGGACGCCCCCAACGCCTGCGGCCCACGCATGAGCTTCTTCATCCTCTGCTCCGCATCCATCGCCTTCCTCTTCCTCGGTCCAACCTCGAACCCGCCCTCCTCCTCCCTCGGCCTCGCTCCGCCAGCCGACACCCGCGCCCGCTTGTTCGACCCGCCCTTCTTGCTTGACGAGCCGGTGTGGGCGCCGGGTGCTTCGCGCATACCGAAGGATTTGGCGAGGTGGCCGAGGTGTAAGGCTTTGGTGTTAAAAATGTGCTTCTCGGAGGAGGGATGGGTCGCGTAGGCTCGGATGTGCGCTTGGAAGGCCTTGCGCGCGAGTGAGGCGGTCTGCGGGTGGTGCTCGAGTCAGCAAGACGAACAACCGAGGTGAGTTGAAAGGATCTGACGCACCTCTTCAGACGTGTTCACCCAGCGCTCGAAGCCCATTTGCACATCCGTCGCCCTCGTCTCGTATTCCCTCCCCTCCCCTCCATATCCCTCCCTCAAGACCTGCTCGACGCCCACCTCACGCATACGGACTTTCTTCCCATGCGCAGAGACTGAAGACGAGTTGATCCCGTCTTCGAGGAAGGAGGTGTAGGCTAATTCGGAAGGGAGGATAAAAGAGTAGGCTGTGCCTTGGGCGCCGGCGCGGGCTGTCCGACCGACTCGGTGGACGTACTCCGTCACGCCGCCCTGCAAACCCATTCGTCAGCTCGACCCGATGCGAGAAAGGGAGGATGTGGAACGCACTTCAGTCGGCGCATCAACCTGCACGACACACCCAACATTCTTGACGTCCAGTCCACGCGCGGCGACACTCGTGCACAACAACACTCCCGCGTCCGTGTGCAATCCCTTCCGCTTCCCTTCCTCGATCGTGTACGGGCTCGAGAAGGCAGAGAGGGACGAGAGACGAGTTTGGAGAGGGAGGGAGCCGTGCAGGCGGTAGATGGGCGTGCTGGGTAGTAGAGGGTGGAGCGAGACGAGTCGCGCCAATTCCGCCTTTTCGTCTTCCACCCCCTCCTCTTCCTCGTCGTCCGCATCATCAGTCGATGAAATCCCCATCTTCATCTTCCCCAACGCCTTCCACCAGAAGTCCACCGCGTCTGTACAACTCATGAATACCAGAACCTTCATCCCACGCCCGCCGTTCGCCGAGGAGGCTTTGACGAGTAACTTGCGCAGGAGGGCGAGGAGGGTGACGAAGCGCAATTTGGGAGGTACGACGATGTAGTTGTGTTGGAGTTGCGAGGGGGGGGTGAAGCCGGAGGGGAGGGCGAGGGCGGCGGATTCGGCTGCGACCGACTCGTCTTGCTCTTCCTCGTCGTCGTCGTCCTCCGCGCGGTCTTCGTCTTCGACAGCTTCAGCACCTCTCTTCGCACCCTGGGTCAAATCCCTCCTCTCCGGCTCACGAACCCTAACGTCCTCCCTCGCTCCAACGACAACCATCCCCTTCCCACCTTCGTCCGCAGCCTGGTCGGAGATAGCCATCCCAGCAAGCCGATCTACTCCCTCGCTCGCAGTTGCCGAGCAGAGGACCGTCCTTCGTCTCAACGAGCCCGCCGTCCCCTTCGTCGAGGCGGAAGAAGGAGGAGAGCGCCGCGCAAGTTCCTCCAAGATCCCCTTCATTTGTTCCTCGAAACCCAAGTCCATCAACCGATCGCACTCATCCACAATCAACCACCTCAACCCGACCCTCCCTTCCCCTCCACCTGCTGCTCCTCCCGCGCCGCGGGTCCCAAGAGCGACGGTATTCGGGTTCCCTGGCCTTCCTTTCGGCGCTCCGTCTTTCAGCTTGGGCGCCTCGCCCGCTAACCGAAACGCCTCGGTCGTCTTCAAGTGGTCCAACAACCGCCCTGGCGTAGCAACCACAATCGGACACCCTTTTCTCAGTCGGCGCTTCTCATGCGTGCGGTTCGCGCCGCCTACTAGTAGACCGGCCGTCAAAGCGCGAGGCGAGATGGTGAACGGCTTGTTGGGGTTCGGGGAAGAGGAAGGGAGGGAGGAGAGGAGTGTTGAGAGGACCGTGTGGATTTGGGAGGCGAGTTCGCGTGTTGGGGCGAGGATGAGGGCGAGAGTGCCGATTGAGCGGTCCGGGCCGGTGGTCTTCGTCGCCGAGGAGGGGGGGTTGGGAAGCGAGGACGGAGGGAGAGTGAGGAGGTCCTGAAGCATCGGGAGGAGGAACGCAAGGGTCTTTCCGGACCCCGTCTGCGCGCGAAGAATCGCATCGTGCGCAAAGTCCGCCCCCGACGCGCGCCCTTTACCTTTGCCCTTCGAGGCGGAGGTGGAGGGAGGGACGAGTCGAGGAATCGCACCGGCTTGACAGGCTGTTGGTCCGGTAATGCCCAGCTTCCCAGCGAGTCCAGCGACGAGTTCGCGCATCAGTCCGAGTTTCGAGAGTTCCGGCGCTGGGTCGGGTCCCTCCTCTGCTTCGCCTCCGTCGTCCACGGCGTCCTTTGCGGTCGAGGGTACGGACGTGAGAGGCGCGTTGGATGCTTTGGAAGAGACGATAGGTGCGGAGGAGGAAGTGGACGAGTCGGCGGTCGAAGGAAGTCCCTCGGCGGTGAAGAGCGACGAGATGTACTGCTTCTTGCCCGATGGGCCGACTGCCATGTCGAGTCGGCGTTTCCCGCCCTGCATTGCCGGTGCCCCTCCTGCCGTATGCTCCCTCTTTGCGCCTGCTACAGCGTCTGCGCCCTCGTCCGCCGTACTCCGCTTCACCCGCTGCGCTTGCCCCTGCTGCCGGCCTGCGCCCGTCCCCCGACTGGCCTTCCTCGCCTCGATCTGACTCCTCTTCCTCTCCTTTGCGCGATCAGTCCACCGCCCGCCTCTGTGCACCCCGGAGCTGGTTGAGCGAGTGGGAGCTGAGGAGGGGGAGGCGGAGGGAGGGGAGAAGTTGAGGAGGAGCTCGTCGGTCATCTTAGGCCTGGCCAGTGAGCCGAGTGGGCTTGGACAGCTTGTATAGCTGAGAACAAGCGAGGGTGAGCGTGAGCGTGAGAGTGAGCGAGGGAGGGGAGCAAGCTCGCTTGATGCACCGCCTCGCAACCTCATCACCTTGGACAGGCGCCCTTGCACCTGCTTGTGACCGTTTGCGGTTAGCGCCAGTCATACAGCCACATTCGGCGAATCACACTGGCACCGCTCGCCTTCACGCGCCTTCGAGCCGTCCGCTCCCGAATCGACCACCGCCTCACCGGTCATCACTCGTCCAGCACGCACAAGGGCATGCCACGGACGCATTCGGGCGAGGGCAGAGTCAAGTACATCTCGCCAGACGAAGTGGCCGACCTGATTCTCGCAGAGCCAAGGCGGGACGACTTCCTCGTCATCGGTGAGCACCCCGTTCCTCCGCGCTCTCCTCTTGACTCGCTTGGAAGGAGAAGGACAGAGCTGGACGAGCAAGTTGCTGCGATGCAGACGTCCGCTCCACCGATTTCCCAGGCGGGAATCTGCCCGGCGCAGTCAATATCACGACCCGCGAGTTCCGCGACGAGCATTCACTGTGCGTTCCCGCTCTCTCAGCCTTCTTTCTCCCCAAGCTACAGAGAGACACTCACACCGACCCTCCCGCCACTCTCGTCTTCGCAGTACCCGCCTAATCAAGACCCACATCCTCCCACGCCCCTCCCTCCGACTCCTCGTTCTGCACTGCATGCGCTCGCAAACACGCGGACCCTACGCCGCCCACCTCCTCTCCCAATCTCCGCTCCTTCCTCTCCATATCGATGTCCGAGTGATGGAAGGAGGGTTTGCGGGGTGGTGGAGGCGTTTTCAGAATGATCAGAGGAGAGCGAGGTTGTTTGAAGGGCTGGCAGAGCGCGAGAAAGGGGGAGAGGGAGGAGCGGAGTGGGAGGAGGTGGTGCAGGCGAAGGAGGGAGATGAGGGAGAGGCGGAGGACTCGAGGATGTTGAGGGGGGAGTTGGGGCGCTGAGTGTGTGTATGTGCGTGCGTGCGTGACGTGAGGGAGAGGTGAGGGGAGGGCATGTACTTAGAATCAGTCTTTGTTAGTGTTGACGTGCAGTATATACTGTTTGTGCGGACGAGCGTGCGGTAGTTTGGCGAGGTACCGAGCGGGTGAGGAGCTTGAGCGGGACCTTCGCAATTTTTCGCTCTCTTCTATGCACTTCCCTTCTCGCGCCCGCTTCATGCCACGCAACGATGTTGAATGAAAAAAACCCTTCTCTTACTCTCTACGCCATGTACACCCCCCTCCCTCTGCCTTACAACTCTGGCGACACCTCCCCCTCCCCCTCCGCCCTCTTCCCCAGCTCCACACGCACAGGCGTAGCAGGCGGCGTCGCGTATGTTCCCCTCGTGATCGTTGTTCTTCTTCGCTTCGCGATCGGAGTGAGGGATATCTCCGCGTCTGACTCTTCCTCCTCGTACTGGCTCGCATCGACGTCGTCTTCCTCCGTCGGACTCTGCTTCGCCCGTCTTTCCTGAGCCATCCGAAGGGTTCGTTGCGCCCTCCTATGTGACGCAGGAGGCGTAGCGAGTTGGAGATTCGGGGCGGAGGAGGACGAGCCAGCGCGGAGGGAATTCCGAGTCGTACGCTTCGAGCCGGAGGGCGTGCGGGGAAGAGAGGGGTTCGTTGGGGTTCTCGACAGCCCATTTGCGGGCGTAGGAGTCACGGGGGAGGGGGAGGAAGAACCGGAAGTACGAAGGCGTTTTGTAGGAGTTGGAGAGGGAGTTGGGGCCGAGCAGGAGGGGAGGGAGCGTTTGCGGGGGGTTTGGAGCGCGAGTGCGGCGGGAGAGACGGTAGGAAGCGTGGATGCAAGGGTAGGGAGCGAGTTGAGCGAGAGAGGAGCGAGGGGTTGGCGTTTCTTGCTCGAGTCTGCGCATCACGTCAGCACCCCGTCAGCCCTTTTCAGCGGCAGGGAAGACGAGGAAGGAACGCACCGCTCTGCGCGTTCTTCTTGCCATGAACGGCGGGTCCAAACACCTCGCCCAGTGTCGCCTGGCGGCCTGTCCAGTCTTGCGGCCGGAGACGCTTCCAGCCTTCGACGAGGCGTGTGACGAACGAGTCTGTGTCGGCTATGACTGCTCACACTCGCACACATCGGTAAGAAATCTTGGGAGAGAGGGATGTGGGGAGCGCACTCTCGTAATCGAACACACCCTTCCACTCGCTCCTCCCCCCAATTTCCTCCCGATTAACCAACACCTTCACCCCCCCTTCACTTCCGACGCATCTCGAGAATTCCTTAACCAATTTCTTGAACCCCGGAATGCGCAGCGACGTGCCCATTACGAGCATGACGTCTGGACCGGGGAAGGAAGAGAGGTCGGAAAGGGAGAGGGAGCCGATCGTAAGTGAAGAAGAGGAGGGTGGGGGCTCGGAGTAGAGCACGATTGAAGGACGGAGGTACGCCCGGGTAAGGGAGGTTAGCGTGCGTTGGCCTCGGGCGAAACGGAGGGCGGCTGGGAGAGAAGGGGGATGTGACGGTCAGTTCCGGGGCCAGGTGGGAGGAGGGTACGGCGCGCGCACCTTTCCCTTCGCACTCGGGACAAGCACCGACGCGCCCCGTCTCGAAGGCCTCGACATCTTCCTCAGTCCACCTCCTCACAAACGCGCAACTCGTACAGCGAACCGAGTGAACACTCCCATGCAGCTGCACGTAATCTCCCTCAATCTTGGCCTTCCCTTTGCCCTTGCCTTCGGGGAGAGAAGCGGTGGGCGTGATACCCTCGAGAGCGACGGGATGAAGACCTGTCCCGAGTCCTTCGAGACCGTCTATGTTTTGCGTGTAGACGCGTTGGAGCTTCCCACGCTTCTTGAGCAGGCGCATAAACTCGTGTGTTGCGGTCGCAGGGCGAGAAGTCGCAATGCCGAACGGAGACGAAGTGGACGAGGAGGTGCACCTCTGCTCGATGGCGCCAAGTGAGCGCTTGAAATGGGCGATGAAGCGAAGGTGTTCGGCGGCCGTGTCAGGCGAAGAGTAGACGGAAGCGGAGAAGAGGTCGGGGCCTTTCAGCGCAGTCGGAGGGAGAGGTGACGGCGAGAAGGAGGAACCAGACGAGTAGAGGCCCGTCCCAGACGAGCGGAAGTCCTGCAGGCCGCGGTCGCGTCAGCGATGTCCTTGTAGTGACGCTGGAGTGCACGCACGGGGATGCCAGCATTCGTACTAATCCCTGCGCCAACGAGCACGACGGTCCGCTTCCCCTGTGCAACGGCGAGGGCAACCGCGTCGAGGACCTTCGTTGCGGCAGGTGACTCGTTGCCTGGCACGAACCGGACAGTCTGCATCCTGTGCGGACCTTAGAAGCGAGTGAAGCCGCGTGTGGGAGTGAGAGAAAGACACGAGTGAGGCGGAAGACAAGGGCGTCGCGACCTGAGACGCGCGACAAACAAATGAGCGGGCGCGGAGAGGGACGCCTAGTGGGTTTCTTCACGGCGTGCAAAGGGAGTTCTTCCAGTCAACAGTCAACGGAAACAGAGGGCGCCAGACTAATGTGTTTCCCCTCCCGTCCTGGTTACTTCCTCGACTCGTCTCCGTCAGCGTCTTTCGATTGAGACTGGCTGAATTCCTGCACGTGCTGTCTCAACTTCATCACCGTACCGTCTCTCTCACCTAGTCCTTCTCCTCGCCGCATCGCACGACCCGCTGCACCCGTACACCGACGCTCCCTGCATCGTACACGACATGCAGGTCTCGGCCGCGCCTGGTGCGCAAGCTGACGAGCGGTACTCGGCTACTGCGTCGAGGAGGGGGTCTCGAGACGCGTCGATGGTGCTGCCAAGATGTCTGCGGCGGGCGGAGCGAAACAAAAAATCTTCGCAGAGTGGCTGTTGAGGTATCACGTTGGACGTGCTGGACCAAGCGACGAGACGCCCGCTCCTCCGCCCGCCATCCGCGCCATCCTCGAAGAACGGGACCACCGAAACGGCAGCGGAGCATCTTCGACATCCTCTCGTTTACCATCACTCGTTCAGCAACCTTCCGCAACGTCGACCGCCTCCATCACATCCACCACCTCATCCCTTCCCTCACTCAATTCCGTCGCCGCCGAGACCCTCCTGAAGTTCTACCGCCAGAAGGGCCACTTTCTTGCTCCGCCTGGACCGTACAAAGGGGAGCGACTGAATATTTCTGCCGATCCTTGCCATTTCCTCCACCATGGTCCCTCGAGTCTCCTTGCGTCCCGCTCGACGACCCGGTCACGCGTCGCTTCCCTTTCATTGTCATTCGACGGGACTGCGCTGTCGCTGTCGCTACTTCCAGCAAATCCCGCGCTCGCCACGGTCGACTTCGATGCGGCAGTGGCCGCTACAGGCGCCACTTTCCGTTTTCCTCAGCCTGCCGACGCCACTCCAGCGAACCCCTCTCAACCACCGCTTCTTTGCACGAAATTGGGTCCCATATACCTCGTCGTCGATGCCGCCAAGCTGAGACTGGCGAGCGCGACAGCCGGTCTGTCGTTTGAGTCTACACTTGTGGCGAACTTGCAGCCAGACGGCAAAATGCAGCCCACCACAGCCAAGCAGGGTGGAACGGGGCAGGTCAAGGTCCTCGTCGCAGAGGACTACCTGATGGGCCGCAACATCCTCGTCAAGCTGCTGAACGAACAGGTGCGTTCGCGCTCTTCCTCTTGCAACAAGCATCTCGCTGACATCACGTACCCAGAAAACCCTTTCGCCGCTGCCCAGGATGGTCAGGAAGCCATCGAGCTGCTCGCCGGCGGTGACGGCTCCTTCACGCTCTTCCTCGCCGACGGCCAGATGCCTCGACACGACGGCATCGCCGTGTCACATAGAATCCGACGACTCGAGGTAAAACGAGGCTGGCGCCGTTGCAAGATTATCGCCTTGACGGACCTCTCGAGCGACCTCGACATGCAAAGGGCGCTTCGCGAAGACGGCCCAATCGACCAGTGGCTCTTCAAAAGGGGGAAATCGTTGCGGGTGATCTTCAACGAGATCGCCAACCTCCAGAACGAGCTGGACCAGGACGAAGGAGTCGTCTCACTCGCTTGAACCTCTTCCACTCTTGATGTAGAAGACTGCAGACCGCCGAGACATCTCCTGTTGTTGCTATACCAATCTCAAGCATTGCATCTGACCACCCCTGGGGTTATCTTCTCCTTGTCCCGGCCAGATCGCCGGAAGTCAGCCCGAAATCAATTCGCTCGCGCTCGCGTGCGGGCTCGCTTGCTGCTCAGCTAGATTTGTGCGCTGAATCTCTCGCTGAGGCAGCCCGTCCCGCCAGCCTGCATCTCGCCAATCTCGCTCAACTTCTTCATCGCTCGAACCGCTTCTACAACTTGGGCGTACGGTCAACCAGCAGGGGAAGCTCGGCGGGGATGGAGGACTCGTCTGGCAGCTCGGACGAAGAGTTCGAGTTCCGCGACCCGGCCACAGGCGAAGTTCTGCCACTTAGGAGCACCCTCCCCACCTCTTCGAACGGAACCAAATCTGCGGCCCTTCCGTCCTCGTCCACTACGCGAAGACCGACAACAGTCGGAGCTCGGGCAACGCCGTCGAACAGCCAACCTCGAGGGAGACCGAGCGGGAGTCAGGGAGGGAGGGACGGCGCGGGAGGCATCGCTCAACCGCAAGGTCAGCCTCGCAGGCAGTCCACAGGCGGTGGGAGTACACAATATCAACCAGGCGCTGCAGCTGCCAGTGTCAGTACTGCCAACGGCTTCGCGAAACGGGCGGCGAGTGTTATCTCGTTGGGCGATACTTCGGACGAGTCGGCGGGCGAGGCGAAAGCAGTAGGGCGAGACCAGGTACGCTTTCAGCATACCTCTTATGGACGACGGCGTCGTGTTGACTCTCTGTGACAGGTCGTGAACGGACGTCCACATCAGGCGGCTTCACCTTTGGCGAACGGCAACGTCGCGGCGGCACGGGTCTTGTCTTCCCGTCTCGAGCCAACGCATCCTCAACAGGCGGCTTCGAGCGATGACGAGTTGGCGATTCGCTCCTCGTCGGCTCGCCGGCCTCCGCACCTTCTGAAGCGGCCTCGTCGGTCGTTCCCTGCCGATCCCGCAACCCGTGCAAATGGCGCCGATACGGCCGCTACCGCAGCGAAGCGCGCTTCGCGACCTTCGGACGCTGCCGGACGAGCGGGGACATCTGCGAATGGCTCGAACGACCACTCCAGCTCGACGTCGACACACTCGTTAAACTCGACTCAGAGACGGTCCGACGCTTTGAAGCAGACTGATTCAACGGGCGCAGTCCTGAGGCGAGCATTGAAGGCAACGCCCTGCTCTGGACCTTCCACGTCACAGGCTGATGCACCAGCTCAACCGGGACCGTCCACGCAGAACCCGCCAGCATCTGGCCGGCGGAAGTCGACGTCGAAGTCCTGCGCGGCATCGCCGGTAGTACCACCTGCTTCTCCAGCTTCGCCGAGCTATCGTAAGCCTGCAGCATTGCGAAAAGCGCTTGGCCCCTCGTCGCCGAACAGAGCGGACCTTCACGGACGTTCGCCCCCTCTGACAGCCAACAACCTCGCTCCGAGTGTCTCGCGAACTTTAGCAGCTGCACCTTCGACGAGCCAGATCGTCAAGCCGAAGCTGATTCGTCCAGCTCCGCCTCCAGCCATCGACACCCCTCTCGGAAATCACTCCGCACCTCGGCAAGCACCTCGACAGCAGCCCGCCGCTTCCTCCTCGACTGCGGCTCCAGCAGCTTCTCGCGCCGCTCGAAACGCTCAGTGCCAGGCGGATGACGATCAGTTACCTCTCAACGGTCGGCCTGATCTTAAAAACCGGCAGTCCACGACGGCCTCTCAAGCTGGCGGTTCAGGAGCGCCCACACGAACGTCAGACACGGGTGACGGCTCCGACATCGAGATTATCTCAGAAGTGCCTGCTATTGCCGCCGTCGGAAACACCGCACCCGATCCGCAAGGGTTCGCCGGAAGCGTCTCTTCAAGATCGATTACACCGCGACGAACCGCTGAGCCCGATAGCTCACGGCCGCCTACCCCTGTACCCCGTCACCAGCGGAATCTCGGCTTCGCCGGGAGCTCGAGCCCAGAAGCAGGACAAGTGGGCGACCAGGTCGAGGTCCAGGCGGGCCTCCTCGCTGACGAGCAGGACAACGAGGACAAGGAGGACCAGCGTGACGAGGTGCCGCTGCGGCGTCAGTACAATCGCGTCGTTCCCGACTTCGACGAGGAAGGCGCCGAACCGTCCGCCCCAGCGCTCATTCGGCTGCACGCCGCACGCCGCTCGAACATCTCGCTTATCGGGAACGCCAACGAGAAGGTAAAGAATGGGTCGGCCGTGAAGGCACCAAGTCGATCGCAACAAACCGCCCGCGCCATGTCAGGCGGCTTCACCGCCCGCAAGTCCACAACCCTTAGCCGGCCGCATTGGATCATCCCAACCCCGGTGCAGGCCGACGAGAATCGCCTGCAAGGCTTGCCTGTCTCGGCGATTGGCAAGCCCACGCAGATTGACGAATCCACCGACCGCTCATCACCGGCGCAACCAGCACCTCCAGCACAATTGGTTGTCAAGAAGCAAGCTGTGCCCGTCCAGTCAGAACCTCAACCAGGACTCGCAAAAAAGTCGACTGTCCTGACGCGACCACCACCAGCAACTCTTGCACCATCGAAACCGGTGCCTCCTCCGTCCTCATCGAAACGGGTCGCCACAGGACCACCGTCCGACGCGTCCGATGCAGCGAACCGGACAAATCGACCTCGACGGGCTACGGCGGCAGCAGCAGATGCCGCGAACGGGAAAAGCATTCAGAAGGCTCGCAAGACGCCTCGCCAACGGGCGGAAACTACGGCAGCATCTCCCCTCGCGCAAGTCCTGGAACCCATCGCCATTGCCGGAGATGACGCCGAGCAACCGAAGACCGAGACGCTGCAAGCCACCAGTCGAGCGGATCTGGAAATGCGAGCCGAGGAGGTGCGTTCCCGTGTGATCGCCTCGAGCCGAAACTCCGTTGTTGATCGCTCCTGTCGTTATCCAGTTTGTTCGTCGACAACAAGTTGAGCAGCCGTGGAACCGCGTCATCGCAGGACCGTCTTACGACCGTCTCGACGAGTTCAGCACCGACATTCAGGACGCCGTGAATCGCCGAGAGAGACGCATCGCCGAACTGCATCCTGACGAGCTTCCAGTCCGCGTTCAGTACAAGGAGATCTTCGAGCAGATGATCCTCGAGGCCAACAGCAAGGAATATCCGCCCACGGCGCTGGGCGCTCGTCCGAAGATCCGCGTTTGCGGGCCTGCCGACGCGCCGCCCGAATCATGGTCCAGCCCGCCCTTCGAGTTCATCTACACGAACCGGTGCGTTCTGTAACGCGTCCTTTGGCGAACGCTGTCTAGCTCACCCTTTCTTCCTCGCCCTTAGAGTCGTCTACGATGCCGATATCGTCCCTGTCCAAGCGCCCGGATGCGGCTGCACCGGCAGTTGCGGAGAGTCTGAGAATCGCAAGTCTTGCGGCTGCCTGCGCCGGCAGACTGCGGCCTCGAAGTCGAGGATCGGCGGGGGCAAACGTTCGGACCGGCAAGACTTCGCGTACGACGGCGATTCGTGCCTCTTCGAGGATGTGCTGGCCCTGCAAGATCCTATCATGTGCGCTCACAGACCTCATCTGCTTTCTCCGGGATTCCTCACTAACGCGCGCTCGTCTCACAGCGAGTGTAACTCGCAATGCGGATGCGGACCTGAGTGCATCAACCGGGTCCGTTAACTTCCTCGCTGTGACCCGTAACGTAGGCTGACCTGTATCGGAACCAGGTTGTCGGTCAGCGCAAGGGTATCAGCGTCGACATCTTCTGGACGGGGATCGCCGGTTGGGGTGCGTCGAACGCTCTTCCCGACGTGGCAACCTTCTGACGATTTGATGCAAGTAGGCGTTCGACTCTCGAAGGATTACGACGGCGATCTCGTCAACGGTAGCCACCTCAGCTTAAGGGTCAGGCGGGGTGCTCCTCTCGCTATCTACGCCGGTCCGCTACTTCTCCTCTCCTTTCGATCTGATGTTCCGCTTACCGATTGCACGCATAGGCGAGTTGATGCGGTCGCCCGAAGCATACGCTCGGGACGAGTAGGTCATTTTTCCCTTGCTGGCGACGACCCCCAGCTGACGAAAGCTCACAGTCTCGTGTATTCCTACATCGAGCGCAACTATCTCTATGACCTTGATCATTGGACCAGTGCGTGCCGCTGTCCGTAGCGGCCGTCGCTTGTCCTCGTCGGCTGACTCCCTCGACACGCAGTCGGCGAGGAGATCAAGGCTCGCGCGCCTCCTGCCATCACGAAGAAGCTCGCCATCGCCGCACCCGAAGCTTCACACAAGACCACCTCTCCGGGCAAGACCAAGGTCAAAGGGAAGAGCGCTGACGACTGGCCAGTGAGCGCCGACTTGCCCTCCGACAACGACGGTTTCTCGTCCTTCTACTCGATAGACGCGTATAACTACGGCAACGTGCGTATCCGGCGCTGAACTCGTGGTGGACGCGCGGCTCACCGTCAGGCCTGCCCAGTGGACTCGCTTCGCCAACCACGTCTGCGAGGGTTTTAACGTCGTGCCGCGCCCGGTCTACGTCGATGAGGGTGACTTCGCGCGGCCACTCTGGGTCTACTTCGCGAGCAGGGACATCCTCGTGCGTCAGTTGTCTCCGCTCCTCGCTCGCCCTCGCTGACCACCGCTCCCAAAGCCCGGTGAGGAAATCAACATATCGTACTTCGGTGAGAGCGAGCCCAATCCGCAAGACTACGGCATGACGGACGCCGAGTGGATTATCGCGGCCAACAAGCAGCGCGCAGAGGCACCCCCCGCGCATCGCTGCTACTGTACGTTCGCTCGTGCGCCTTTCTTCCTGTTGATCGCCTTGACACCTGTTCTACATCGCGCTCGTCTGCAGGTGGCAAGCGTCTTTGCCGCGGTCGCATGTTCCATGTCTCCGGCGAGATGTTCTGGGAGAAGCGCGAGGCAGGGAACTGAACGGAACGGCTTCCGCCGTCCGCCCTCTCTCGCTCCTTTTCTCATCACCTCCTCCTTTTCCTCCTTCTTGCTCTCTCTCTCGGATCCTCCTCAAGCATCTTAGCATCTCTCTCTGCGTACACTCGCTTTGTGGTCCATTAATGCATCGGTCTTCTTTTTCCTCGGCTCTCCTGCGTCGCCGCACAGTGTCCCAACCGCAGTGCTCTGCTCAATCAACTATTCTGCAAGTCGCTATACAACAACTAACGGCGCATAGTTCGAGGACCAAGAAGACCTTCATCAATCTCTCTCGCTCCGTCATCTCGCTCCTTTGACTTGCGGGTGTCAGACGGCCCCAGACACCATCAGCTGCACACTGCCAGTTATCAACACGCGTTACGAGCTGCCTCCTGCCGCCCGCGATGAGCTATTACTCGTCCCAATACGGCCAACCTCAACCCTCCTCCAGCTCGTCACTCGACCCGAACCTCGCGTTCTACTCGGGCGGGCAGCCATCCTTCTACTCGAACCGACCGTCGCTCGACCCAGACACACGACCAGACGTCTCAGGCGCGATTGGCGGTGGGGTTGGAGGCGCGGGCGGAGCGGCAGGTGGTGCTGCGTTCGGCGGGCAGATTGTCGTGCAGAACTGGTGGAATGCATTCACGCCTTGGACGGGGATGGAGGGAGAGCCGCCGCTGCTTGAAGGTGCGCTCGTGTCCGTTCCCACTCAACTCGTCCTGTTCGCTTATTCTTTCCTCCTTCAGAACTAGGAATCAACTTCGACCACATCCTCCAGAAATCCCTGACTGTGCTCAACCCTTTGCGGTCAGTCGACCCTCACATCATGGACGACGCAGACCTCGCAGGACCGCTCGTCTTTTGCTTCGTCTTTGCCTCCTTCCTCCTCCTCGTGAGTTCTCCTCTCCTCTTGTGGCGTACCGCGACGCTGATTTTGCTGCTTCCGCGTAGTCCGGCAAGCCGCAGTTCTCGTACATTTACGGCGTCGCCCTAATCGGGTCCGTCTCGATGTACGCCCTTCTCAACCTCATGTCAGAGAGCGGCATCGATGCGTACCGCACCGCATCGGTACTCGGCTACTGCATCCTCCCGCTCGTCCTTCTCAGCATGCTTTCGGTCGTTCTAAGCCTGGAGTACGTTGTGCGAAATCCCTCTAAAAATCGAAGACCAGGAAACTCACCTCTTTCCTCGTTTTGCAGCGGCATGCTCGGCTACATCATCTCCTCTCTGATCGTCGTCTGGTGCTCCTACTCGGCATCCTCCATCTTCGCAACTGTACTGCATCTCTCGCATCAGCGGTTCCTCGTGGCATACCCAGTCGGCCTCCTGTGCGTCTCGCTTTATCCTCTCACGAAAAGCATCGATACCGATCCGCAAATCCGCAGGTACACCGCATTCAGTCTGTTTGTGTTTGAGGTGAAGAAGCAATAAGCGGTCGTGCAGTGCCACTCCTCTCCGAATGAATGAGCCGAAGCATGTATTGGGAGAACCTCGCCAAGATCGGAGTTCCAGAATAACTCGAGATTGATCTAAGCAAGCCTGCGCACACCAGCCTGTCCGGACCGGATATCCGCTGCACCTCCCTCCGCGACCCTCCGACCCTGAATCCGCTTCTGACGCTTCGTCTCGCTCTCGAACGCCTCCTTCGTACCCTTCTTCTCCTGCCGCCGTGCTGCTCGCTCCGCCTTCACTGCTGCCTTGCGAGCCTTCTTGTCATCGGCGGTCTCGGCTCGTGGTCGCTTGACGGTCTCCCGGATGACTGTGAGCGCTCGGCGAGTCAGCATCGGCGTGAACAGCGGTCGTGGAGCACTGAACGCACCGTACTCCTCCTCTTCTTCCTCGTCCTCTTCCGGCTCGTCCTCCTCCATGATCGCATCTCCGTCCTTCCTTGCGCATGGTCGCCCGTCAAAGACGGTCTCGCCGTTGACCGTGGGGAAGCCGGTCTTCGGGTCGATCTTGATCTGCGCAGGCTTGGGACCCCGAGAGTCGCGGAGGCGGAGCATACGAGGGTGGTTCGATAGATTGGAGTAGGTGCCTGCGAAGGAAGAGATGGTCAACTTTGCTTCCCCCGCCGCAAGAGAGGATTCGAACGCACTGAGCACCGTCTCGCAGTCCCATCGCTCCTTCTGCTGGTCCTCGATGATGGTGACCATCGGCAGCCGATCGCGCTTCTTCCTGCTCGACTCCTCCAGCTGCTGCCGCTCAACAATCGCCAAAATCCGCTCCTTCTCTCGTCGCCGTGCCGTCACCTCAGAATCCTCGCCCTCTTCTTCCTCGCCCAAATCCAGCTTCGCCAACTCCGCACGCAACCGGTCTAGCCGCGACGTGTTAGCAGCGACCGAGTCGTCGCCGGCGCCTCCGCCTGCGAGAGGCTCAAGCGCTGGTCGGTACTTGCCGCCGATGACCTCGTACTTCGCCAGAAAATCATCCATGATGCGCTCGAGCTCGTCGCGGGCGACACCTTGAGGGAGGATAGAGGGGTCAGGTCCGTCCTCGTCGTCTGAGCCATCGCCCCACGAGTCGTCCGATTCCTCTTCGTACAGCTTCTCGATCTGCCAAACGAGTCAGGTCAGTACGAGGGAGGAGATACGGTAGCTATAGATGACGGACCTGGTCGAATCGGTCATCAAGCGTTCGCAGCTGCTCGTTTCGAAACATGGCCGAGCTGGACATGGAGAATGCCGAGCCCGCAGCGCTCATTCCGCTTTTGCGAGATGGTCGCTTCGCTGTCGCGAGTGTCGCGCGCAAGTCGGCGATCGTATCGCCACCTTCCGACCCGTAATCCTCGTCATCCTCATCGTCCGACGCGCCTGCTCCCGCACCACCCCCCGCCTTGAACCGCTTGAGCGCCGCCCACTGGTCGTCCGCGCCGCCAGCTCCCTCGTCTCCGTTGAGCGCGAGCTTCTCGAAACCCTCCGCGACCCCTTCCGCCTCGTCAACCTCCCAAACCTGCTCGCTCTTGTCCTGCACCTCTCCGCCGTTAAGCACACCGTTCCAGAAGCCGTCTTCCTCGTCCGTGCCCGTCCCGTCGTCCGCAGCATACGCCTCATCGTCGAGCGCCTCGAGGACCTCGCGAATGCTCGGGTCGAGGTCTGGCATAAGCCCGCGTTCGGGCGCCTTCGACGCCATGATCTTGTCGTACGAGACCTCGTCGAGCGGATGCGAGGGCAATACGTCTTCGGGCATCTCGAAGGGTGCAGGAGCGCCGCTCTGCTGTGCGTCCTGCCTCCGCAGCGCCTCCTCCGACAGCTCGAATCCGCCCAAATCCTTCGCCTTTCCCTTGCCCTTCTGCTTTGACTCTTGTTGAGCGGGTGCCTCGATCAGGTAGCTCTCGCCGCCGGCGCCAACACTCCGCAAGTGTTGCAGGTAGTCGTATTCGCCGGCATCGTCGTAGAAGATGCCGTAGGCTGCAGCATCTCCAGCCGCAATCTTCGCGTCCTCCTCGTCGTCCTCGACACCGGCAAACTCGGAAGCAGCGTAGGAAGTGGCTCCATCGCCGCGGTGCTTCTGCGGGAGGCGGTGCCCAAGGGTCAGTAAGCTCGCCCTGGGCCGCTTCGCTTCGTAGAAAGATCGAACACACCTTTTGAGACCTGTCTACGAGCTTGAGCACGCGGTCGGACGCCAAGGGGTCGTTAATGAGGGGGTCGCGCTGAGAGCGGTGAACGAGCTGAAAGGTCTTTGTGCCCGGCCTGCGCCAGAGAGAGGGTGCCATGGTGCAATGTGGCTAAATGCGTACGCGTGCAAGCCCAGCCTCGCGTGCTTCAGCGGTGAAGGGAGAGCAAGCTGAGTTGTGGCTGATCAAGATGAAGTCGAGCTCAACGAACAAGGGTCGAACAACGACACGCTCGACTGGTTGCGCTGGATTGAGTGGAGAAGTACACCGCGGCACTCGCACGAACACGCTGGCACGCTTCACCGACTGGATCGCGCGCTGCCTCGTTCGCCCACTCCGCCCCGCTTCGATGCCGCTTCCTCACAATCCGGAACGCGCCCTCCTCGTACAGCAGATCCAGAACTTGCAGCACAGACTCGCCAAACTCGATAACGAAGACGTCCCCGCCAGCTCGAGCGAAACGGCGACTCCCGCGAGTAGCCTCGCGTCGACTTCGAAGGCCAACTCGCCCAAACCGCCTGCGCCGCTGACGGGCAAGCGGGCAAGGAAGGCGCAGGCTGCGACTGGACCGCTCCCATCTTCTCTCGCCAACGCGCCGAAGCGTCATATTGCGCTCCTCTTCTCGTCAGTCTGCTCCCGCAACTCGCCTCTTCCCTCGAGCTGACCTTCCCAAATGTCGACCAACAGCTACGAAGGATGGGCTCATTCCGGCCTCGCCTACCAGCCCAAGGGCGTTTACACCCCTCTGCCGACCGTCGAAGGCTGCATCCTCGACGCCCTCGAGAAGGCTCGCCTGATTGAGCCCATCACGGAGAGCGAGGGGTTCGGCTGCGGCTTTGAGCGGTGCGGCAGGACCGATGCGGGTGTCAGCTCGTCCGCGCAAGTCATCAATTTGTGGGTGCGGAGCGATCTGGAGGACCCGATGAAGCTGAACGGGAGGGAAATCGACCCAGACTCGCCTGAGGGTCGGAGATTCGCGCGGTCAGGATCGCCTTCTCGCCCTCGCTCTTCCAGCTCTGCCTCGTCGTCGTCCTCCGACGCGGTGTACGGCTCGGGCAAACGAAAAGCCCCCTCGGACGTTGAGATCCCCTACGTTACCCTCCTTAACAAGCACCTCCCTCCATCCATCCGCATGCACGCCTGGTCTCCCGTCTCCGCCACCTTCTCCTCCCGCTACTCGTGCATCTGGCGCCACTACAAGTACTTCTTCTCGACCTCGCCGATCTCCCCCCTCCTCGCCTCCCGCTTCGACTTCGGCGCAGCGTACGAAGCAGCCGGCGCGCTGCCCGAACATGCGGCGGAATGGCCGGAACGCCTCCGGAGAGTCGACTGGAACGGCTTGCAGCTCGACGTCGATTTGATGCGAGACGCCGTCAAGCGGCTGGTCGGCGAACACGACTTTCGCAACTTGTGCAAAATTGACCCGCCGAAGCAGCTCAAGCTGCATATTCGGACGGTCAACAGCGCGAGTATCGACCCGCTGGAAGGAGAGGGAGGCGACATGTTTGTGCTGAACTTGCGAGGCGGGGCTTTCGTGAGTGCCATCTTTCGTTCGCCGACTTGTCAAGGGTCCCGATGCTTATCTGTACTTCTGCAGCTCTATAATCAGGTCCGACACATCGTCGCCATCCTTTTCCTCGTCGGCGCCCGCCTCGAACCCCCATCCCTCGTCGACAAGCTTCTTTGGACGTCCGATCGAACGCCTCATACCGTCTCACAGAATGCTCCTCCTGTCGGCCGGGCCGAACACGACGTTCTTGACCAGAAGCCGTCGTACCAAATGGCGGAGGACCTGCCGCTCATTCTCTGGCAGTGCGGTTTCAACTCGACCGAGTTCAACTGGCGGACCGACAATGCGCCTCGACCAGGCGATGTCAACGAATCGACCACTTCGTACCTCGACCACAACGGGCGGGAGAAGCAGCCTGTTGACCAGGCCGACAACTTCCGCAAGCTCTTCCTCGAGATGAACGAGACGTACACCGAGTACCGGCTGAAGTCGATTGTGCTCAAGCACCACCTCGCCTCATTCGCCTTCCATGCTCCGCCCATTGCTCCTCCATCTCGCCCTGCCTCGCCCACGTCCGAATCTAGCAGCGACGCGCCCCCCTCCCGCCTTCGCATCGCCTCTCCTCCCCGGCGCCCGCTCTCCGTCCGCGCCGCACAGACCCTCTTCACTCCCGTCGGCGCAGGCAAAGTCGCGCGCACGACCTCGTATACGCCCGTCCTCGAGCGCAAGCGCGGCGAGACGCCCGACGTGATTAACGCGCGGTGGGCGCAGGGCCGGGGCGCGCAGAAGATGCAGCGGAGGAGGGACAACCAGGAGGCGGCGGACAACACGAGGGAGGTCAACCTGAAGATCAAGGCGGAGGCGATGGAGTTGGCCAAGAGGCTGGAGGAGGAGAGGTTGCAGGCGCTCAAGGCGGCGGACAGCGTGAGCTCCGAGCCTGTGTCCGGGGTTGCGACGCCGGAGAACGGAGGGTCGTAGCGGATACAACAGGGTCACGATGCGCATGACCTGCCTGAGGAGACGAAGGAATGGATGAATGTTGCGAGAGATGCGAGATGCGCGAGGGTGACTGCGGGCAGACAACACGCAAATCGGGTGGCTTGCGAAATGCGAAAGGGTAAAAAACGAGAGGGTATGGGTCCTGCTGCAAGTGGGACGGAACTGGAAGAATGGGAAATCTAAGTGACGGCGGAGAAATGTCTGCGTGCTACCGCCTTACGGACGAACGTCGGGCTGGCGGATTCGCCGAAGAAGACGGGAGGACGGATGCCTGCCGAGCGGAAGCGAGGCGAGGCGAGGCGGGAGTGGGCGAGCCACGGTCCGAAGTTACAGGCAAGCTGTAATTTGCGGGAGAGAGCGCGGGACGGTATCGACGAGAGCCGGTGTCTGCCATCGCTGACAGGCTTCCGCCGCCTTCTGATGCCGCACGCCGCATGGCTCGCTGGGCGAGGCTCCGCTTCGACTCCTCCTTCGTGTTGGCAAAGTCGGCTGAGAGAGTCTTGGCGAGTTGGCGCGACAAGACTGCCTTGTCTTCCTGAGCCAGCCGACTGATGGGCGCAGCGAGGATCTGGATTGCTTTGTCGCGGTCGCGGCGGTCGGCGAGAGAGTCGAAGACGGTCTTGGTGATACGGAGGAGGTTGAGGCGGACGACAGCCTTGCTGGATCGCTCGAGTCTCTCGACGGTGCGCTTGAGGAAGCCTGACTGAATAGCGAGGCGGGAGGCGAGGGTCGAGGAAGCTCGCAGCATCTGCAAGTGGCGCAGATCAGCCAACTACACCAAAGAGCGATCGAGTCGTTCGCGTACCTTGAGCAGTGGCTCGAGCAAGTTCTCGAACGTCGTCCCCTTCTCCTTACAATAGAGGCATACGAGGGCATCGAGCGACGATTGCTCGAGCAGGCATGCTTGCACGCGGACTGACTCGTCTTGCAACCTGCGTGCGTCAAGCAACGTGTCAGCGGGTAAGTTTCCCCTGCATTGGATCGTGTGACGTACCAGACGAGAAGCGCCTCGAGGGCCGAGTTGACCCAGAAGGTATCCTTGAGCAGCTGCAGGTAGAAGGTGACGCCGTCGTGCTTCCAGAGTCTGCCAGGAGAGCTCGTCAGTCGTAAGCGGGCAATCGGCAGCTTCAGACGCACAGGTGACGACACGCCTTGCCTGCGTGTGCAAAGTCGCAGAGGATCGGCAGGGCGAACTGCTTGAGGGGCGAGTTGTCGCGAACGATCGCCTGGAGGAGCGGGATGGCGCCGGCGCGAGCAGCTTCTTCCTGTCGAGACTTGCTGAGGCGGCACAGGTTGAAAAGCGCGTTGACGGCGTGATTTTGGATCTCCTGCAAGGTGAGATCCGTCAGTGTTGTTCGCAGGCGGCGAAGCGAAAGTACATACTGCACCCACGCGTCCGCGGTACGTCTTGGCGAGCATGCTGACGAGCATCTCTATCGCTCCGGTGTTCTGAAGGACCTCGAGGGCGGAAGGCAGCATCGACACGTTCTTGAGCGTCTTGAGCAGGACGGCGAGACGATCTGGCTCGAGCAAGTCGGCAGCTCGGACGAGGCCTGCCAAGTATGTGGCGTTAGACGGCCCGGCGACGCACGGGGATGGATAGCCGACTCACGGAGAAGGACGCCACGCTTCGCGAACGCCTCCTTGACCTTGTGATCCGACTGCGCGAAGAGAAGCAAGATGTGGACGATTTTGGCCTTCGCGCTTTCCGCCAAGTCGTCGGTGTCGCCGCAGACGCTGAGCAACGCGTTCGAGAGTGGCTCGAGAGCCGCCTCTTGCGTCAGGATGCGGCAGAAGTCGTTGCGAGGGATCGGTCCCTGCGAGAGCGAGTCATCAGTACGCGACAGGCGATGGCGGTGTCGAGCGTCAAAACGCACCTGCATCTCGAACACACGGCTGATGCCGTCCACAGCCATCCAGACGAGGTCCCTCCCTTCCTGGTCTGCACGAGCGGGAAAGTCAGGCCGTCGCTCCGCCGGCGAAAGCGAGCGCATACAGTTTTCGTCGAGCATCTCAACCAGCGAGCGCAAGCCTTGGCACGAGACGAACATCTGAAGCTGCGAGACGCAGGGAGGTTCAGCACGACTCCTCCGTATGCGCAGAACGAGAGACGCACCGTGAGAAGCGACGTCCGACACATGGCGCCGATGAAGAGGGCGGCTTCGAGGCGGATCTCGCGAGAGTAGCGCTTCGACGAGAAGGCCATGACGACGGGACAGCCGCCGACAAGCTGCGACGTCGGCGAGGTCAGTGCACTCGTCCTTCACAAGGTGAGAGTCGACGACGTACTGCAATCTTCTCGAGCACGCCTGGGTCCGATCCGATGACGAGGTTGACGTTTCGGAGGAGGATCGAGAGGACATCGCGCGAGCGGGCGGTTCGCAAAGCCTCTAGGACGACCAGCATCCCGTGAGACTTGACGAAGTGCGTGCACGCGTCGGACGACTTCTCGAGCAAGCCCGTCTGGAGGCCAGGAAAGTCAGCATCGGCTTGCGAGGAGTAGGAGGAAGAGGAGGTCGCGCACGAGCTGCAGCGCCGCCTCGCGAGTCTCGAAGTCATCAGGATGCTCCGCCGACGCAACGACATCGACGAGCTCCTCGACAAGAGCGCACTGCCTCGCGAGGTGATCGCGAGCGAGGTTAGCGGCAAGGTCGGCTTCCGAGTCGTCGAGGAAGGCGACCGCGCCGTGCGGGTCGAGCTCTTCCGCCTCGACGGCCGCGAAGGGGTCCTCCTCGTCCGAGTCTTCCTCTCCGAGCTGTGCGAGGGCGAGTCAGGGGGAAACTACACTCAGGATGAAGCGAGTGAAACGCACCCAAGACTTGTTCGAAAGGCGCGTGTGGAGCTTGAGTGAGCCGAGCGATGTTTCTTGAACAGGGAAGTGGGAGTGTTAGCGACGCAACCTTTTTTTTCTTTTTTTCTTTTGGTCATTCTTCCAGCGTGAGAGAACAGACAACGCACGACTGTCGCCGCCTCCAACCGTCCTTCCAAACAAATCTGAATAGTCATCCACATCCTGCTCGCCATACTTGTCAAAGATCGACGACCCGCTCGCGCTCGGCGTAGTCGGACGGAAGGCGGACTGTGTCGGCGTCGAGGGCTTGCGAGGAGAGGGAGGAGTTGGAAGAACGGGAACGGAGAAGTTGGCGATGTCGCTTGGTCGGAGGAGCTGGATGGCGGGCTTGTTCTTCGCCTGCGCGCGACGAGCGTCAAGGATGCATCAGGCAAGGAACGCGAGCGAGCGCACCTTGAACCTGCTCACACCGAGATCCAGCGCATCCGCCGCGTCATCGCTGACCAAGTCGGAGTAGTCCTCCACGACAGGCGGCATCGCTTGACCGGCCTTCTTCGGTCGTCCAGATCCGCCCGCACGAAGTGTCGCCGCATCGAGTCGCCCAGGTCGGATCGTGACTGATCCGCCGCCGTCGACCGCGTCCTCGTCGTCCTGCACTCCGTTCTTCCCGCCTTCGCGCTCCGACTCGGACGCAGACGACGAAGACGACCCCTCACGTGCGGCAATCTTCGAGATCGAGATCGAGATCCCGTCCTCGAAGTCGCTGTCCCAGTTGTCATCCAGCTGTTCCTCCTGCGCTCGCACTGTGACTGCTCGAGCGGCGGTGACGGGCTGGATGACCGACAAGGGAATCGAGTCGCGTCGCGGAGCGGACGCGAGCGGAGGGTCGGAGAGCCTGGGCAAGGGGGCGGGGGCAGATGAGAGCGCAGAGGCGAGTTCTGCGGACGGACGGCGGACGACTTGCGAGAGGGTGCGGAGGTGCGTCGAGCGGCGGTTCTCGTCGTTGCGTGCTGCGGGTGCGGACGAGCGGGCGGCCCGCAAGGCGGTTGGAGCGGCTGTGAGAGAGAGAGTGTGTGTGTGTGTGTGTGAATGGGTCAGCTCACGCAGCAGGGAGCGAGTGGCGCACACGCAACCCTTGAGCGCCTCGTTCCACTCCTGGACCTTCTGCACCTCCTCCTCGTACACCGTCGTCGGCCTCGCCCTCGCCCCCGGCGCCCTGGTCAGCCCCCGCGCCTCCGCGCGACGGACAACCGCGTCCCTCGCGTCGGACACGTTCCTGTGCTGGTCTGCCTGCCTCTTCGCCGCCAGCATCCACGGGTGCTTGAGCAACTTCCTCGCCCCGACGCGCAGGTTCGCGTCTTTCTGGAAACACTGTCCGAGGAAGTCGCGGACTACGGCGCTTGCTCCGTCGGGCAAGGGAGGGCAGTCGTCGTTGACGATTCGGAAGAGCGCAGGCATGGGGTCGAGGAAGTGGTACGGTGGTTTGCCGGTGATGAGCTCGACGACCAAAGCGCCGAGGGACCAGATGTCGGATGCAGGGGTCGCGCCGGTTTGGTCGACTACTTCCGGCGCCATCCAGTAGGGTGAGCCGACGACAGCCGAGTCGATCGGTCCGCCGACGCGCGTGGCGACGCCAAAGTCGGCGACTGCGAGCCGGCACACGCGCGCAGGTTAGCTCCCGCCCTTGGCGCGCGCGCCCCAGTTCGTTTCGCTCCACCTCGACTCGACCACCGCCGGACTCACGCTTGATGCTGCCCTCCTTGGTGGCGAGTATGTTGCTCCCCTTGATGTCTCGATGAATGACGCCCTGGTCGTGGAGGTACTGCAACCCGTGCAAGACCTGGAGCGTGTACAACCCGACGAGCGACTCGGGTATCCGGCCGAACTTTCGGATGATGGCCGAGAGCGAACCGTTCTCGCAGTATTCGAGGATGATGTAGAGCGAGGTCGAGGTGCGCGCGTAGCCGCGGTACTGGACGATGTTGGGGTCTGGGAAGGACATCGACGGCGGAGAACGTCAGCGTCGTGCGAGGACCGGGTGCGCCTGGTCGTCCGCGGTCCCGCGCTGCCTGGGCTCACGATGCAGGATCTTGAGCAAGTCGATCTCGGACTGGAGGAGCGGGGCGGGACGGGGGGTCAGCTCTGCACCCCCCCCTCTCGCGCGCGAGGACGGTCAAGCGCACCATGATGTCCGGCAGCTCGCTCTCGGGAATGTGCGACAGGTCGATCTGCACGACCCGCAGGAGCATCAGGTCACGCCTCCTGTCGACGAGGGCGAGAGAGGTCCGGGCGAGACTGACCTGCTTGACGGCGCATGTTTCGCCGGTGGTCCCTGTCGGCACCGTCCACGCGAGTCAGCTCGGATCGCGCACGGGGGCCCACGATGCGGGTGGGACGGACAGTCGAGGGCCTGTGTTGGGTGACGGACGCGAACGGGCACGGAGTCAGCGGGGCGGGGCTCGGGGACGCAGACGGGGGGGCTCGCCTTGTACACGCTGCCGAACGCGCCCTGTCCGAGCTTCTCTGCGAGCGTCTGCGGGCGGGCGGGCGGGCGGGCGAGCGAGTGAGTCGAGTGCGCCGCGGGAGGTGGTGAGGGAGCGGGCGCGCACCAAGTCGGGCAGCGAGGGCGGCGGGCGCGGGTCAGCCATGGCCTTGGGCCGCACTCGGGCGCACTGGGCAGCCCGTGGCAGCACGTGGGAGCGCAACGGAGGCGAGTGAGCGGGAGGCTGCGTGCATGCGCCGTGTCGCTCCGCCGCCCGCCTCGAGCTCGTCCTCGTCCTCGTCCTCGTCCTCGTCCTCGCACACTCCCACTCGCCTGCGATGGCCACCGTCGCACCCGCGGCAGCGGCACTCGCTGCAAAGCTGCACCGACAACGCCCGACCCGCGCAGAGCGGAACCAGATCCGCGCAGAGCTCGCGGCAGCCCAGCAGCACGACGCCGCCGCACAGCGCACGACCGCAGGCGCAGGCGCAGGCGAGGGCCGCGCACCACGACAGGGACGTGCGCGCGACTCGGACGCGCTCGACTGGCTCCCGCTCGCAGACACCGCCGCCGCGACCTGCCCCGTCGTCTTCAGCCCAGATGGCATGTGCGTACCGACACACTCGCGCCCGCTCTCCGTCCCTCGAGAACTCACCGCGTGCGAATACCCCCGTTCGCAGCTACTGCTTCGTCGCGTCCGGCGCCGCGGTCAAGATCTACTCGGTCCGGACGACGCAGCTCGTGTCGACCCTCGCCGTCCGTCCGTACGCCTCGTCCTCGTCCTCGTCCTCCCCCGCCGCCCTCCAGCGCGCGACAGTCTCGGCCGTCCTCCTCTCCCCCTCGAACCCGCGCCAGCTCGTCGTCGCGTCGACGGACGGCAAGGTCCGCTCGTGGGACTACCTCGAGGGCCGCCTCGTGCGCACGCTCGAGATGGGTGCGCCCGTCGTGCATGCCACCGCGAACGCCAACCTCCCCGACCAGCTCTACGTCGCGCTCGAGGCGCCCCGCGACGCCAAGACTGCCGCCGACCCGCCCGTCGCGCCGACCGCCAAGCGGGAGAAGAGGCCCGCCGTCGTCGTCGTCGACGACGACGAGCCTCGGGCAGGCGTCTACCTCGTCAGTCTCCGCGCCGCACGGACGACGTCCGACGGCGTCCCGACGAGAGCTGACCCGTCCCTCCCCGTCCCTCCCGCTCGTCGAGTCCGCCTCGCCGTCCCCCGCGTCGTCCGCGCACTCGCCCTCTCCCCCGACGGCAGCGTCCTCGCGAGCGTCAACCCGCACGCGATCCATCTCTGCCGGACGAGCGAGTACAGCCGCGGGTTCACCCACACGGTCCCGGCCGACAACGAGTCCCTCACCACCCTCGCCTTTCATCCGACCGAGAATTACTTTGCGACGGGCAACCGCAAGGGCCAGATCCGCCTCTGGTACAACGTCCTCCCGTCGCCCGCTTCCCAGGTCGACACGGACGGCGACCTCACCCTCTCGGCTCCCTCCGCCGCCGCCGCCGCCGCCGCCGCCGCCGCCGACTCTGCACCCGCGACCTCCGTCCTCCACTGGCACGCCCACGCCGTCTCCTCCCTCGCGTTCACCCCGAACGGAGCCTACCTCCTCTCGGGCGGGCGAGAAGCCGTCCTAGTCCTCTGGCAACTGCACACGGGACACCAGGAACACGTCCCTCGTCTCGGTGCGCCGATCGTGGCGCTCTCGGTGCTCGACGGGACGAGCGACTCGGCCGAACAGCAGCTCGCGGCGAGGTTGACGGATGGGAGTGTCGTGTTCGTTGCCAGTCAGAAGTTGAGGATCGCAAAGACCATCTCCGGGCTCAAGGCGGGTGCGTGCGGGCCGATCTCATCCTGCAATCGTCTACTTCTGCTCGCTCACCCCCGGCTACTCGCTGTCCGCAGACGCCGCCTCTCTCGCGACGTTCGCACCCGCACGCCCCGACGCACCCGTCCCCCTCGCCCTCGACCCGTCCACCTCCTCCCTCGTCCTCCGCGCAGGCCACCCCTCCTCCCTCCAGTTCTACTCCCCGACCTCCGACTCGCAACTCCTCGAACTCGAAATCTCCCCTTCGAATCGCGTCTCGAGCGCAACGTCGAACAAGCCTGTCGAGCCGACCAGGGTCGAGAGGGTCGCCTTCTCGAAGCCGGATCGCAGAGGGGAGTATTGGATGGCGACGGTGGATTCGTGGGAACACGATGGGTTTGCGCCGGTCAGGCAGCTCAAGGTCTGGAAGAAAAAGGCTGATGCGGCGAGGTGCGTCCCCCCGCGGCGAGCGCTTCGAAACACATCGAACGACTTATCTCTCCTGACACGTATCGTTCGCTCGTCACGCAGCTTCGTCCTGTCGACTCGCGTCGACCGCCCGCACGACGCGCCCATCACCTCGCTCGCCTTCTCCCCCTCGCCGACTTCCCCTCTCCTCCTCACCACCTCCACCGACGGGCGCATCAAAGTCTGGTCGCACACGCCCGACGGCTCATGGCGCTGCCGCGTGTCCCTCCTCCACCGCAACTCTGCGCCCGTCGCCTCCGCCTGGTCCGCAGACGGCTCGATGTTTGCCGTCGCGCACCTCCGATCTGTCTCGCTCTGGAGTCTCGCAAAGACGGGAGAGCTCATTCATTCGTTCCCTGCGACGAACGTCGGGAGGCCCAGGCAGGTCGACTTTGTGGACGAGGAGGGGACGGCGTTGATGGTCGCGGGAAGTGCGGGAAGTCTGTGCTGGGATCTCTTGACCCTCGAGGGTGTGTCCAGGCTTCCTTCCGTCCTGTTCTGTTCTGCTGGCCGCTGACTCGGCTTCCCCCGCCCGCCCCGCAGAGACCTTCTCTTCGACCGCCAACTTCTCCTCGATCGCGCGCCAGCCGAAGACGAACATCCTCATCGCCGCAGAAGACACTGCTTCTTCCTCCGACGCCTCTCTCCTCTACATTCTCGATCCCTCCTCTTCTGCCCCGCCCGTCACTCGCCCTCTCCCCCTTCCGGCTCGCCAGATCCTCCCCCTCCCTTCTACCTCTACCAGCGCGTTGTCTTCCGCCTCGGACATCTCGCTCGCAGTAGCTTCATCAAGCGGCGACATCGCGCTCGTCGGCGCCGCCGCTCGTGCAGCCGGCTCCATCGCTCCAACTCGCCTGCCAACTGCGATCCAAGGCACAACCCGCCTCTTCGACGACATCTTTGGTTTGGACGACCTTGCCGCGTCGTCCGCCAAAGGGAAGGGCAAGGCCCGTGCGGTGGAAGGAGTGCCGGAGCCGGATGTGAACGACTCGTCCAGATCGCCCGCCGCGATCCTGCTCGAGACGCCCGCACACTCGCTTCCGCCTGTCCGGCTGCTCTGGCGCGAGCTGTTGTGTGTCGGACTGGCGTCTGCTGCGACCGGTGCGGAGGGCAGGCGGTCAGGAGGGATCGGTTCGGCGGAAGGAGCGGAACCGGCGGCTCAGGCGCATCCTCGGGAGCGAGGTGGTGGTCCGCCGGCGGCGGACGCCTTCTCCCCAACACCTGTCGACGCGCTCTCGAGCATCTTTGGTGCTCGATTGGGGCTCGGTACTGCGTAGATGTGCTGCAACTGCGGAGAAGTTGCGAGTGCCGAGAACTGCTGGAACTGTCTGTTGCATTGGTGAGGAGGGTTGCGGCAGCACAACGGGTATCAGTCAGTGAGTGGGAGGGAGCCTCAGCATGCGAAGCAACGGTGAGCTGGATGGAGCAAAAAGGGGAAGGGAAAGAAAGGGCTTTGTGATCGGCTGAAAAAAAAGGTGAATGCACTGGCCGGGAATCGAACCCGGGGCTAGACAACTTCGGGCGGGATACGCTGGCAATGTCCAATTTTACCACTAAACCACCAGTGCCTCTGGAAACAGATGCCAAAATAACAGGATACCTTTGTCACACGAGCCCCAGTTACCCTTCGTCGCAAAGTCCTCCCAGCCTCGGTAGCCAAGAGCCTGCCAGGGCTTTCAAACCCGCCTGGCCAGGTTACGAGCTTGCTTCGGTGGCAGCCAGGAACCCTTTGTTGCGAACAGACCGTTTGTGCGGTTCCGCCAGCTGGCGGTCGAGCGAACTCTTCTGAAAGGTTGTTCTATTTGCAAATTTCAGCTCAAACACCATCAGCCCGTTTGGTCTAGGGGTATGATACCACATTCGGGCGTTTCCAGCCAGCCTGCTTCGCAGGTTAAGATCTTGTGGTGGCCGCCGGTTCAAATCCGGCAACGGGCCTACTTTTTTTCCTTCCTGTGGTTAGCTCCCTGCCGCCACATGGCCTCCGGCAGCCTGCGGAGGTGCCAGCCAGCCTGTTGCTGCAGCACCCCAACCAGCCTGAGCTGCTGGTCACTGTGCCTGTACATGGCCTGCTGCAAGACGCACGCACCGTCCTCAGCGCGATGCGAGGACAGGCGGCTGGCGGGTTCGGTGATGGGTGGATCACTATGAGCCGGTCGATACTGATTCGGTCGTAGTTTCAGCAGGAGCGAGGAGCGGAGGGGAGTGCTAAGGAGAAGAGAGAGGAGAGGGGAGGCTACGAGCCAGATCCATCAACCAACCGCTGTCTCATCAAGTCTCATCAATTCCACCACTCTGCGTTGACCATGTCTGTTTGACTGTTGTAACGAGTCGAGCTGAAGGCGAATCGAGCAAAAGAAAGCGAGGTTGAGGAGACCAGGAGAGTCGAGTCAAGGAGTGGGCGTAGGACTCACCCCCCCCCCCCCCTAGAACGGCTCATGGACAGTAAGCGAGAGGAGGGAGAGCGGCAACGTGCTAACCTTGGCGCGCTGACGAGGGCGAGGAGGCGGGTCGACCTGCACAACTCGCTGTGATGCCTTGTCTGCCTCGTACGCCTGCACAGTGTTCTGCGCACGCTTGAGCAGCTCCGCATGATTGCGCCACTGATTGTTGGCAGCCGAGTAACCCGTGTATCGAACCTCGTACTTGACTTCACCGCGGACCTTCTTGTTGCTGACAATCTTGTCAATGTGGTACTCGGCTGTGGCGTGGTTGCTGGCGGGCACGACGGAGGAGAGTTGAGAGAAGGCCCGAGAGGGGAGATGGATGTCATCGTTGGGGAAATGCGGGCGGGGCTTCGAGGCGTGGATGCGGGAATGGATGCGAAGATGGGGCGCGAGGTCGAAGGTGTATGTCGAAGTCGCGGCGTCGGCGGCCGTGATAGGGTAGGGACCAAGGTATTTTGGGATGAATTTGCCGGAGAGGGAATCGGGAAAGCGAAGGGAGGAGGCCGAGATGTACGCCTTGTCGCCAACTTTGAAGATGTTGTCGTCGGGCCGCCAGTGCTTGTTCTCGTGCGAGACCATGCGGACGCGAGAGGCGAGGGTGGCGTTGGTGGCGCGGAGCGTGTTGATGCGTGCTTATTCCGCGAAAGAGTTGGCCAGAGGGAGAGAACCGGGTGAGGCGAAGAGGGAGGGCAGAGGGGTGGGGTCGAAGCCGTGGATCACAGCGAAAGGCGATAGACCTGTGGCAGAGGAGGCGGCAGAGTTTACCGCAAACTCACACGCAGTGAGCGCCTCACACCAGGAGTCCGGCGCATCTTCACACAGCGTTCTCAGAGTCTGGCCAACCATCTTGTTTGTCACCTCTGCACACCGGTCCATCTGAGGGTGTGCCGACGTTGACGTGCTGGAAGAACCGTGTAGCAATGCCGGACGCGGAAGCAGTGGAGGGGAGAGGGATGAGGACAACCATCTTGGACACGTAGTCTGTAACGGTGAGGATTGAGTCGACCCTCTCGCCCGCGTGCTTGACCGGTGGGAGTGAAACGATGAAATCCATTCCCACCATTGACCATGGCATCGATGGCGTCTCGAGGGCATGTGCAAAGCCGAGAGGCGTTTGGGTGGACGACTTCGCGCGTCCACATGCGTCGCAGCCGCTCACAAAGTCCTCCACGTCCCCGACGACCGAGGCCGACCAGAACAAGCGGCGAGCTCACTCAAGCATTTTGCCAACTCCCAAGTGCCCGACCGTCTGGTGAGCAAGATCGACGACAAGCTCAACGAAGGTGGGAGGGGAAGGAGGAGGGAGATTGGCGTCGATGGGAGGGGAGGAAGCAGGCGCGGCGGGTGGCAATGTGCCCGAGGGCACAACGAGACACCAGCGACCTCGCTCGGAGTAAAGGAGGAGCGAGTTAACAACGGCAAAGAGGAGGAAGGGGAGTTGAGGACCTTGCGGGTGTTAACCACTGCTCTCCAGCGGAGGGGAGTGAAGCGCTAGGTTAGATTGCATATCTAGAGAGCTAGAACGAAACGACGGGGATGGACCTGCTCTCCAGCAGAGGGGAGTGAAGCGCTGGAGAGCGAGGGAGGAGGAGGCGCGCGCGCGCAAAAAGAGGATCCGTGCGTGCGCACCGGGAGTCGAAACGGGGGCCAAAAAGATACCGGGTCTTGAAGGACTCGAGGGCTAACCACTGGGACAAGCGTCCCTGTGGTGTTCGTTGGAGAAGAGAGTGCCTAACACTGCCCTTTGGCAGCAACAGCGGGCGAGTGCATCTGACGCCGTCGGGGCAACCAGAGCGGAGCGAAACTGCGCAGGGAAAGACGTCACCCAAGTCTTGACCTCGGGCGGAGCAGAGGAGGGGGACTTAGCAGCGTCTACGCCCTTGGAGCCGCCCAAAGCAGCGATGAGTATCGCGAGAAGCATCTTGCCAGTGCCGGTTGGCTCCGTTGGGAAAGCCGTCATTGTTGCCTGCAGGAGAGGGCTCAGGAGCGTCATCCAGATCGATTGCCTTTGACTCGACAAGCTCCGCAAGGCAAGGCAAGGAATCCGCCAACTCATTCATTTTGCCCGGCAAGAAGCGCCACTTGAAGTCGTACTCGAACAAAGTTTCCCACAAACGCACGTGACAGCGCGTCTGCTTGGGAGGCTGTGTCCAGTAGGTCTTCAACAGCTCGTGGTCGCATACTACCGTGAAGGGGAACCTGACAAGGTGCTCGTGCATCTTCTTGCGCCCAACAAGGACACCTAAGAGCTCTTGATCCTTCGTCAAGTAGTTGTGCTGTGCCCGGTTGAACTTAGGGGAGAAGAAGCGTGCAGGACGAGCCGTCTCGTACGACTCGCCCTGCCCAAGCCATCCACCACAGCCCAACACTGACGCAGCCGTGGCGAGGAACAGGTGCTCTTTCCCCTGCTTGATAGCAGAGGGGTCAAGCGGTTGCAGTGCGATGGGCACCATCTCTTTGAGCGTTTGGAACGCAAGTTCGCACGCAGGCGACCAGTTCCAATCCACCTTGCCTGTCAACCGCGTGAACGGGGCCGCAATTTCGTCTTGGGGCAGGTGATCCCTCATCCAGCCGATCGTGCCCAAGACACGCAGAATGTCCTTGGGACAACGAGGCTGCGGCCACTTCTTGATAGCCTCCCACTTCTCCTCGACCACTGAGAGTCCCTCGTCGCTGATGACAAGGCCAAGAGCCTCCAGCTGAGAGGAGAGGAACTCAGCTTTGGACCGGAAGAGGTAGAACTTGAAGTGCCGGAGCAAACCAAAGACGATCTTGAGACAGCGGAGATGAGCATGACGAGTCTGCGAGTAGACAGACACGTCATCGTAGAACACAGTGAGGCACTGTCCGTTACCCTTCTCAAACATCATTCAGCACATCCGATGCATCGTGTCTGGTGCGTTGCGGTTGCCCTGCTGCATGGCCCGCCAGTCAAAAGTCCCGCAGGGCGTCACAAAGCCAGACAAGGGAACAGACTCAGCTTCAATTCGCACCTGCTCGTAGACATTCTTGCAATCGAGCTCCGAGCGGTACTGGTGCGATGCGAGACAATGGCAGGCTTGGTCATGTCAGGGATGGGGGAGGCGAGAGGGAAAGTGTTCTCATTCCACGGCTTGAGGTTGACAACAAAGTGGGCCTGCGAGCGGTTGTGTTTCGGAACTGCGAACATCAAGCAGGCAAACTCGAATGCAGCGGGAGACCAGAAACCGGACTCAACAAATTTGCAAAGGTGCGCCGTCCACTGGACGCAGTACCTGTCAGGCATGCAAATGGCATACGGCTTGTCACGCTTCTCCTTGTCAATGATGTTGGCGGCGTTGCGTTGCCCTGGGACTCTTGATTAGAGAAGAGGAGAGTTAGACAACAATTGCAAAACCAAACGCAAGTCTTGTACAAACCCTACAGAGGTGAATAGTTAGACGACGATGAAGAAGAAGGGAAAGAGAGGTGCGCAGGATCCTTGTGAGTGGAGACAGGTGCGTACAAAGAGGAGAAACGATGGGAGACTATCAAAGTGGGTAGCAGACCAACACAGAGACGCTCCACAACGTACCACGACACCAGCCAACCTGAGCAACCGGGAAACAACCAACCTTCTGACGCCGCCCACTACTCCTGCCCAACAGATGAGCTCAATCTTGTGGTTGATGGGCCTGTATGGGGGCACCCCTGGTAGCTCATTGACGAAGACGTCCTTGAAGCGAGCCATCAGAGTGTCAAGCGCTACCTGCGCCTCCTGCTCAGTCAGATCACCTTTGGTTGGATCCTCCTCCTCGTCATCGAGCAGCGGGTTGTGTGGTTTGAACCCAACCTGCTCAGCCAGCGGGCCAAACTCGCTTTCACCAAGGCCAGCGAGAACAGCGCAAACAAGAAACAAGTCAAGGTCGTCACACAACATGGCTTTGTCTGTGAAGCCAAGGTCGACGAGGTTCTGGTGAGGCTGGGGGGCAAAGGAGCCGGTTTTGAAGTCGTAGATTTCGGAGGAGGGAGCCGAATGCAAAGGGATGAAGGCGAGGGCGAAAAGGGATATGGACGTCTTGGAGTTGCGGAGGAAGGGGACGCCTAGGCTTGCGTCGATCCCGGGAGAGAGAGCCCAGACGAAGAAGGAGCGGTCCTGCAAAGCAACTTGGCCAGCCACAAGATCTGCGGCGGCAAAGAGCAAGAAATGGACCCCTCTCCCTCTGATGTGAGAGAGGCGTATATTGTGGCGTCGAGCCTGCGGACATCCAGCTGAAGGTGCGACACGGGGAAATGGGAAAGGAGATCTGCCTGTGAATCGGAGTCAATCTGTTGCTGCCAAAGGGCAGTCTTAGGCACTCTCTTCTCCAGCAAACACCACAGGGACGCTTGTCCCAGTGGTTAGCCCTCAAGTCGTCCAAGACGCGGTATCTTTTTGGCCCCCCGTTTGACTCCCGGCGTGCGCGCACGGATCCTCTTTTTGCGCGCGCGCGCCGCATCCTCCCTCGCTCTCCAGCGCTTCACTCCCCTCCGCTGGAGAGCAGGTCCGGTCCGTCCCTGTCGTTTTGTTCTAGCTCTCTAGATATGCAATCTAACCCAGCGCTTCACTCTCCTCCGCTGGGCAGCAGTGGTCAACAGGCTATGAACCCGAAAAGCGCCTGATCAAAAAACTCGCCCACGACCACGCACCGCCGCTAGCGCTCCCGCCTGGAGCTTCGCACGCCCCAGATGAACGTCCCCAGCGACTCGAAACCCGCCGAAGGCGAGCGCGCCACCGCCAGCGCCGTCGCCGTCCCTTCGCGCCCCACCCCGCTTCCCGCCGACTCTCATCTTCGCTCTGCGGACAACTACGACGTCTGGTGCATCCAGCTGCGTGGCCTCATCGGACCGGACGCGTACAAGGTCATGACGGGCACCCTGGGTCGGGGCCAGGGGGGGATATCGTGCGCTGACTGGGATCGCCTCAACGAGTTCGTCGTCTCAACGATCGTCATATCGTGCCACAGCTCGGTGATACACCACGTCGCCGACTGTGAGCACGACGCGCACGCGTACTGGACGGCGCTGCGCGACACGTTCCGCCCCACGGACGCCCAAGGCGCCCTCCGCCTCCTCACTCGCTTCTGGACGCTCTCGCTCCCCACTGCCTCGCCTGAGGCGTTCGACGCCTTCGCCAAGGAGTACAAGGCCACCCTTGCGGCCCTCAAGACGGCGAAGGTGGACCTCGAGACGATCTACTCGTCCCACCTCCTCAATGCCCTACCGGCCCCGCTCAGCTCGCTACAAATCTCCCTTGCTGTGGCAAACCAGTCGACTCTCCCCTGTGCAGACGCCATCCTCGAGGTCGTACGCAACGAGATCCTCCGCACCACGCCCTCAACCACAGGCGTCGCCCTCCTTGCCGCGACGCCGCCGAGTTCGCCATGCCCTGCCTGCAAGGCCATGCACTGGTTGAGGGAGTGTGACCCGAAGAAACGCGACGAGTACCGCGCCAAGCAGTCCAGGCAGCGCAAGGAGCGTGCGGCCGCCCGCCTTGCCACCACAACGTCGCCCGTGCTCCCCTCCTCCCCACCATTCACCTGCCCAACCGTCGCCATCGCTGAACTGCTCGACACTGGCGGAGTCGACGCCTGGATCAGCGGCCTCGATCTCTGCCCACCCACCCTGTCCCGCGAAGTCACGCTTGACAGCTGCGCCACCCACAGCATGCGCGGCGACCCCCCCCTTTTGTTCTCATCGGTCCGGGCCTGCACTCCTTTGCCCGTGGCGGGGTTATCCGGGAAGAACGGGCTCAAGGTGACTGGCGTGGGCTCACTCTCAGTCAAGCTTGCCAGTGGACGCATCGTGAAGATCAACCGCGCCCTCCTTGTTCCAAGCATCACCGTCAACCTTGTCTCAACCTCCCAGCTCTATGACTTGCACGGCATCACCACAACCTTCGGCAAAGACGCTGTCTTCTCCCGCAACAAGCAAGTCGTCGCCACCGGCTCACGCCTGACGTCAAACCTCTACCGACTCGACGGTGATCTCGTGGGCCCCCTGCTGCAAAGGGTGCGTATGCCCTCCTCGTGTCAAGCCCGCCAACCACGGAGCTGAACACCTGGCATCGTCGCTTCGCACATCTCTCGCTCAGGTCGATCGACACGCTCGCACGGTCAAGGCATGTCACGGGCTTGAAGGTGGACGGGAGCAGCCGCTCAAAGGCCAGCAGTAGCCACGCCTGCAACGTCTGCCATGTCGCTCGCTTGTCGCGTCTCCCGTTTCCCCGGTCAGACAGCTATGCATTCACACCACTCGAGCTCGTTCACTCCGACGTACTATCCATCCATCAACGTCCCATCTCTCGGTGGCCGCCGCTACGTTGTCACCTTCGTTGATGACCACACGCGCATGCTCTGGGTGGAGCCTCTCACACGCAAGTTGGACGTTCTTGAGGCTTTCATTTGCTTCAATACGATGGCAACATGGCCGCCTTTCACCTCTACGACCCGGTCACGCAAGACAATTTGCTCCCGGGATGTGAGGTTTGTTGAGGATGAATTCCCCTTCCTCGCATCACACACAGCCGACGCCTTGCTGGGCACGCAGACGATCGAGCCTGTCGACATCGTGGTCACCACCGCACGGGACAACTCGCCTCCTGGCGTTCCGCAAGCTCCAATCACGCCAGCTCCTCCACCAGCTGTCACACCACGCGCACCTGCTCGTCACGGCCCCGAGCATGTCACACCCGTCACGCCTGCTCCCTCGCAACCCGACTTCACAAGGGCGTCAGCACCGACACCGTCCACACCTGACTCACCTGACCCGCTCGACTTCCTCTCAGACCTTTTCGGTGCAACACTCGCCAAGGTCACCGCCCTCGTCGCTGCCACCTCAGACGAGCTCGACGCTACCGACAACGCCTTCTCGCTTCCCACCTCCGATCCTCGCAACCATCGCGAAGCCATGCGGGATTCAGACGTCGAGCGTTGGCGTGCAGGTGAAGCTGAAGAGTTCTCCTCGTTGCGCGACGAGTTCAAGGTCTTCCACACCATCGAGCGAAGCGATGTGCCACCGGACGCAAGAATCTTCGGTTGCCGGTTTGTCTACCGCCGGAAGAAGGACGAGCATGGACGGGTTACCGGGCACAAGGTCCGCCTCGTTGCGCTGGGTTTCTCGCCACGACCCAGCGTTGATTTCCGCGACACCTTTGCCCCCATCGCCAAGTTCACCTCAATACGCGTACTGCTTGCCCTCGCAGCGCGGCACAAGATGCTCATCCACCAGGCCGACGTCGACAAGGCATACCTTCACGACTCTCTGGACAAAGAGCGGTACATGCGCATTCCGGAGGGTGTCAACAGCAGCAAATACAGCGGAAATGTCCTCAAGCTTGACCGCGCGCTGTACGGACTCGAGCAGGCCGGACGCGTGTGAAACCACCGCATCGACCGCACCCCCCGACGACTTGGGTACAGGCAAAGAGTCTCTGACGCGTGCATCTACTCACGCCAAGCAGGGGGTGCCCACCAATACATTGCGCTCTACGTTGACGACCTCCTTTTCATCTCCCCCTCGCTAGACAAGATTGCACAAGTCAAGGCCGGCTTGAAGGAAGAGTATGGCATCAAGGACCTCGGCGCCGCCAACTTCATCCTGGGTATCCAGATCCACCAGCGCATTGACGGTTCCCTCTTCCTCTCGCAACGAGCGTACCTCGAAGTCGTCCTGCTACGCCTCGACCCCAACGGCAGCCGCACTGCACCAACGCCCATGGTCCCCAACCAGCAGCTTCTGCCTGCCCCAGAGGACCATGTCCCCACTCCCACTTTCCGTCGCCGGTACCTCCAGGCCATTGGCTCCCTCATGTACGCCATGCTCGGGACTCGTGTCGACCTCGCCCACGTCGTCGGCGTACTTGGTCGCCACGCCGCCCGCCCGGACAACACGCACTGGGCCGCCGTACTCCGGACTCTCCAATACGTCCGCGGTACTCTCGACTATGGCCTCGAGTACACACCCGACTCGTCGCCCCTCCGTGGATTCGAGGCTTACTCGGACTCAGACTGGGGTGCATGCCCAACTACACCACGCTCAACCGGGCTACGTCTTCCTCCTCGCCAACGGCGCCGTCTCTTGGTCATACAAGCTCCAGCCTCGGGTAAACACATCCTCAATAGAAGCTGAATACCTCAGCTTGTCACACGCATGCAAGGAAAATGTCTACCTCTCACAACTCCTCGGTGAGCTCGGGTACCCTGCCGACGGCACCGCCGTCCTCTACGGCGACAACCAGGGCGCCAACGCCCTCTCGAAGGACCCGCAGTTCCACAACCGCACTCGCCACCTGCGCCTCACGGAACACTTTGTCCGCAAACAGGTGCAGGACAGGTCCCTACGCGTCAAGTACATCCCCACCGCGCGAATGCTGGCCGACGCCATGACCAAGTTGCTACCGGGCCCGCTCTTCGAGCACCACGGGGACGCTTTTGGTGTTTGCCCGCTTCAAGCGAGGGGGGTGTTGCTGCCAAAGGGCAGTCTTAGACACTCTCTCCTCCAGCGAACACCACAGGGACGCTTGTCCCAGTGGCTAGCCCTCGAGTCCTTCAAGACCCGGTATCTTTTTGGTCCCCGGTTCGACTCCCGGCGCGCGCGCACGGATCCTCTTTTTGCGCGCGCACGCCACCTCCCCCCTCGCTCTACAGCGCTTCACTCCCCTCTGCTGGAGAGCAGGTCCGTCCCTGTCGTTTTGTTCAACCTCTCTAGATCTGCAATCTAACCAGCGCTTCACTCCCCTCCGCTGGAGAGCAGTGGTCAACACCAAGGATGCAGTCATTGCCGTCAGCTCAGCTGCGACGCCCGCCACGACTGAGGGAGGAGACGACCAGACGGCTCGCGGCGTACCGACTTGGCAGGTGGACGAGTCGTTTGCTCCGCACCTCGTTTCTCTCGCTCTTCCTCCTTCCCCACGTCTTGATGTCGCTTCTGAGGCAGTCTTGGACAATCAGATGGAACTACTGTCAGAGCAGTCAAACTCTTGTAGTTCAAGCTTGCAATGCAGCGACTCCCCTTCTCCTCCTGCAGGTGATACGTGGACCAACGTGACGGCTTGCATGAGGAAGAAGACAAAGGGTGGCGAGCAGTGGCGCAAGCGTCGCTCTCCAGCAGTCCCACTACCTCCCAAGATGGCTGAAAGACCACTCACCATGCCTGTCTCATTCATCAGGTTCGAGACATCTGCGCTGATTGACTCCGGTTTGCAGGCAGATTCCTCTCCCCTTCCCGTGTGTCATGCCTTCAGCTGGATGTCCACAGGCTCAATGCCCCCATACACGCTTCCCTTGCGTTGGAAGGAGAAGGAGTACGTCTCTCGCTCTATGCCGCTTACTGGCAAAGTTTCTTCGCGGAATCGCTCCTTCTTTGTCTGTCCTCTCCCTCCTGGGATGGACACAATCCTTGGCGTCCCCTTCCTCAGCGACTTCGGCATGACCATCTCCCCCTTTGCCCTCACCTTCATCCCTTTGTAATCAGCTCCTTCATCTGAAATTCACAGAGTTTTTGGGCAGGATGCCCTTGTTTCGAGCCCGATTCAACAGGATGCCCTCGTTTCGCGTCTCCTGCGTTACACACCGCAGACAGCTCCGTCTTGTTCTACGCAACGATGCACTTCCTTTTGTCGTGCCCAGGGATGCCGCAGCGCCCGCACTTGCGCACGGAAGGCTCCTTCAGACGCCCCCTCTCCTTCCGCTCCTTCGCTGCCGGCGCTGCAAAGTCCCGCTGGACCTCGAGGTCGTCTGTAATGACATGCGCATAAGGACGAGAGTAGGTGGAGCGGAGGGTGTCGATGCGAATGAGAGAACCTACAAAGTCGGCGGATGCGAGTTTGAGGGCGTGACAGAGAGCGACAGCGTGTCGGCAGGGGACCCTGTATTGCTGGAAGGCGAGGCAGGTGCATGTACCAAGTGCGCTGTTGCGGTAGAGGCGAACGATATGCGTGCGGGGGTCGTCGGAGCCGATGTGAGAGACTTCCGCACAGACGACGGGGAAGTACTGCAAGATCTTGGCGCTGTAGCTGCTCGCCTGCTGCTCAGCGGCGGCAAGTAGGTGTGTGACGGAGTCCGGGAAGGTGTGTCGGAACGTGCGAGCAAGCTCCGAGCGCAGGCCAAACTTGACCATCTGATCCGCCCAGATGATCTTGAGCATCTCAAGCACCGGCTGTTTGCGTGCAGTCCTGTACTGCGCGTTTGCCACCTCAACAATGTCGCTTGTGAGGTGTCCAAGCTGGTTGCCATGGAAGGCGAACTCGACCCAGCAAACCGGATCAATTTTGGCGACATACTCGCCCGCCTTCTCTCCGACCTCGTTTCGGATTCGTCGGAGAGCCTCGCTGTACTCGCTCTGCGTGGCCGCCCTTGCACACAACCACACGAGGTCCTCGAACTTGCTGCCGAAGCTTTTGCTGGCGTTCTGCATGATGTTTTGCACGCAGAAGCCTTCTACGGCGCGCGGCAATATTACCGAGATAGCTGAGTTCAGACCCTGCAATCGGTACAGTGTGAGCTTCATTATAGTGAGAATGCACGAAAGCGCACGCACACTCTGCCGGTCACTGAGAACGACGGTAGCTGGGTTATCGAGGTTGTCGAGGGACTGCTTGAGGAGCTCGATGAACCACCGCCACGTCGCCTCACTTTCGCTCAACGTCACGCCCCAGGCGTAGACAACGAGCTGATCTGCGGCGTCGTAGCCTGCGGCCATCATGAGGACATACTTGAAGGTTGTTTTGGTGAAGGCGGCGTCGAGGGCGATGAAGCGTCGGGAATGGCGCCAGGCCATGCGAGCGGGTGAGGGACAGACAAAGAAGGCGTTGAAGGATCCGTCGGCCTTCGGATCGAGCTATTGGAAAGCGGTGGAAGGTGAGCATGGGAGACGAAGAGTAGGGAAGTGCCTTCAACGCACCTTGCGCACCGCCTGCGGGTCCGCCGCCCGAAGCCGCTCCACGTACGCCGGCAGCATATGAAAACCCTCCTCCTGCTGCCCGCGCAAGTCTCCCACAATCGCCATTTTCACCTTCCAGGCCTGGTGCTCTGATATGTCGACCGCGACGTTGGTCTTGAACCACGTGCGAAGCTGGGCGGGCGGGGTGCTGCGCGCAATGGGCATCTTGTTCTTGATCTAAAGGAGGCAGCGGATCAGTTTGCGGCTCAGCCTGAATGAAGGAGGAGAGTGAACCCAGTTGAGCGATGAGCCAGTGCCGGGAAGACGTCGCGGCCCTCTTCCGCACCGCAGCGCCCACGCAAGTATGCTCCAGGACTAGGGTGGAGATGGAGAAGTGGTCGTGCCGACCCTTGTGCGAGACGTAGACGAGGAAGGGGCAATCCTTGTCGCGATCGCAGACGGCGCAAAGTCGAGTCGTATCGGCCTTTGCGACCTGCCAATCTTTGCCCAGGTGAGCAACGTAGCTAGTTATGGCACGTCGAGCATTGTCTAGCGTGTCAAAGACCTGGCCCAGCTCGAGCGAAGCCATATTCGAGGAAGAGCAAGGGAGACACGGTCGCGTCTGAGCGTGAGGATGCGACGAGCAGTCTGGACCAGCGTGTGGAACGGGCATTCTGCTCAGCCGGGCACAACGAGAGCGTCGTGGTGAATCGTGCTTGAAACACGGGCGTTCTGGTCATTAACTCGAAATTCACAACTTCGAATCCGGCTCCTTTGCTCCCCAGCCCCACCAGAACCTTGTCAACCTCAGCTTCACAGACAGGCACATGTTGAGCAATGAGCTCGACTCGTTTCTAGTTTGCGCTGTCCTCACTGGCGTCGGCGAGAGTGACTTTGGCCTGCCAGCTGAGCGGGTTGGGTTTGAACTGCACAACCCATTGCTCAATGACAAAGGAGGACAATCCGGCAAACGGTAACCTGACAGATCAGGGGGCGCAGGTTGCGCTTGACCTCCTAATGTCCCGTTTCAATGACGTCTTCGTTGATGAGCTACCAGGTTTGCCTCCCTACAAGCTGGTCAATCACAAGATCGAGCACATCGACAAGGAGAAGTGCGTCAAGCTGTATGCCATTCCCATGCCGGACAGGTACCGCGTGCAGTGGACGGCGCACCTTTGCAAATTTGTTGAGTCCGGTTTCTGGTCTCCCGCTGCATTCGAGTCTGCCTGCTTGATGTTTGCAGTTCCGAAACACAACCGCTCGCAGGCCCACTTCGTTGTCAACCTCAAGCTGTGGAATGAGAACACTGTCCCTCTCGCCTCCCCCATCCCTGACATGACCAAGTCTGCCATTGTCTCGCATTGCACCAGTACCGCTCGAAGCTCGACTGCAAGAATGTCTACGAGCAGGTGCGAATTGAAGCTGAGTCTGTTCCCTTGTCTGGCTTTGTGACGCCCGGCGGGACTTTTGACTGGCGGGCCATGCAGCAGGGCAACCGCAACGCTCTGGACATGATGCATCGTGTGTGCTGGATGATGTTGAAGAAGGCTATCGGACAGTTCCTCGATGTGTTCTACAATGACGTGTTTGTCTATTCGTACACTCATTGTTGTAAGGCTCACGCCTCACTCACACTTCTCCCTTGGAAGTCACGTGACGAAGTCAAGCGGAGGAACAGAGGAAGTCACGTGACGAGTAAGCGGAGGAACGGAGTTCGGCGACCAGGAGTGGAGGATCGGGGATCGGGGATTGGGAAGTGGACGGGCGGAGTTGGGGTCTCGAGCACACACCACTTTTTGTTTTCTCTCTTCACGCTCTCGCTGATAGATAGAACCAGGTGTGCTCTCTCGCGTTGTATTCTTCACGCTCTCGCTGATAGATAGAACCAGCAATACACGTGGTTCCTCTTCTGTCGCTCGAGCAGTGAGGCTTCTCAAGTAGAGCCTTTCAGCAATCTTCTCCTTGACGGTACGTACAGCGCGTTCAGACAGTCCGTTTTGCTGGGGGGTGTAGGGAATCGAGAGACAATGGGTGATTCCCTCACCAGCGAGGAATGACTTGAATGCCCGTGACGTGTATTACGTGCCGTTGTCCGTCTGGAGGGTTGTGGAATTTGCGACGTCGACCTTGGACGATTCGAACTCAGCCTTCATGCGAAAGTATGCGCGCTTGAAGGCCTCGAGTTCCTCGGTCTTGTCCTTGAGGGGTTCCCCGTCGATGTAACCCGATGCCTCATCGCGGACGATGATGAAGTACTGGGCCCCGCCGAAAGAGGTAAATGGGAACTTGCCGGCGAGGTCAGAGTGCAGGCGCTGAAGAGGTAGCGTAGCCTGACGCTTGATGATGGGAAACGACGACTTGGTCAACTTTCCCGTACGACACGGCGGGCACGACTTAGAGAAGAAGTCGTCCAAATCCGTAGTCGTGAAACCCTTAACCTCGCCCAGGCGGAGCAAGTCGCGCATGGCCGCCTTCGATGGATGCCCATAACGACGATGGGCGAGCTCGACGGCCTTGACGCGCTCCTCCTGAGTGGTAGCGAGGAGGGCGATTGTGGCGTTGACCACATTGACTTCTGGGAGCGAGTACTTGCCCGACTTCCCTTCAAGAACAACAGTGTTGTCTTGTGAAATGACTTGGAACGCCCCGGTGGGTGCGAACTCAAGCCTGTGTCCGGCGTTGATACACCTCGGCGCGGATATGAGGTTGAACGTTGAGGATGGGACGTGAATGGCATCCTTGAGCTGGAGGTTGAAGCGGCCTGATGAGGTTTCCACTTCGATTACCGCGGTACCGACACCAACCCCATCAAGAGAGGGTCCCGAGGTAGTGACGATTGGAGTGGTCAACTGCCTGTACGAGGTAAAGTGGCGACGCTCTGCAACGATGTGTCGAGAGGCGCAGGTGTCGAGATGCCACCCGGTCGGAGCCTTGGAGCCATCGTACATGCCGCCCATTGTAGATGCGGTGGTTGCGATGGCGAGCGTAACGACCTTTGTGTCCTTTTCCTTCTTGTCGTCCTTTTTCGCCTTCTCCTTCTCCTTGGCCTTCCCTTTTTCACCGCCACTCTGATTGAGGCGGTTGTTGGGGTTGTCCGGGTTTTGCCAACAGCGCTCGACCGAGTGACGAGGGTTCTGCTCGTTGCAGAATTTGCACTTGGGTCGCGGTGATTGTGGCTGTTGCGACTTCTTCCCGGACGATGAGCCCTTCCCTACTGTTGCGGCAGCGGTCGAGGACGATCCCTTGCCGTTGAGTAGTAGGCCTCCCGTCGACGCTGCGACGTTGGCACGGCGTCGATTATACTCGGCCCAAACCTTGTCAATCACTTCGCGAGGTGCGAAGGTTGACGAATCGGATTGTTGATAAACCGACGTCCAGGCCTTCCACTCCGTGTCGGATGGGAGGCCTTCGAGGATAAAGTCGGAGTAAATGCAGTGAAGCGTAGAATATCTACTACGCTCCACATCCGATGCGTTGCTTGGGATCGGGGTTATGAGCGGGAAGTCAACCTCACGTGCTCGGGAGATGATTTCCTCGTGCTCGTCGAGGAAAGGGCCGACGGCCTCCAGGTTCTTGGCCTTCAGGGAACGAATGGCGATGAGGATCGACTGGATCGATTCCTTGTTGCCGAGCTCAAATCGGTTGGTGAGATGGATCCACACCTGTCGAGCGTCGAGGTCCATCAACTGGCCGGCGATGTTGTCCAGCAACTTAGAGATCATATAGTTGATGGCACGCGCGTCGTCGAGATCCCATACCGATTGGGCCACGGCGGTCGCCGCAGGGTCTGTTCCCGTTGATGGCTGAGGGCGAACCACGGTTCCCGTAACATGCCCGTAGACGTTCCCGGTCTTGAGGGCCCGTTCCATATGAAGCCTCCACCGTTTCCATCCCGCACCAGCCTCGTCAAGAACAGGCATGTCTTGAGGAAGAGGTAAACGTCGGCACTCGTAGACGACATTTCTGATAAGTCGAGTGTAGGCGCTGGAGGTGGAGGGATATGTGACGGAGTATGTATGGAGAATCTGGGTCGACGAGGACTTCGGGGTGGTCGGGCGGGAGAAGAGGCCGAACTCGGCTGAATGGTTGCCGAAGATAGGAGTGGTGTTGGCGGCGTTGCGTTGCCCTGGTACTCTCGACTAAGAGAAGAGGAGAGTTAGACGACAATTGCAAAGCTAAACGCAAGACTCGTACGAACCTAAGGCAAGAGGAGAGTTAGACGACAATGAAGAAGAAGGGAGAGAGAGGTGCGCAGGATCATCGCGAGTGGAGACGGGTGCATACAACAAGGGGAAACGATGGGTAGACTATTGACGTGGGTAAAAGACCAACACAGAAACGCTCCACAACATACCACAACACCAGCCATCCCGAACAACCGCGACAACCGCGACAACCAACCTTCTCACGCCGCCTCACTACTCCTCCCCAACAGCGGGGTTTGCCAGCAGCGCTCGACCAAATGACGAGGGTTCTGCTTGTTGCAGAACTTGCACTTTGGCCACGGAGATTGTGGCTGCTGTTGCGTCTTGCCGGGTGACGAGCCCTTTCCTACGGTGGCGGCGGCGGTCGAAGACGAACCCTTGCGATTGCCATTGAGAAGGAGACCTCCCGACAACGCCGCGACATTCACACGTTGTCTGCAAGACACACAATCTTCAAGCGAGTCGCGAGACCGGTGTCGAGCGGGTGGGAGCGCTGGAGAGCTGGCAGTCCTGATTCTCCCGGCTACAGAAGAGATAACAGTGACTCAAGTGTTGGATTCCAAGCGAAGGGGAGGTGTAGCCTAAGGAGAAGAAGAGAACCAGAGGGAGTGGTGTGATTGATCTAATGATGAGAATGGGACAGGGAGCACAACAGAGGGAGAGTGAACTAAGGTCTGGAAAAGAAGGAGAGTGCTAGAGGGTCTGGGAAAAGGAGAACAAGCGACAATGGAGAGGAGGAGCGAGGTGCAGGTGAAGTGGAGACGAAGCCCGGCGACGCAAACCTAGAATCGTCGAATGTACTCGGCCCTGACCTTGTTGATAACTTCGTGAGGTGCAAAGGTCGACGCATTGGATTGACGGTATAGCGACGTCCAAGCCTTCCACTCCGTGTCGGATGGAAGGCCTTCGAGGATAAAGTCGGAGTAAACATAGTGAAGCGTAGCATATTGGCTACGCTCCAAATCCGATGCGGTTTCCGAGATTGGGCGTACGAGAGGGAAGTCGATTTCTCGAGCACGGGAGAGGATTTCCTCATGCTTGTCAAGGAATGGTCCGACGGCCTCGAGGTTCTTTGCCTTGAGGGAACGGATGGCGGCAAGGATCGATTGGATTGATTCCTTATTGCCGAGGTCGAAACGGGTTGTAAGGTGGGTCCAGATCTGCCGAGCATTGAGATCCATCAACTGGCCGGCGATGTTGTCCGGTAGCTTGGAGATCATGTAGTTGATGGCCCGCGCATCGTCATGGTCCCACGCCGTTTGTGCCGCGGCGGTTGCTGTAGGATCTGATCCCGTCGAAGGTTGAGGGCGAACCACTGTTCCCGTAACATGCCCGTAGACATTCCCAGTCTTGAGTGCCCGTTCCATACGAAGCCTCCATCCCCTCCATCCTGAGCCAGCCTCATCGAGAACAGGGACGTTCTCAAGGAAGAGGTAAACGTCGGCACTCGTAGACGACATTTCTGATAAGTCGAGTGTAGGCGCTGGAGGTGGAGGGATGTGTGACGGAGTATGTATGGAGAATCTGGGTCGACGAGGACTTCGGGGTGGTCGGGCGGGAGAAGAGGCCGAACTCGGCTGAATGGTCGCCGAAGATAGGAGTGGTGTTGGCGGCGTTGCGTTGCCCTGGTACTCTCGACTAAGAGAAGAGGAGAGTTAGACGACGATTGCAAAGCTAAACATGAATCGTGTACGAACCTAAGGTAGAGGAGAGTTAGACGAGAATGAAGAAGAAGGGAGAGAGAGGTGTGCAGAGTCCTCCTAAGTGGACACAGATGCATACAACAAGGGTGTGCAGGGTCCTCCTGGGTGGAGACAGGTGCATACAACGAGGGTGTGCAGGGTCCTCCTGGGTGGAGACAGGTGCATACAACGAGGGTGTGCAGGGTCCTCCTGGGTGGAGACAGGTGCATACAACGAGGGTGTGCAGGGTCCTCCTGGGTGGAGACAGGTGCATACAACAAGGGTGTGCAGGGTCCTCCTGGGTGGAGACAGGTGCATACAACAAGGGTGTGCAGGGTCCTCCTAGGTGGAGACAGGTGCATACAACGAGGGGAAACAATGGAAGACTATCGAAGTGGGTAGCAGACCAACACAGAGACGCCCCACAACATACCACGACACCAGCCAACCTGAGCAACCGGGACAACTAACCTTCTCATGCCGCCCACAACTCCTCCCCAACAGAGTGACAGGAGTGGAAGAGCATGGCCATGGGTAGCCCTCTTTGCTCGCCCGCTCCTCGACTCAACTCTCCAGGTCTCCTCGATTTTGCTTTCCCTTGCTCAACTCGTTTTCGGCTCGACTCGCTACGACAGACGGACGGACATGGTCAACACAGAGTGGTGGAATTGATGAGGCAGTGATTGGGTGATGGATCCGCCCGTAGCCTTCCGTTCCCTTCCCTCTCTTCTCTCTTCTCTTTAGCACTCCCCTCTGCCCCCTGCTCTCGCTGAAATCACACCCAAATCAGTATCTTTTGGCTTGTAGCGACCCGCCCATCACCAACTTGCCAACCACCTGTCCTCGCATCGCGCTGAGGATGGTGCGACTTGCACTCTTCCTGTTTTCAGGGCTCCAGGTCTCCTCTCTGCTTTCTTGCAGTTCAGTGAACATCTGAAGCTGCAAGGAGTGAGAAAGAGTCAGGTATGAGAGGCAGAGAGAAGATAAGAAAGTCACCTTGACACTCCCTCTTAATAGCCTTGCATGACACACCCTGCCAGATTGCAGGTATGGTCATTAGCCAGAACTGCAGCAAGACAAGCCGTGAAGGGCAGTGAGTCTGGGTCAAGAATGGGACCAGGAGCAAGCAATGTCATCCAGAAGCTCCTCGACCAGCTGAGATTCCTTGAAGTACTGTCACACACATTCCGCAAGGGGCTGAAGACCCTGGATAGCTGCACGCTTGCCTATTGCAGCTTGGAGCTACAACATGTTGTACAGACGTCTCATGTTGCACATTTTGCTCCCAGCCATCTAAGGCACTGGTGGTTTAGTGGTAAAATTGGACATTGCCAGCTTATCTCGCTTGAATTTGTCTAGCCCCGGGTTCGATTCCCGGCCAGTGCATTTCGACTTTTTTTTTTGCCGCCTTTTCCCCTTGTCTTTCTCCAGCTCACCGTCGCTTCGGATGCTGACACCCCACTGAGACTTGTCGTGCTGCCGTAACTCGCACCAATGTAACAAATCCAGCAGTCTTTCCAGCTCTCCAACTTCTCCTGCTAGGTTTGCATCCCCGGTCCTCGTCTCCGCATCACCAACCCTCGCTACTCGTACCTTCGTTGTTCATTTGTCTTTCATCCAAACCCTCTTCTCGCACTCCCTTTGCCTCGTTTTGTCTCCCCTGTTCAGCTTCATCAGCAAAACAATCACTCAACTTTGCCTCGTCCTCTCTCTTATCCTTGAGCTATATCTCCCCTCTCTCAGAATCCAATGCTTGAGTCATCGTAATCTCTTCCATAGCCGGGAGATTCAGGACTACTAGCACTCCGATCCTCCCGCCGCTCGACACCGGTCTCGTGACCCCGCTCGAAGACTGTGCGTCTTGCATCTCTGCAGTTGCAGCACATCTCCGCGGTATCGAGCCCCAGCGGAGCGCCAACAATGCTCGAGAGTGCATCGACAAGTGTCAGAGAGAAGGCATCTGCTGCCGGACCATCTCCTCGCTCCCGAGGTGGCACCTGACCAGCCGATTCCACTCCTCCTGGCAGACCGACCCCACTGATTGGTTGCCCTCCACATTTGTTGCAGCAGGTGCCCCTCCGACACCCATTAGTTCGGGCCAGAGCAGCCGGAGAGGTGGAAGCGAGTGTGCACGTGTCTCGAGCAGGACACTCAGGATTGCAGTGGGCGATGTGCACGAGTCCTTCACATCCGGCACACCTTCCACCTGGTGTGCACACTCTGATGCTGTCAGGCTGCAGCTACTTGCCCTGGCGGCTTGGTCTGTTGATCCAAACCCAAACCCTTTGATGGGCGGGGCCAGCTCAAACCAGCCTGTCTGTTGCCAGAGTGTCCTTTGGAGAAGCTTCTTCAGCCACAAAAGGAGAGAGCCCCTCCCTGCTCCTGCAAGAATGCAAGGTAGCGTACAGCAGCAAACAAAAACTGTCAAAAGCAAATGCCCCCACACAGGATCGAACTATGGACCTTTCGCTACCAGTAAGTATGTGTGGTTACTAGGCGAACGCTCTGCCACTGAGCCATAGGGGCTGTTAGAGCGTTGCTTGCTCTAGGTGTGTACATGTAACTGCTTGGTGGAAAGCGCAGGCATATGTCCCCCTCTTCCTGATCAATACCTGCACATCTTGTCTTGAAGCTGGAGAAGTCGGCCCACAGCACAGCACAGACAAGCCATGCCTGAGTCTAAGGCACGCTGCATCTGCGACCCTACTGAAAGGTGATGTGGAGGTCACCTCACTGCTCTGGTGATAGAAGAGGAACCACTTGTGATTGCTGGTTCTACCTATCGGCGAGAGTGTGAAGAGGAAGAAGAGAGGGTGTGCTGGTGCCAGCTCATCTGCCCATCAGCTCCCCAATCCCACTAACCTCACCTTTCCGCTTCTTCCCACTCCATGCTGCTCCAGACTTCCTGCTTCTGTCCCCTCAACACTGCCCCAGACAGCCGCGTGGTGAGGCGTGAGCCTTACACCTACCCTGAAAGTATCCTTCTTTCTCCTCTTCTCCTGCTCAACTCTGTAAAAAGCATGCTCATTCCTACTGCACCCTCCTTGGGTACTGCCGCAAAAGCTACATGCCTCCTGGGTGGATTGACCACCCACCTGGTAATCACCAGTCCTAGGCGCGCACCCTAGAGGCTAAGCAGAGGAGGTACTGGAGCGGTGTGCTATGGAGGCTGTGTTGCACTGCCAGTGTCTGCAGTACAGGTCCTACGCGAGGGTGTAGGGGAGGTACAAACAGCAATGATTGTCTTCCGCAGATTTCACGACATTGACTGGAATAGCGGGCATGCAAAACCCCTCCCTGCCCGCTCATGAGGCTAGGGTGACTCAGGCGAAGTCTTCAAACGGGTGCAGCTCTGTCGTCAGCAAAAGCAAGCCAATGCAAAAAGCACAGTGCACTGGCCGGGAATCGAACCCGGGGCTAGACAACGTCGAGCAGTCACTGACAACTTGGCAATGTCCAATTTTACCACTAAACCACCAGTGCATGTTCACGTGACCTCGGGGTCTAACTTGGATTGACATCGTCTTGAACACTTTGTCGCCGCCTTCGAACCTCGCATCGTCTCCTCGCCTCCTCTTCCACTCCGCACCACGACGCTCACCAGCACAGTCGCCGACGTGAACCACAGCGACTGCTCTGCCACTGCTGCTCAAATCTAAGTCTACGCTCTCGCACCACCCAGCTTCCTCGCCCACGCCAGCCCACCGACCCCGATACCGCCGCCAAGATGGGAGGAGGCGACCTCAACATGAAGAAGTGTGCGTGGCCAGCCTGCTTCACACTCACCAAGGGCACTCACCGACTCTGTCCGCGTGCGCAGCCTGGCACACGGGGACGTTTGCCAACCAGGTGACTCCCCCCTCAGTGAACCGCTCGACAATCTTCTAACACCGTAAACGCCCACAGGAACGTGTGTGGAAGAAGGAGCGCGAGGCCCTCGAGGAGCGCAAGAAGCTACAGCAGCTGCAGAAGGAGCTCGAGCAGGAGCGCGCCGTTCAGGAGCTACAGCGACTGCAGGAGGCCGCAGGCGGCAAGAGGCGCGATGAGCGCGTCGACTGGATGTACGCGGCGCCTGCCGAGGGCAACGGGCCCAACCCGGACGAGCTCGAGGCGTACCTCCTTGGCAAGAAGCGTGTCGACAAGCTCCTCAAGGGCAACGAAGAGAAGGCGCGTTCCATGCGCCCTCCTGACGTTCTTCCGGCTCACACCGGGTGTCTGTCACGAGTGCTGACTTTTCGTCTGACACGTGCTCGCAGCTCCTCGCCCAGCCGACGGAAGAGGTCCCAGGTGGCTCATTCCAGTCCCTCCAGAATGCCAACACCTCGCGCGACACGGCGTCCAAAATCCGCGAGGATCCGATGCTCGCCATCAAGCGTCAGGAGCAGCTCCAGTACGAGAAGATGATGAAGGATCCGCGCAAGAGGCGCGAGTTGCGCGAGGCGAGGGAGGCGTTGCTTGGCGGTGGGGACAAATCGGCGAGCGAGGGCGAGTCGAAGGAGGAAAGGAGGGCGAGGAAGGAGGCGCGCAGGGCGGAGAAGGAGGCTAGGTCGTCGGACAGGCGGCACCACGACGACGACCGGCACCGCTCGTCCCGTCGCTCGCATCGCGACGACCGCTCGAGGTCAAGGTCGCCCCGTCGCCCTTCGCACCGAGACCGAGACGGCGACGATCGCTCGCACTCGGACAGGCGACGAGAGCGCGACTACCGCGACGCAGACGACCGACGAGCACCGCGCTACCCGTCCGAGCAAAACCGCCATTCTCGCCCTCATTCTCCTCCACCGCCTCCCCCCGACGACCGCTTTCGCAACTATCGCCGCCGCTCGCCCAGTCCACCGCCTCGCCACCACCACTCGAACGGCCACAATCGACCTGACTACGGTCCTCGCGCCCCTGCTCCTCCGTCCAGCCGACCTCCACCGCCTCCGTCCGCCGCCACCTCCGCAGCAGACGAAGCAACGCGTAAAGCAGCCCTCGCCGCCCGCCTCGAAGCGATGCAGTCCTCCGCCGCCTCCCTGTCCGCCTCTCGCGCCGAACGGCTATCGAAGCTCGAAGCGGAGGATCGGGCGTTGCAAGAGCGCGAGGAGCGGGAGCGGAAGGAAAGAGGGAGGGCGGGAGCTGGAGTGGGACCGGGGTTCATTGCGAAGGCGCAGGGGGCCGTGTACGGTGGCGGGATGGATCTGGGAGAGCGCATGCGGCGGAGCGGGCGCGTCGGGCTCGTCGGAGACAGGGACGACTGATTTGGGGTTGTATGGCTTGTAGACACGTGTAGCTCGGTGTCGGACGCCTTTCGCATATTCCTTGTCCGCAAGTTTTCGACGCTTGCTCATCCCTCTCGCGCTCAGCCTTCGAAAGACGACGAGGATCACTCCATTGCTCGATCCGCCACATCGGCAAGTCGTCGCCCTCTACTACACTTCTCAGCTGCACGACACCATCTTGCCCTCGCTCTCGTCCCTCCCCGCCTCATACGCCCATCATCCTTCGGCAACACCTTTCCCTCCGCTACTTCACGCCTGTGATCTCCTTCGTCGCCGCCGCTCCACGCCTCTCGCAACTATCGAATGACCGAGGCGCGAAAGTACGGCCCCGAAAGCGACGCCGCCGCCTGCTCCGCTGAATGATCCCGCCGGCCCCTCTTCGTACACGAGCGCCCATCTCGCGGCTGTGTGGCAGACGAGTGGACGAGATGGCCGGCGTCGCGCTAATGCAGGGGAGCAGAACGGTGCGGTGACGGGAGGAAGGCGAGGGGCAGCAGGCGAGCCGACGTTCGGCGTCCGGAAGAATGTCGCCCTGCTTCCGAGTGTAAGGAGGGGTGAGCGCAGGCACTCGAAGAGACAGGAAGCGTCGGATCTCACCGGAACTCCAGTCGACCGCGTCCCGCTCGAAGACTTCGCTCGGTGGTCCTGTCCTGTCCTCTCTCTCCCGCCCTCTCGGCAAATAGCATGCAAAGCCCGCCTCAAAGACTCAATCCCACCTTCTTGAGATCCACCTCGCCCTCTCCCTCGCCCTGCTCCCGTCCGCTCGCTGCACCCGCCGACCCAGCAGCAACCAACCTCGGCCTCACGCCCAGACTCGCACATGCAGTGCGGTACTTCGACCGAAGGGACGAGAGGAGGGCGGGGATGTCGACGTCGGAAGCAGAGGGGGAGGAGGAAGAGACGGAGGAGGAGTCGTTCGAGGTTGGGAATTGGGAGACGAGGGAGAGGATCTGGTCGAGCGATTGGGAGGCCCTGCTGGACAAGATGCGGGAGAAAGAGGCAGATTGGGCGCACGAGAGGGTGGCCATGGGAGAAGGGCGAGTCGGGCGAGCGGAGGCGTCGTGGCGGCAGGGGAGTGGAACAATGGCGAGTGGAGGAGACAGAGCGTCAGCGTAGTGTACTCTTTGCGGCGGGAAGGTCGGACACCGCCGCGCACCTGCCCGAGTCCTTTCCCTGCGCCGCAAGGATGCCCTTCCAAAGTCTCGCCATGCCCTCGCAGTAGCCGACCTCCTCACACAGCTCCCACGCCTTTTCCCTGCCGAGTTCCCTCCCCTCGAAGAGGCCGTGCAGCTCGCCGTGCGGGAGCCCAGCGTCGAATCCGCGCTGGTAGAACTGTTGCTCGAGGTCGATGAGCGGGTCGAACGAGAGCTGTTGGTCCATCTGCGCGGTGTGAGCGTGGCAGAGTGAGCTGTAAGAGCGAAGGGGAGGGTTGGTTCACAACGACACGCTGCCTCCCGCTGTCGCCGCTCACGGTGCGCTCGCTTCGACTCGAAATGCCATCCACCGTCGACATGATGCTGCCCAACCCGCGCAAGCGTGTCCTCGCTGGCGCCGACGCCGTCTCCCGCTCGCTCAAGCGCACCAAGCACTCGCTCGCTCGCAGCGCGCAACGGGCACAGGCTGGGACTGTGGGACTCGCTGGGACGGTCAACGGAGAGTGTGCGAGGCTCGTGACGCGCTTGCCAGAGACCGGCGCGCAGGGTGCGGCTCCCACTCTCTCTCGCTCGACTGACCCCCCTCCCTCGACTCGCTCAAACACGATTCTCACGCTCGTTCGTGCTCTCGCTCGACCGTCACAGCGCTCATCGTGACCCGCTCGAGGCCCTTTCACATCGGCCGCTCGCCCAACAACGACTACATCGTCCCACACCCAGCCGTCTCGGCACGACACTGTGCCCTCTACGCTCTCGAGGCCGACACCGGCGAAGTCGTCGTCTGCCTCGAGGACGAGTCGACCAACGGCACGCTTCAAAACGACCGCAAGGTCAGACACACCACCGTTGTTCTCAACGACGGCGACAAGGTCGAGTGTGTCCAGGTCGGCGACACCTGCTTGTTCCGCCCCACTGACGCCTCCCTCGGACCTAGAATTGGCGGCCAAGTATTCCGCTACCATCACACGGCTCGTACGACTGCCGCGCGACAGGACACGGCCTCCAGCGCCGCCACTCAGCGCGTCGGCGACTATCTCGTCCTCCCGCGCACGCTCGGCAGTGGCGCCTTCTCCCAAGTCCATCTCGCGCTTTCGACTGTTGTACATTTGCTCTACTTCGTTACCTTCTGCGCTGCCGAGCGAGCTGATCGGAGCTTTCACTGGGCGGCCCAAATCGCAGACGCTGAAGCAAGTCGCATGCAAAAAGCTTCCGCGCCGCCGCGTCTCGGGCGACAGGCTCCTCGTCATCCAGCGCGAGATTGACATGCTCAAGTCCGCTAGCCACGTGCGTCATCCTGTATCGCGAGCGAGACGAGCGGCTGCTGACGACCGCGCATATTCGCGCAGCCCGGCATCAACAAGATCGAGGCGGTCGAGGTCGACCACGAGTTTGTGTGCGTCGGCTCCGTGGATGGGTAGGAGGGGCGAGCTGATGTTCCGCTCGTATCACTCACGCAGGCACATCTTCCTCGAGCTGTGCGCACCTCGTTCGTGACTCGTAGGCGATCAGCACTGACTCGCCCGCTCCCGCAGCGTCCCCGGAGGCGACCTCTTCACCTACCTGATCACGCGCACCCGCCTCGACGCCCCGGAAGGCACGCCGTCATCCCTCCGCTCATCCTGACCCAGCTAACCTCACGGCCGCACGCGCAGTCAAATGGATCCTATACCAAGTCCTCAAAGCGCTCGAGTACCTCCACGATGAGCTCGGAGTCGCGCATAGGGATGTTAAGCTTGAGAACGTGATCTTGGCAACGAGAGGTCCGTTCCCGAGGGTGCAGGTGCGTCTCTTTTCTCGCTGATTCGCGCAGTGACGAATGGAGATCTGATGCGGTGGGAGGTTGGATCGAACGTCGCACAGCTTGGCGACTTTGGGCAGGCCCGCTACGCTGACCAGAGGTTCAAGTCGCTTCAGGGTGCGCTCGCCGTCCTCTTGACCTCGCGCAGGCTTCGCTGACCTTCACGACCTTCTGCAGGCACGCTGCAGTACATGGCACCGGAGCAGCTGCTCGCCTGGACTCGTCAGGAGGGTACGTGAGAGATGCGTTGCTCGGGTGTGGACTCTTCGCTGACGAGGTGTTCGCGCAGGCTACGACGGCAAGGAGGCCGACATCTGGGCGGCTGCGCGTCAATGGGACGAGTATTCGACGCGCGCTGACGCTGACCGAGATTGTGCGTGCTGCAGGGCATCCTCTTCGCGCTCCTCCTCACCGGCGGCCACCCCTTCGAGCCCTTCATGACCTCCTCCTCCGCCGCCTCCGCTCGCTACCGCCCGCACGGCAAGGCAAAAGCCGACTCGGACGCTCTCTTTGGCCGCTCTGCCGTCGCTGAACTCGCTCGCACGCCGGCGGACAAGCCTGTTTGCAAGAATGTCGTCAAGGGGGAGATGGTCTTGCCCGACATGCATTTCGGAAGTGGAGACGCGGACGGTGCGTTCGAGCTTCCATGCTTTGACGGGACGAGCGCAGTTGACAGGTAGGGTATCGTCGACAGTCCGCGACCTCTTGAATTCGATGCTCCACCCGCTCGCCTCGTCCCGCTGCACAGCACACGAAGGCCTCCAGTCTCCCTGGTTCAAGTCGAGCGAGGGCCAGCTCGAAGAACTGTACAGTCGCGTTGTCGTCGAGCGCACGGAGGGATAGATTCGTCAGCTCGGAAAGTTTCCGCTTGATGGGTGGGATTGAGGGAGCACGGGAACGGGCTCTGGAACGGATTAGATGGATGCATGGTTTGCAATGGGCTTTCTCCGCGTCTGCTTCCTCATCCCGCGACTTTCGACTGATGAGAATGGCGAGTCGAGGTGAAGAGGTCCAGCGGAGCTTGCGCGGACTCGGAGCCTCTAGTGTGATGCCAGAGTGCGCATGGGCTCCTTACCAATCGGTCTGAACAAGTGCAACGGCGTCGAGGGCTCCCTTTCCTCATCGTTTCCCGCTCGTCCGCTTCTCTCGCCTTAACTGCTCCGCTCACTCACTCGGTTCGGCTGAGATGGCTCGTATACCTCCATCAGCGGACACTCTGTCCTTCCCGACCACGTCTTCGCTTCTCAACCCGCACTTCGAGTCCTACAAGCTCGCCTCCCCACCTCGCGGCGACGATGCAGTCACGACCTTCCCGCTGCCTCGGGCATTCAAGACGCCTGCGCTACCCGACCATGCAAGATTGAGCTACAACGAGGTATCGGACCGGGCAAGGTTCAACCACTTGCAGGCGGGCAAAGAGGGGGAGGTTCTGTTCGTCGATGGAGAGGGAGTTGTCACGGCTGTTCAGGTGGACAAGGCTGTACGCCGAAATGCTCAGCGTGCGGCAAGGGGATCCCTAACGGTTCACGTACCTGCAGACCGCCCAGCCAATCTTCCACAGCCTCCTCAGGCTCCCTTCTCCGCCCTCGACCCCGACTCTCGTCCCCGAATACCCCGCCGCCTTGCCTGTCGCCGCCACGCTCTGGGTCATTACAGACGGCCGAGCCTCGCTCTACCTCATCCGCATCGACCGGTCACAGGCGGAGTGGACAGGCGAGATCCAAGCGTCTTTCCGACTCGAACAAGAGGGAATGCCGTTCAGGTTGCACGCTGCCGAGCAGCTGAATGACGACGAAGCAATTCTCTTGCTCTCGGTCGTCGTCAAAGAGGCGGGCAAGCCGGATAGTCAGTCGCCTCCAGCACCTTCGACCTCGCTCGGCTCGACTGTGCGTCGGCCGATCACCTCGTCGACATCGTTCCATTACCTCTCGACACGGATACCGCTACGACCAACCCACGCGTCCCCGCCGCTGGTGCTGAAGGTGGACTGGCGACTGAAGGGACAGGACTTGCCGTCATACGTCTCGTTCGATGCGGCTGCCGGAAGGCTCGTCGTTGGCTCGACGTCGCGGCTCGTGCAGGTTGAGGGCGAGGGGGTGAAAGATGCGGAGGCTGAGGCTGGAGGGGACGAAGACGTTGACATGGGAGATGAGGAGGAGTCTAGCGGGCAGGCGGGCGGACAAGCTGCCGGCGCTGCAGCGCTCAAGCCTCTTCCATTTTCATGGATCCAGGACAAGGACTCAGTCACCGTCGCGTTCCCCATTCCCTCCGACACGCCGACGTCGAGCATTCGGGTCACCTTCTCCCGCCAGTTCGTCTCCCTACACGTCGCCTCTGCCGCCGCCGCTCTCGCCTCTTCGTCTCCCACCTCCGCCGCCGCGCTCCCTCATGTCTCGCACAAAAAGCTGTGGGACGACATCCTTCCGCACCAGAGCGTCTGGACTTTCGACCGAGAAGCCGAGGGTCGCAGTTCGTCCTATGGCCTCCTCACGCTCCACCTCGAGAAGGCGAACGCCAGTACGCGCTGGTCAGATGTCTTTGCATTGACCAAGGTCCCGACGGAAGACCCTGCGAGCTCCAAGATCGTCGAACTCGACCCGCAGCAGGAGTACGAGGACATTCCTGAAACGCTTGACCCGAGCGAGCTGGCCGCCATCACGGAGCGGATGGAGCAGTGGGCGCAGGGAATCATGAAGGGCGGTCTGGGACATAGCGAGGAAGGGCTCGGCTCGGGCATCCCGACCAGCTTGATGGGCGACGAGATCGACGTCGAGGTGGATGCCGAGTCCGGGCGGCCGTTTGTTGTCACCTGGATAGAGGACGCGGTGAAGACGGGAACTCCGCGCCTCGTCTGCCCCCATCCCAGCGTTCCCTACTCGCTCCTCTCGACTGCAATCCCGCTCGCCTCTTCCGCACCTTCCGACCCGACTCTCACGGTCAAGCACGACGTCGATGGCCTCCTTTTCGCTCCGCCTTCATCGTCCGACACCTATCGCTGGTCTCATCAGTCGACCTTCCCAGCACTCGCCTTCGTTCTAGCAACAAAGCGCGACACCCGCTTCGTCTATCACCATTCGACTCGAGCCTGTCTCGCTTTCGATGCTCCGGCACTCTTGCCCGGCCCGCAAACGACACGGCACAACCTGAGCGGGGGCAACCTGTTCGCGTACTTTGCGCCTCCGTTCGGTCGAACGCGGGAAACGACGGGAATGCAGATGGTGGTGCGGGTGGGTGGACCTGGGAGCGGAGCGTTGATGGGTGTCGTGGCGGTGGAGCTCAACGGAGGCGAGACGGCTGTCCTCGCGTTGTGCGAGAAGGAGCTGGTGGTCCTGCGGGTTCTCTCGTAGCGTCTGCTCGCAACTCGATGCCGCATACGGGCAGCTAGCGAAATCCCTTCTGTGCAGGGTGAAAGCGAGCACGCAGATCCGAAAGCTACATAGCCGACCCGTTCCACTTGCCCTGCGCCGCTTCGTTCAGGACCGCGCGTGCAAGTTCATCGAGGTTGGCCTCCTCCCTCTCCGATTTCTCCAGCTCGGCCTGCGTCATCGCTGCCGCGGCGAGGACGTCGTCCAATGGCTGAGCGTTGTCGCCCTCGAGGATCTCCCACACGTTCGCGAGCTCGCGCTTCTCGGCGCGGGAAGGCGGGAAGGGCGTGCTCGTGTGCAAGTCGTCGGCGGCGGACGAGCCGGAGAAGGATTCGTTCAGGACAATGAAAGGGTCTGCGAGGAGGCGCTGGAGGATGAGGGCGGTGACGGATCCGACGGCTGACTTGTTGGCTTGTTGTGCGCGGATCAGGGCTTTGACATCGTTCGCGCGCTCTGCGGCCAAGGTCAAGTCTCCGCGGCGAGATGCGAGGGCGAGAGCGCGGATGAGGGCGCCTGGGCGACGAAGAAGGGTTAGCCCCGCTTGCGACCTAGCGAATGACTGGGGGAGAGAGCCGCACGACCAGCGACAGCCCACATCCAATTCTGGAAGCTGAATAGCAAGCCCGCCTCAAAGGAGGAGCCTGCGCACGCACTGGTCAGCTCGCTTGACATCGACGGACGGACTGGCCGACTCACCCGCCAGCTCGTGCACGCTCGAGACGATCGCCTTGGCCGCCTCGAGACACCTCTTGAAGCTGTCATCGTCCTCGGACGTGCTCGGCGAGAGACAGAACGGCTCGTGCATGAGGATGGTACAGACGTGGAGGAGGGTGAAGACGAAGAGCTGGACGTTCTCGAAGGCCGGAGAGGTGTAGTACGAGTGCTGGAGCTCGCGCGGGATCGACATGCGGAAGTGCGAGATGGTGCGCTCGAGGTTCTGGTACGCGGAGCTGCGCGCGCGCGAGTGGGTGTGTGAGCATGACCCCCGGCATGCGCTGCGCGAGAGACGGCAGCCACTCACGTCTCGCGCAAGTCCTGCCCATGCGACAGAGGGTACCCGCTCCCGACTGGTTCGGGCGCACGCTGCAGGAACCTCGTCACCCGGCCAAGGAGGACGAACGCCTTGAAGCAGAGCTGGTGACTGCGGACGAGGTGCGGCGGGTTGGCGAAGAAGAAGGAGGGGTTGTGGATGCAGAGAGGCGAGGCGAGGAGGTCGTCACTCTGCGAAGACCCGGTCTCGTTAGCAGACCACGACCACGAAGAGGAGGGGTGCGAGAGCCGGACTGACCGTATCGGGCGCTCCAGGCGGGTGCGGCAAGAGCGTCGTGATGTCTTCCTCGGACAAGACGGGCGCCCAGCCCGTCGCCGCGCTCGTCATCCTGTCTTGCCCGAAGACGAAGTAGAAGACGGAGGACCGCTCGGCGAGCTCGTCCGGATCGGTCGTGGGCGGGAGCATCGACTTGTCCTTGAGCCGACTCGTCGTCTGTCGCTTCTTCGGCAACGCCGAATGCGACGTCCATCCTCCCCCCGAGGCCGAGTCAGGCGTCGCAGCACCCGCCGGCGGCGACGGATACAACCCCGCCCCGCCCGCCCCGCCCGCCCCGCCCGCCCCGCCCGCCCCGCCGGCGATTCCAGGCAAGCGAATCTGATTCAGTCCGACGCAGATCGCCAACCTGCTCGACTGGGCCGACAGGAGCCAGATGTCGGCGAACCTCGCGCTGGTGTAGGCGCAGAAGCAGCACAGGACGCTCGCCTGCACGATCTGGAGGAGCTGGCGGCCGAGCTTGAGGGAGGGATTGAGGAGCGATTCGGCGCGGACGGCGTGGTAGTCGCACAAGGACGTGCCGGACCCATCGAGGTCCCAGTAGCGGTACGACTCGGAGGCGAAGAACGAGTCTTCGGCGACCATCATGGCTGCGGTGGCAATCATGGCATGCAAGAGGCAGGGGATGGGCGCGCGAGGGTCGTCGGGTGGGTAGGTCATGCTCGCTCTGAAGCGGGCCTCGTTGACGAGTCCCGTCGCGAGGTGGGGCTTCGAGAAGTAGACGTCGACGAGGCGCCGGAGGAGGGACGGGGAGGGGAGGTCGCTCGGGTAGCCGGAGAGCGTGAGGTCGACGGGACCGTCCCAGGAGAGACTGCCGAGTCCGTCGAGTGGGCCCAAGTCGAAGGCGGAGGCGAACGTCGGCGCGCTCGTCGAGAGAGACTGAGTCGGCGGCGCCGTCGCGGCTGCAGCCCAGTACTGCGGTGTCGGCGCGACCGGCACGTCAGGGCCAGTCGTCGATCCGAGTGAGGGCATGGCGAATGACGAGGTCGGCGCGGCAGACGCCGCCGAGCTTGACGCCGTCGAGAAAAACGGCAGCGACGGCCGCTGCGGCCGAGGCGGCGTGGCAAGCGACGACGGTTCGGCCAGGTGCGCAGGCGGGTCGCGCGGATGCTGGTGGTGGTCGAGGGTGAAAGCCGAGGTGCTTGCGGTAGGGTAGGCGTGCGAAGTTGGCTGTGCAGGGTGTGACTGCTGCTGCTGCTGCTGTTGCGGAGCGGAGGAAGGGACGGACACGCCATTCTGCCGGGCGAGCTGTTCCTTCAAGTCGGCTGCGGGACGAGCAGGTTCATCGATGCAGCCCGAGCAGTGAGAAGAGGGGATGACCAAAAAAAAAAGGGGGGGGGGGGAGGCCGAGCAACCGTGCACAGGAATTCAGACGAGGGAAGGAAGGGTTGACGCGAGCGGAGGACCGTCAGTGCTTCCACACGCGGACGAGCGAGGCCAAGACGAATCCGCAGCGAAACCCGCACAAACTCACCGACCTGCCTCGCCAAACTCGCCACCACGTCGGGATCCACCCCTGCGCTCTCGTTCCCCTTGCCCTTCCCACTGCCGTGCGCATCAGTAGCTTTGTCCGCGGTGGACTTGCTTGGTGCGCGAACGCGGCCGGGGGCGTCGTAGACGCAGGTGAAGGAGTCGGGGTCCCTGTCGGTTGCGGAGGACGGGGGATCAGCAACAGCGGCACGGGAGAGAGGATGGCAGGTTGAGTGGCGCGGAAGGACGGGGTTTGAACGGATTTCGACGAGGTGGGTCGCCGAGGAATGGAGGGGAAGCGTGATGGACGAAGGCGAGGTGCCGAAGTTACCGAGCGCGGCCACGGCGTCGAGTCAGGTCAACGGGGGAAGCGCGAGAAAGGTAGACGGCGAAGGCGCGTGGGGGGAAAAGCAGGAAAGGGCCAAACGAAGAGAGGAGGAAAAGGCGACTTGCTCGCCGTGCACGCGGGCCGACTTGGCGCATCGTCCGCAGACCGGCTTTGCGCCGTCGCCTACAACGACAAACCGATGAGCGAGAGCCCTCGAACGGGCGAGAACAGCGTCTTCCTCTTCCGCGAGGTCGAGGAGGAAGAGAGCCGGAGTCGGTCGACGCACACTTGACGCGCCTCCTCCTGCACGTCTGGCAGGCCTGCGTGTCCGCGACAGAGACTCCGGCTGTCAGCCGCGCTTCTCGACGGGCCCGGCGGACGTGTGTCTCGAGACGCACCTTTCCCCTCTCGAGCGAGGGTGCATGGCCCGGTCCGACACTGCTGAGCGGCTGCCCGGATGCGATTGCGTCGGAGAATCGCTGTGCGGTTCCCGCCGTCGCCTGCGTGCGGTCTGGCGGCATCGCTGGCGTGCGCGGGCGTTGCGGTGCGAGGGCAACTGAAGTGGGGCGGTGAGCGACCGCGGCAGACGGTGCTGGTCGGTGGCAGCGGCGCTGGGACGACGCGAGCAGCACGAGCACAACCCACGGGTCGACGCACGCGGTCACGGCCAGCCAGGCGAGCGGGCAGGGCGCGTGGAGGAGCGGGCCACCGTTGTATTCGACACCGCGACACACCTTGACACACCATTACACCCATTACAAAACATTACACCATTACACCCATTACAAAACATTACACGATTACACCCAGTACACCCATTACACCATTACAATACATTAGACGACTACCACGACTACAACCGGACACTCCCTCTCTGATCAGCCCGCGTCGGATCAGCCCGCTGCTGCCGCGAGTGCTGGTGTCGTGCTGGTGCTGGCCTCTGTCGCTCGGTCTGCCACACTCGACACACCCGACACACCCGCCACACGCGCCCGCGCCGTTCGACCCGCCGAGCGACTCGTCCGTCTGCACCGCGCGCCACCACTCTGCCCGCACACGCGTGCCGAGCACCGCGACATAGCCAGCAGCGTGAGTAGCAGCTCACCAAAGCGGACGAGGCGGACACGGCGGACACGGCGTGCGGACGGGCGCAAAGAGTCGCGGTTGCTGAGACGAGCGATCGAGTGGGCGACGGCGACGGCGACGAAGCGATTGCCCGGCGGACGCGGGTGCAGACGCACGACCCCGAGTCGTTTGCCGAAACTGTACTGACGCCACCCGTGCAGCGGCTCTTGTTGCGTCGACGAGCAGCAGTCGCTCCCTCCTCCTCCTCCTCCTCTCCTCTTCCCCTCTCGTCGTCCGCACCGAAGCCGGTCGAGCGACGAACCGCACCGCACCGCACCGCCCATGTCCTACCCGTACGACTACGGCTCGCAGTCGCAGTATGCCGGCGCGTACGACGACGGCCGGGCGAACGCGATCGGCATGTACGACGACGACGGCTACGGCGCAGGCGCGGGCGCAGGGGCGGGCTACGACGACCTCGACGAGACGATCACGCAGGAGGATTGCTGGACCGTCATCGCGGCTTACTTCGCCGACAAGACGCTCGTCAGTCAGCAGATCGACTCGTTCAACGAGTTTGTCAACACGACGATGCAGGAGTTGGTCGACGAGAGTGGGAGCTTGATCCTCGATCAGAACATGCAGCACTCGGGCAAGGCCGGCGATGCGACGGTCAGTCCCCGCGACCGCCTTCCCGTCTCCCCCGTCCTCCGATTCCGAGCGACACGGACAGAAGAAACCTGACCGAGATCGCTGCAACCGTGTTGTCACAGAAACGCTACGAGCTCAAGTTCGAGCAGATCTACCTCTCGAAGCCGACGCAGACCGAGGCGGACGGGACCGTCGCGCCCATGTTCCCCAACGAAGCGCGATTGCGAAACCTGACGTGCGTCCCCCCCTTCGTCCGCTACACCGTCTACCTGAGCGAAGCGGGCAGCTGACTCGAGAAACGGCCGGATATGCGTGCAGCTACTCGGCCCCGCTGTACATCGACGTCAAGAAGCGCGTGCTGGTGCAAGAGTCGGACGAGCCTGATCCGGAGACGGGCGAGCTGGTGTGGACGGAGGAGAAGGACGATGACGAGGCGGGCGAGGAGGAAAAGATCTACATCGGCAAGGTGCGTCGCGGCATGACCGTTTCACTCAGGTAGGTGCTCGAGGGGAACGGTGGGGGGAGGGGGGGAGCTGATCCAGCTCGAGAATCGCGCCCGCAGGTCCCCATCATGCTTCAATCCGACTTCTGTATCCTCGAGAACCTGGAGGAGAAGGACAAGCTCGAGCTGAACGAGTGCCCTTACGACAAGGTGCGCGTCCCGCTTGACCTCCTCGCCCAAACCTGCCGTCGCGCTCACCCGGGTGCCGTTCGCAGGGCGGCTACTTTGTCATCAACGGCTCGGAGAAGGTCCTCATCGCACAGGAGCGCATGGCGACGAACCGCGTCTACGTCTTTGCCAAATCGCAGCCGTCCCCCGTCTCGTACCTCGCCGAAATCCGCAGCGCGGTCGAGAAGGGCGGCAAGACCATCTCGTCGTTGCAGATCAAGATGATGCGGAGAACGGAGCGCCAGTCGGGCCAGACGATCAAGTCGACCATCCCCTACATCCGCGCCGACATCCCCATCGTCGTCGTCTTCCGCGCCCTCGACCTCATCCCCGACCGCGACATCCTCGACCGCATCTGCTACGACCGCAACGACACCGAGCTGTTCGAGATGATGAAGCCGTGTCTCGAAGACGCGTTCCCGATTCAGAGCCGAGACGTGAGTCTCCCGCCATCGCAGAACCCTCCCATCCTTCCGAGGTTTCGTGTGACATGCGTGCTGAATCCTGCGAGGAGGTCAGGTCGCACTCGACTTCATCGGCCGTCGCGGTACCGTCCCTGCCCTTTCCCGCGACCGCCGCATCAACTACGCGCAGGAGATCCTCCAGAAGGAGATGCTCCCGCACGTCTCGATGGCGCCCGGCCAGAACACCAAGAAGGCCTTCTTCTTCGGCTACATGGTCCACCGTCTCTTGCTCGCAGCGCTCGAGCGGCGAGAGCTCGACGACCGTGACCACTTTGGCGCGAAGCGGCTCGACTTGGCCGGCCCGTTGTTGGCGGCGCTGTTCCGGATGCTCTTCCGCAAGTTGACCAAGGACGTCTACCGGCACCTCCAGAAGTGCGTCGAGACAGGCAAACCGTTCAACATCAACTCGGCGATCAAGTCGACGACGATCACGAACGGCTTGAAGTACTCGCTCGCGACGGGCAACTGGGGCGACCAGAAGAAGGCCATGTCGGCCAAGGCCGGTGTCTCGCAGGTGCTCAACCGGTACACGTTCGCGTCGACGCTCTCGCACCTGCGGCGATGCAACACGCCCATCGGCCGCGACGGCAAGATCGCCAAGCCGCGCCAGCTGCACAACACGCACTGGGGCATGGTCTGCCCCGCCGAGACGCCCGAAGGACAGGCGTGCGGGCTCGTCAAGAACCTCGCGCTCATGGCGTACATCTCCGTCGGCTCGCCGTCGGCGCCCATCGTCGAGTTCCTCGAGGAGTGGGGGATGGAGAACCTCGAGGAGTACTCGTCCGACATGTCCAAGGCGACGAAGGTCTTCGTCAACGGTGTCTGGCAAGGTGTCCACCGCGACCCCGCCCAGCTCGTCTCGACGATCAAGAGCCTCCGTCGCCGCGGGGACATCCAGTACGAGGTTTCGATCGTCCGCGACGTCCGCGAGCGCGAGCTGCGCATCTTCACCGACGCAGGGCGAGTCTGCCGACCGCTCTTCGTCGTCGAGGACCAGCGGCTCGCCCTGCGCCGCGAGCACGTCGACATGCTCAGCAACGACGAGCCGCAGGACCCGGACGCCGACCCGCCCAAGCTCAAGTGGCCGCAGCTGATCGAGCAGGGCATCGTCGAGTACCTCGATGCGGAGGAGGAGGAGACCGTCATGATCTGCATGACCCCCGAAGACCTCGAGCTCAGTCGGCAGTTCCGCGACACGGGCACCGTCGAGGCGACGACGGCCGGCGACGCTTCCGCGACGGTGCGGACGACGAGCGGCGCCAAGACGCAGACCTGGACGCACTGCGAGATCCACCCGTCGATGATCCTCGGCATCTGCGCCTCCATCATCCCCTTCCCCGACCACAACCAGTCCCCGCGAAACACCTACCAGTCTGCCATGGGCAAGCAGGCCATGGGTGTCTACCTCACCAACTACCAGGTCCGCATGGACACGATGGCCAACATCCTCTACTACCCGCAGAAGCCCCTCGCGACGACGCGCTCGATGGAGTACCTCCACTTCCGCGAGCTGCCCGCCGGACAGAACGCCATCGTCGCCATCCTGTGCTACTCCGGCTACAACCAGGAGGACTCGGTCATCATGAACCAATCCTCGATCGACCGCGGCCTGTTCCGCTCGCTGTACTACCGGTCCTACATGGACCAGGAGAAGAAGAGCGGGCAGATCCAGCTCGAGGAGTTCGAGAAGCCGACGCGCGACACGACCCTCCGCCTGAAGCACGGCACGTACGAGAAGCTCGACCACGACGGCCTCGTCAGCGTCGGCGAGCGCGTCGCCGGCGAAGACATCATCATCGGCAAGACTGCCCCCATCCCGACCGACTCGGAGGAGCTCGGCCAGCGCCTCAAGACCCACACGAAGCGCGACGTCTCGACCCCGCTCAAGTCGACCGAGAACGGCCTCGTCGACCAGGTCCTCCTCACGACCAACTCCGAAGGCCTCAAGTTCGTCAAGATCCGCATCCGCTCGACCCGTGTGCCCGAGATCGGTGACAAGTTCGCCTCTCGCCACGGTCAGAAGGGTACGATCGGCATAACCTACCGCCACGAGGACATGCCGTTCTCGGCAGAGGGGATCACGCCTGACCTGATCATCAACCCGCACGCCATCCCCTCGCGCATGACCATCGGCCACTTGGTCGAGTGTCTGCTGTCCAAGGTGTCGACGATCACCGGCAACGAAGGCGACGCGACGCCCTTCTCCGAGGTCACGGTCGAGGCCATCTCGAACCTGCTCCGCAAGTACGGCTACCACTCGCGCGGCCTCGAGGTCATGTACAACGGCCACACCGGCCGCAAGCTCCAGGCGCAAGTCTACCTTGGCCCGACCTACTACCAGCGCCTCAAGCACATGGTCGGCGACAAAATCCACGCCCGCGCGCGCGGCCCTGTGCAGATCCTCACCCGGCAGCCTGTCGAGGGTCGTTCGAGGGACGGCGGCCTGCGGTTCGGAGAGATGGAGCGCGAGTGAGTCCCGGTCCTTTCGCTTCGAGCTTCTTGTTCCACGCGGGAGCTTCTCTTTTCAAGGGAAGTTACTCTTCCAGGGTGTTGACCCGTTCCTCTTTCGCAGTTGTATGTTGGCGCATGGTGTGGCGGGCTTCCTGAAAGAGAGGATGTTCGAGGCGTCCGACGGGTACCGGATCCACGTGTGCGAGATGTGAGTCGGGGGCTTTCTTTTGTTCGCCGTTCGCTCACTCGAGCGGGCGCTGACTTGATCCAATCGTCCTGCTTCGCAGCTGCGGCTTGACGGCGATCGCGAACCTGAAGAAGCAGTCGTTCGAATGCCGAGCGTGCAAGAACCGGACAGCGAGTGCGTCTTGATCTCCTCCCATTCCCGCAGGCCAGTTCGCGCTGACGCTCTCTCCTTCGCCGACAGTCGCGCAAGTGCACATTCCATACGCAGCGAAGGTACGCGGGCCTTTTCCACCTCTTAACCTGCCGATGGCGCTCAATCACGTTGTTTCCGCCGCAACAGTTGCTTTTCAGCGAATTGCAGTCCATGAACGTCGCGTGCCGGTTCGGCTTCGAGGACAAGGCGTCGCAGAACGCCGCCCGCCAGGAAACGGTCGTCTGAACGCGCGCTTCCCCTCCCTCCCTTTCTCCCGCCCGCAGCATGCAATTCGTTCACCATGTAGTCCTAGTGTAACACCTGGTCACCCTTGAAGCAGATCAACTTGGTGTGAGAGCAACTCGAGAGCGAGAACTGCCGCTCTTCCTCGACCCGCTCACTCGACTTCGCTCTTGCGCCTGCTCGACTGCACTGCCAGACTGTGTGCATGGCCTCGTCGACGTACTCGGCGACGCCTCAGCCGCCACAGCGCATCCGCATCGTCACACACCCTTCCCTCGCCCCGCTCCGCGCATGGCTGCCTCTCCCGCATGGCGGCGGCAGTGGGACGGTCGCCGACTTGCTACGCAGCGTCCAGGAGCTCATGAAGGACGACAAGTTACTCGAGGCGGAGCTACAGGGTGCGTGTTGTCGGACTTTCGCCAACTCTCTGTCGAAACTGATGAGGGCGCGTTCACTGTAATGCAGGGTTCGCGCTGCTGCCAGACTCGCCCTTGAGCTTGCTGGATCCAGTACGTTTGGGCATCGCATCTCCCGTAGGCCTCGCGAGCTGATCCTGACGATATTCGCTGCCTGCAGGTCAACGACATTCTTGAGTATGGGTCGCTTCTCCTCCACAAGCTTCTACAGAGCGCTGACACATTTTTTTTACAGTATCAAACTCGCCTCAGACCAGCCTCACCTCTCCGCCCAAGCCGCTCGCGATCTCTCCTCCGCCTCGCGCATTCCCCTCCCTCCATCGCCCTCTCGCCAATCGACCCCTCCTTCCTCTTCCTCATCCGACTCGAACGATGATAAGCCCGAGGTACTGCCATCCAAGCGGCCCGTTACGAATGGCGAGACGACAGTACCGAATGGTAGGTCGGCGAAACGGCGGAGAACGAGCGTTAGCTCGGACACTTCGCCTTCGTCGTCCGACTCGTCCAGCTCTTCCGACAGCGACTCGGATTCGTCATCAGATTCCAAATCATCCACCTCCTCGTCTTCCTCCTCCTCCTCCGATTTCGACTCTTCCGATCTACAACCGCTCAAACCAGCTACCAATGGCACGGCAATCGCTCCAGTACCACCAGGTCAGGGGAAGTCCCGAACGAAGAAGCGGAACGAGCGGAAACGGAAGTTGAGGCGGGCGAAGGCGCAGGAGAAGGTGAGGGGTGGTGCGAATGATTCGGCTGGTGCGGCCGTACAAGGCGATGTTGACGGGAGGCTGGACGCGATGCAGGTGGATGAGGTGGAAAGAACTGCGCCGGTGGCTCCGAAGGCTTCGCCCAAGAAGGCGGTCACTGTCGAAACCGCATCTCCCGCCGCGTCAGAACTGCCTCGCAGCAAACTCTCCCTGGACCCCTACGCCGGCTTCTACCCCTCCCCTTCCGCCCTCGAACGCTCGCGTTGCCCCGCCCTCGCCTCCTCCGTCTCAACAGGCCGCGAACCTGGCATCTCTCTCGTCGGCCCCGGCGGCGGCCAGAACAGGTGCTACAAACGCTCGAAGAACGGCAGGAACGAGTACTTTGATTCGCCTCAGCCTGCGTATCCCGGTGCAAGGGCGCCTCTACCGCCGGGGAGGGAGATACGGTCGAAGAGCCCGGAGTACAGGCCTACTTCGCCGAACGTTACGTATCCCGCGCTTCCTGCGGGATCGAATGCGGTCGCTTCACCAGGACGCGCGGCGAAATCGACCGTCTCGCCAGCCGTCCCGACTTCGCCGCTCGACCCACTTCCCGCCCGCTCGAAACCGTCCTTCATCCCACCCGGCAAACGTACCGACCTCCCGCCTCATATGGTCGTCACCCAAGTCGATGTCGAGGGGAAGAAGTGGCAACCTGGACTCGGGAGGGTGATCAAGGGGACTAGTCGGGATCGGGTCGAGCCCGCCGGGGACGAGGTGAAGGAGAGCGAGGTTGAGAGTGGTGAGGAGGGAGTGGGGGAGTGGGAGGGCTGGATTGAGGTTGGAGAAGTTGAGAAAAGGTGGGAGCATTTGAGGAAGGTGGATCGCCTACAGGTCAAGCCTGGCATGCGGGTTGCGACGCAGGTGCGCTCGCCCTCTCCACCCCTCGTCGCGTCCTCTTCGACACCCTGACGATGGCTCCTCAACGCGCTCAGGTTTTTGAACTCGACACGACGACGTTCCAGCCAACGATCTCGCTCAAATACGGCGGCCTGCTCCCCTCACCGCTCGAGAACCCGTCCCGTCTGCGCATCCAGCTCCATCCATCCTGCATCGTCCCGCCCGCCGAAGACGCCAACGAGGTTTGCGACGTCACAGCAGAGGCGGACGAAACGCTGTACGACGACGAGTGGGCGCCGAAGCCCAGGTTTGGGCAGGACTTGGTCGACACGGCGCGGGAGGAGGCGGACCCGACGGTGTGGGAGGGCGAGTGGGACGGCGCGGATGTGCGTGTGGTGCGGTAGGTGGCGGGGATTGGGGACTGTGTAGTGAGCAGAGGCAGAGTGAATGCTCGCGATTGAACAGCCGCTCGACCTCTCACTCACGTAATGCCGAGTGGGTTGGTCCACCTTCGCCCCCTCCGTCGTCCCACTCTCGCTGGCTCTCTGCGCTCGCGTGACCACTACAATCACCCCCCGCTTGAACGCTACGATGCCCGCGTTCACCCACCCGCCCTCGCTCCCGTCCTCCCTCGTCTCGTTCATCACCCAGTTCTACGCGGCTTCCGACAAGCCCGACGCGGTGGACGAGTACCTCTCCTTCCTGACTGACGACGTCGAGTTCGTGATGGGCCTCAACGCAGTGCGTGGATCCGGTGGTGCGTCCCCCCCGCCTCCCTCGGGAGACGAGTGCAGTGAGTGAGCTGGCTGACTAAGGTGCCCGTGCGCGTGCGTGAGTGAAGCGGTCCGCAAGATCAGGGAGAACATGTGGGGTGGCGTGGCGACTCGACACCACGTCCCCGCCGCAGTCTACACGAACGCAGACTGTTCAGAACTCATGCTTCGCGGGACTGTACGCTCTTCTCTTTGCCCTCCCCTTCCCCCTTTCCCTACTTCATGTCGCCGGCTAACTGTGGACGAGAGGAGGGTCGACAGGTCACCTACGGTCTGCGGAACGGGAAGAAGGTCGAGAACGTAGGGTGGGCGGCGTTGATGGTTTTCGACGAGGAGGGGCTCAGGAGCGAGGAGTGGAAGATGACGCGGTATCAGGTGTGTCCCGTCCACACCCCCCCGTTCGCGACGAAGAAAGTTTACAACTCTGCTCTGCGCTGGTGGACTTTGGCGTGGCGTGTCGTCATCGCAGGTCTGGCTCGTCAGTTTCCCTCCCTCGCTCCCTTTTCCCGTCTTTTCTCTGCCCAGGGAAGAGGCTCTCGCTGACCCAGTTTTTTGGGGTACGCAGGACGGCGCGCCGCTCTCAAACGCACTTGCGGAACAGGCTGCCGAGGGACAGTAGTAGCAGACAAACGAAGCGCAATCAGGGACTGTCCCGGCGTCGCTTCGACGGGAAACCCTCGTCCCGTCCGCCTCCCTCACCTCGCGCGAGAGAGAGAGAGACCTGTCAAGCTTTTCCCGCTTCCCCCTTCCCGCGTCCGTCTCTCGCTTCTCGAGTTCGGCGTTTGCCGTTTGCGAGCGGACAACGGTCGCCTACTTTTGGGTTAGGGAGCAGCCGAAAGTAGAGCAATACAAAACACGACTACAAAACGCGACTACAAAACGGGAATACAAAACGCGACTACAAACACGACTACGCGCTCGAGACGCGAGCAGAGTCGACTTCTTCGCTTCCCACTCGCGCTCGCCGGACTGTGCGCTGGGTCTCGTTCGCGCGCAGCGATGTATCACCAGCGACAGGACTCAGTCGGGAGTGCGATCCCGCTGCACAACTACTCGTAGTCAGTCGACCACCTCCCTCGAGACTGCGAACACCGAACGAGCGGGTGCACCCCGTCGCACGGCAGCGGTGCGAGTGCTCGTTGGACGGCGACGAGTCAGCTGACACGCCTTTGCACGCCCCGCCCTCTCCTCGTCGCGCTCTCTCACGTCCACACCCTTCACGCAACACCCTCGCCACTCCCCCCCCCCCTCCTCCTCCTACTCGCCTCGCCGTGACGCACACGTTCGGGATGGACAGCCAGCAGGCACCTGGGGGCAACGAGCAGGGTTACGGGAGCGCGTATGGCGAGAAACAGTATCCGCAGGTGCGTCCGCCGAGACGCGGGTCCGCTGGGCCGGGGAGAGGCGCCCAGTCCTTCTCGGGAGGGACTGCGGTCCGGGTCTGTACAGGCGCCTCAAGTTCCGTACTCACGCCCGCATTCCTGTCGCAGGGCAAACCCGCCGGCTCGCGCCGCCACCCCTGGCGGTGGATCCTCGGCGCCCTCGTCCTCATCGCCGTGATCCTCGGCGCCGTCCTCGGCGGCGTCTTCGGTTCTCGCGCCGCGAACGACAACAAGAAGAGTGACGCCGCGAGCGCGGCCGACAACAAGGGCGCGAGTGCGAGCGGCGTCGCGAATGCGGCGACGAGGACCAAAGGCAGTGGAGGCTTTGCGATCGTGCCCACGGTGACTTGCCAGCCCGCGTTTCCCGACCGAACGACGCGGGGTAAAGAGAGCGTAGGCTGACGCTCGCATGTGCGCACGGACAGGCCACGGATCAGTTCGGCAACCCCATGTACCCTACCTCGACCGGCTCCGCGCACATCGCCGCGCCGACCGTCATTTCCAACTCGTCCCTCTCGTGCGAGGCCGACAGCACGTCCGGCATCTCTCTCACGTCCCCGAAGACGTCCCACCCGCTGCTCATCGCATCCGAGAACAAGTGGAACTGTCTCCCCTCGCTCATCGCGCAAGACTCGTACATGAGTTACTGGAACGACACCATCTTCATCAACGCGACCAAGTTCTACGACATGCCTCCGACGAACTACTCCATCGACGGCGGCCTCACGGGCTCCGGAGTTCTCGACGTCGCCCGCGAAGTCCAGCTGCGCATCAAGCACTGGGCCTACGCCTACCGCCTCTCGAACGACACCAAGTGGGTCGACCGGACCTGGCGCGAGTTGGTCGTCGCCTCGGGCAACGACACGAGCCAGTACTTCGGACAGGACAACAAAGGCGGCGACGTCTGGAACTCGGGACACTTCCTCGACCTTGCCGAGTTCACCGAGGCGTTCGCCCTCGCGTACGACTGGTTGTACGATGCCTGGACCCAGCAGCAGCGTACCGCGATCGTGTGGAGCATCGTCAATCTCGGACTCAGGTACGGCGTCAACGCGTTCGCGGACCCGTCTGGCGCGGGTGCGAGTTACAGCTGGTGGACCAAGGTCGATGGCAACTGGAACTGCGTCCGTTCTACGTTCCTCCTCCTCCTCCTCCTCCTCGCTCTCTCCCGTCTCGCACCAGCTGACAGACGTCGCGCGCAGGTCTGCAACAAGGGTCTGACGATGGGCGCGTTGGCGATCATCAACGAGGACCCGACGAACGGTATCGCCAAGCAGATCCTCGGCTACACTGTCCCGAACGCCGTCGAGTATTGCTCGTTCGCGCCGAGTCCGGAGGGGACCTGGTCTGAGACGGCCAACTACTGGTCAGTCGGCGGCTTCCGACGACGAGTGCGGCTGGCTGGCTGGCGGGCTGCCGTCGCCCCCTTCAGCCGGCAGCAAGCACGAGCTGCACTTCGTCGCAGGGCAGGGCTGACTCGTTCAACGCCCCTCCCCCCCCAGGTACTTCGGCACGTACTCGCACGTCGAGATGGCCGCGGCGCTCCTCTCGGCGACCGGCTCGACACAGAACATGCTCGACGCGAACCCGGGCATGAAGCTCTCGGCGACGTACCACATGTACGTGACGGGCATGCAAGGCCTGTTCAACTACGGCGACTGCGGACCGAACAAGTACACGGCGACCGCGAACGGCATCATGTTCTACGGCAACCAGTACAACATGCCCGTCTACACGCTCTTCCAGCGCGACCGTGGCGACGCGCCCGAACCCATGTCGATGCTGTACTACGACCCGCAAGTCTCCGGACAGTTCTGGGACAACTTGCCCCTCGACCACCACTTCTCCAACACGACCGACGGCTGGTTCTCGGCTCGGTCGAGCTGGACCGACAACGACGGCATCTACGTCGCCATGAAGGCGGGCAAGTTGACCGGACACCAGACCCACGGAGACCTCGACGCCGGAGACTTTGTCCTCGACGCGATGGGCCAGCGCTGGGCTGGCGAGCTCGGCTCGGGCGACTACCTCTCCAAGTGAGCCGCGGTGCACGCTTTTTCTTACCTTCGACTCTACTGTTCGCCCAGACTCTTGACGCAAGCTGATCCGGCGCGACATCGTTCCCCCCCCCCCCCCCCAGCGGCTACTTCTCGTCCGAGGATCAGAACTCGCCTCGCTGGCTCTACTACCGCAAGCGCACCGAGGGCCAGAACACGCTCATGGTTGGCGACGCCGACCAGAACGTCGCCGGCACCCCGCAGACCACCTTCCAGTCGACTGGCGAGGCACAAGACGCCCTCGACTACACCCCGGTCAACTCGAGCACCGCGTTCTTCACGGCCGACTTGAGCGAGATGTACAACTCGACGACGGTGCGGGCGTGCGCCGCCGTTCCTCCCTCGAACGCTTGCTGATCAAAGTCAACCGACACGTAACGCAGTCGGTCAAGCGCGCCATCCGCTTCATCAACGGCCGCCACCAGGTCCTCCTCCGCGACGAGGTCGACTCGTCCGCCGCCGTCCAATGGTCAGTCTCGCCGGCTTTCCTTTCGCTCGACTGCTGCAGGACTGACTCGCCCTGTACTTCCCGGCAGGCGCATGAACACAAACGCGACCGTTGCCCTCTCGAACAACAACCAGCAGGCGACGCTCTCGCTCGGCGGCCAGACGCTCGTCATGCAGCTTCGCTCGCCGTCTGGCGCGCAGTTCGGCACCGCCCAGCCGGAGAGGCTGCCGTCGGACCCGACGACCACCAACTATGACGGATCGAGCGTCCAGATGAGCGCCGACCAGCCTAGTGCGTACTCGTCAAGACTCTCGCTGGTAGCGAAACGAGACTGACTTTTGCTGCTTTCCTCCTGGCAATACAGACCCGGGCGTCACGGTCGTCACGGTCGACGTCGCTGCCGGCAACAACGTCATCGAGGTGCTCTTCAACGTGCGTTGCGCTGCCTTTCTCTCGCAAGATTGAGAGCTAGCTGACCCGCGGACGTCGTTGCCTCTCCAGCCGCAATGGAAGAGCTTCAAGTCCTCCGACTACCTTACGCCCCCCTCGGTCGCCATCGACAGCTGGTCGCTTACCTCTCACAACTAGACGTGCACCCTTACCCTCCTCTCTCTCTCCCGGACGCTATGCAATCCTTTCACGATTCGTCTCGACTCTCGTCCGTACGCCTCCTCACGCCTCACGCCTCACACACCCCTTTGGATACCTCCACTTCTGCCATGGACACTTGTGTTTAGTCTGCCGCCTGGGCGTGCCGTGTACGTCCCAAGGCGAGAATAGCGTGCGCTCGCTCGCCGTCTTCGCGCGGTTCTCGCACGTTCGTCCTCCACTTCACGTCCCGCTTCCGAACGATCCTCCACGACGAGTGACCGAGCCCAGGGTGCGTCCTAGCTCTCATTCTCACGCTCCGAGTAGAGGCCAAATCTCTTTTTTTTTGCCTCGTCCAGGAATGGTCGCCACCCAGTCTTTCGGGCTGCAGGATTAAGAGTCCGGCGATCGACGAACGACAAGCACTGATCAAGCGGAACCGACCCCGCTTCTCCACTCGGAAAGCCCTCGAGCTAATCTCTAGCGCAATCTCGGAATCGTCGCCGGACCACTCTCAACCTTACCGACTCGCTCGTTCCCGGTTTTCCTTTTCGCTTGAGGATGACGCCGTACAGTACGCCGGCGTACAGGCCGTCTGGTTCGCGCTAAAGTGCTCTCAGACCCTTGCGACGAGCGAGCAGTAGCGTCGTCTCCTGTCTGTTCGCCTCGTCCCGCTTGTCCGACTGCTGGCGAGATGACGGCATCTTCTCCGCTCAGCTCAGCTGAACGACTCTCACGTCCTCTGTTCGTTCTCTTTCTCTCACTCGCCACCGTCCTCGGCGATCACACTTCACGTCGTCTCCAGCGATGGTCTCCCGCTCTCTCTTCCTCGCTCTCGCATCCGCCTACCTCGCCTCCGCCCTCCCTGCCAGCGCGAACGTCGACACTGAAGTCGTCGAGCGCCAACATGGCGGATACAGCGGCTTCGGCGGCTTTGGCGTACCCTCGTCCGGCTCGTCGACAACCGGATGCGCGACCGGCGTCCACATTATCGTCGCCCGCGCTTCGACCGAGGCTCCTGGTGAAGGTGAGTAGCCTGACGTCGTTTCGCGAGGCCGGAAGTCGCGTATTGACGACCGACCCCCCTCTCGCAGGTGTCATCGGTCAGGTAGCGACTCGAGTCAAGTACCAGATCCCCGGCAGCTCGAGCGAAGCGATTTCGTACCCCGCAACACTCTACAATTACCTGGCAAGCGAGAGCGCCGGCGTGGCCGCCATGACGGCGGCTATCCAGTCGTACACCCAGCGCTGCCCCGACTCGAAGATCGTTCTCATGGGCTACTCGCAGGTTCGTCGCGGTTTCTCTGGCTCACCGTGTCTAGGGAGCAGGAAGGCTGATGCTTGTCTCACGCAGGGCGCCCAAGTCGTCGGCGACTCGCTCTGCGGCTCGAGCGGCCTCTACGGCGGCGGCAAATACTCCTTCCCCTCGAGCTTCAACTACCCATCGTCGCCGTATAGCTTCTCCAGCTTCAAGCAGTCATCTGTCCCTGGCGAGCTCGCTAAGGAGTCGCCCGCCGTCAAGCGCTCGCTCGAGGAACGCCAGCTTCCTTCGGAAGAGACGAAGAACATCGTCGCTGTCATCCAGATGGGCGACCCGACGTTCCTTCCCGGCAAGAGCTACGACGTTGGTACCTCGGTCAGACGTGGTGTCTTCCCTCGCTCCAACGCGGCCTGCTTCGACCAGTTCGCTTCGCGCATCCAGTCGTACTGCGATGCCGGAGACGAGTTCTGCGCGAGTGCGTCGGGCTCCACTCGTCGATGTGGATGCGTTGTCGCTGACGATTTATCACGCAGGCGGCGCCTCGCTCGCCGTCCACCTTTCTTACGTTGCGAAGTACGGCTCGCAGGCGACCCAGTTTGTCGTCAACAAGGCTCGCGCCTGAACCCGCTCCCTTTGCCTCTCTTTCCCTCCGTCTCCTCCGCTGTTCATCGTTCTGGTGCACGAAACTCGCATGTAAACCCAGCACCCGGCGCTTTCCGCCCGACCTTCCCAATTCCAGTGAGCAATGCAACTGAAGTCAATTCTCAGAATGAAGCCTTAGAAAATGCTTCGCGTGCATTGAAGAGGCTCACGTAAGAGCGGTGGGAGCTACAACGACAAGAGGGCGCGGATACAATCACGAGAAGAGTCGAGTTCGAGGAGAGTCAGTCAAGCTGGGCGTTCTTTCTTGTGCTTCTTCCGACCCGGCCGCAATGACTGCGCCGACTCGATCGCCTTGCTGTGCGTCCACTCATCTCTCGTTGAGCCACCCGCCTTCGGCAGGAAGTCGGGCTTCGGCGAGGCGTATTGAATCTTGTCATCGGTGTTGTGCGGCAAGTCGACCGTCTCGACGCGCTCGCGTTGCTTGCTTGTCGTGGGCCCCAAGCTGAGTTGAGGCAAGGCTGCCGCGGAACGAGCGGAAGCGCTCGATTTTCAGGAGGAAGCAACGATCAGTCGAGCCTGCTTCGGGGAGGCACCTGAGACGATCGCAGGCGAGGAAGGGAGTGCTGGTGGTGCGATAGGCTGGGCAGCGGAGAGTGAAGGTGGGGAACGACGAACGGTGTCTGGCGGAGACGCAGGGGGCGTAAGAATTGATGCGCTTTTGCGATAGTTGGCGGCAAAAGCGGTGGTTGTGGGGGCTGGTCAGTCAGCAGACGGTCACCGTTGATCTCGTCGCGCAAGGTCGGAGCGTGCGGCTTCGGCGGAGTCTATCTCGTCGTGCAGGTCGAGGACGAGCGGGTGGTGATCGGAACCTTCGATTCAGCGAGCAGGAGAAGACTCACAATGTTTTGGCTGACAATGACCAGACCGCCCATCGCTCTCTGCGGCGTCTTTCGAGCCCTTCCGCTCGGACTTGACGTAGACGAGAAGGACGCGACGAAGAGGTGCGGCGATGGCCCGATCTTGAGAACAGGAGCAAAAGCAGTTTCTGACCATGTGCAGGCGTACCAAGCGGAACAAGCGCCAATCTATCGAGCGGAATGAGGCGAAGGAGCGAGAGCGGGACGTGGGGAGGTCAAAGAAGTATACGCCCCTTCGTGGCGAATGAAGACCAGCTGTAGATGCGTATACAGATGCTGGAAGTGTGTCGAAGCATCTGCGGAAGTCACCAGAAGAGGGAGGAAGCGAGGAAAGCGAGATCCATCTTTCTTCTCTTCACCGATGAGCGACAACAAGCAGTAACCCTAGCTGTGTATTCCCGACAGTCTATGCAGCCCTTACAACGTCTCGGCCCCGCTCTACCCAGCGATCGAGCTCTTCTCGCTTTCTAAACTCGCCCCTCCGCTTTCCAGCATCTTGCCCTCCGCCTCCTCCGTCTCCTTGACACCCCTGCCCAGGTATTCGGTGCCAATCTTGCGGATGACGAGCCAGGCGGGGAGGAGGGAGACCGCCCAGAGGCCAAAGTTGAGAGAGGAGGCGCCGACTGTCGTGAAGGAGCTGAGGGAGTTGAGGCCATAGGAGACGGCTTGTGCCTACGCAGGCGACACACGAGGGTCTCAGCTCATGTGAGGCGAAATGACACTCAGCCTATCAGTCAGGGAGACCGGACGCACCGCAGACTCGGTCGCGCGCAAGAGCCCGCCAATTCGTACAATGTCGGCCGGTTCAGTGACAAGTGTACCGATGACAAAGTAGAGGAAGAGATAGTTGAGCTGGAAGCCGGTGACGAGGAACAAGTAGAGGGCGAATCCGCGTCCAAATCCCTTGTCTGCCCAGTCGTACACCCGCCCGGTCCGATCGAACTCGACCTGAATAACCGTCGACCAGATCCACCACGCGCCTTGCAAGCCAAGCACGACGAAGAATCCGATTCGAGCGCGGCGCTTGAGCGAGATGCTTGTTCGGTCGAGCCAGAGACCGAGGAGGTTTCCGCAGACGATAGCGACTATGGCGGAGAGGAAGGAGCCAAGGGCGCGAGAGCGGGTAGAGAAGTGCAGGGTGAGGTAGGTGCCGTTGAAGCTCTCTGGAAAAACGGCTTGTGTGATGAGGGGACCGATGAGGAGGAACTGCGTTGAGGTTCGAGGTTAGCTCCTGAGCGCGACGATGACTGCCTTGCGGAACAGAAGAGGCGAAGAGAACGCCGGACGCACCCGCTTCGAGAAGAAGAGCTTTGCGGTCGCCTTGAGCTCGTGCAGGAGCGGGCTGTCGACGAAGAGGCGAACGGGCAGGCCATCCGTCCGCTGAACCTTGCACGGCGCAGGCAAGAGGAACGCGACGAACGGTCCGATGGCCTGGAGGACGATGAAGATGATGTACACCTTCGAGTCAACGGCGCCGGCAGTAGAGCGGTTCGCGTTCAGGCCGAGGTTGATGGCGCCGCCGAGGATTTGGCCGCCGACGCGGAAAGACAGCCAGAGGCCGAGGAAGCGCCCTTGATTGTATGGCTCGGGGTAGCTGAGCGCGATGGCAGCTTCGATCGCCTGCGCGATGGCCGAGGGGAAGACAAGTCAGTAGGAAGCTTCGCGCCGAAATACTTTTGCACTCACCCAGAACGTGCCGGCCGAGATGCCGCAGAGTGCTGCGCCGAGCAAGAGGAACCATTGATTGCCGTACAAGCTGTTGCAGTACAGACCGCTGAGGGTAGATGCAGTGCATCAGTTTGAGGTCGCTAGAACGAGTCGGGAGGCGAACTCACGCGGCGTAGGGTGCGTATCCCGCCGCACCGAACGCTAGCGTCCATTTGACGCCAACGAGTCGGACGATGGCGGGAGTGAGGAAGGCGGTAACGACCATCAATCCGAAAGTCAAGGCGTTGGCGAGGTTTGCGGTGAACGGGGTCGCCAATCCGCCGGCGCCGAGCGAGTTCATTGCGCCCCAGATGCCGGGAGCGCAAAAGTTGACGAGTCCAAGGACGAGACTGGCCCACCAGGTCGAATAGTACCAGCGAGGGCGGACTGCAAGGTCGTGTCCGGGCGATGCCGCGTGAACGGATGCGACGGCGGCGGTTGTCATCGCCGATTACGCTTGTTCAGGCAGATGCAAGGGAAAGAAGCGTGCTCCAGCTAGCGAGCGAGGCGAAGGAGACTGTGTGCGCCGGAAGAACCAATCCCACTTTGACTACGAGCGCACGCCTTGCACGCGTGTGATAGCAGCATCGGTGCAGCGGCTTTGTGCGCAAGCGGCGCTCCATCTGGCCGAGTGCGCGACCGCGCCGTCATCTTGCGCAAGCGGGCGGAAGGGACTGCGAGAGGAGGCGGCAGGGATCGCGGGCGGCAGAGAGCCGGCTGCAGGGCTCCATAGAGAGCTGTTGAAGACTTCGCAAGCGCGGCGAGCAAGTTGAGCGGAGCACGCGTTGGTGTACAAGGTCAAGAGGCGTCGCCGGAGGGTTGGCCCCCCTCATCTCACGCTCACCGACCAGCGATTGCTTTATATGACCGCAGCCGCTCGTACACGGCTGCACACCTACATTCGCGGCGCGCTTACGGCCGGCGGCTCCCGCTCCCTGGCTTGCGTCTCGTTGCGTGATGAGATTCGCATTCGCGCCATGCTCGGCTCGTGGACTGTCCTGCTGCCGCTCAACCACTCGCTTGAATCGCTAAGATGACCATCGCGAAGTCGTACTACCCGCCCTTCGTCCACGTCGAGCCAACGAAGGAGAACAGTGCGTTCCAATCCCCTTTCTGCGACTCTTCTTAGCGCCAAGCTGAGTGAGACTCGGTCGCGGCAGTCCCCTTCGTCGAACTCGGCGTCGTGGACCTCTCGAAGTATATCGACGGGCCGGAGGGATTCGAGGCGAGGAAGCAACTGGCTGCCGAACTGGAAGACGCGTGCGTTTCGCTTGCTCCGCTCTCGACCTGCTACGCCGACAGCTTGCCGCATGTACAGCGTTACCACACAGGGGTTCTTCTTCCTCGAAGGCCATGGCTACCCGGCGACCAAGCTCGACTACTTGCAAGCCGTCTCGCAGGCAATCCTTGACCTCCCGCTCGAGGAAAAGCAGCGGTACTCGGCTGGCTCGGCTCAGTCCGACGCGGATGCTATCGACGACGGTACGAAGCTGGGAGCTGAGCGCGGAAGCGGCTTCAAACAGCGAGGGCGAGTGCCCGCCTTTCTCTGTTTGGTCTGATCGTCCCCCTGAGCCGGACTCTGCAGATACTGGGCCATGCAGAACGGTGTCCGCGACGCAATCGAGCATATCAACTACCGCGACCTCCTCCATCCGACCCTGCGCCACAAGCACTCCTACCCTCCGCTCGTCCAGCAACACCTCCCCGAAATCGTCGACTACTTCAGCTTCCTCCACCTCAACGTCGTCCGCAAACTCGCGAGCTTGTTCGACATTATCCTTGAGCTGCCAGAGGGGACGGTGTGGAACTTGTTTGAGGTACACGAGGATCAACCGGAGCTGTCTGGCGGAGGATTCGGCCGCGCGATGCTCTATCGTGAGTTCGCTCCACGTCCTCGCGCCCTCACCGTTGTTTGAAGCTTTCTTGCACGCATCGCAGACGGCATGAGCGCCTCCGACGAGGTCAAGACCGGAAACACCTGGCTGCGCGGCCACTCGGACGCCTCCACCTTCACCTTCATCACCTCGCAGCCGATGGCCTCGCTTCAGTTCCGCGACTATCACGACGGCGAGTGGAAGTACGTCGGCTACCGCCCGAACGCACTTGTCGTCAATATCGGCGACAGGTTCGAGTTCCTGACGGGCGGATGGGCAAAGTCGACGATTCACCGAGTCATCAGTCCGCCGAAGGACCAGCGCGGTCATCGTCGACTCGGTTTGAGTGTGGCATCCGCCTTCTCCTCTGTCGGACCTCGTAGCTGACTTCGCCGTCGACAGTCTACTTCTGCGACAACAAGCCCTCGGTGTACATCGACCCCGACACTCTGCAATCTCCCAAACTCGTTCGTCTGGGGTATAAAAAGCCGGACGAGTGTGAGCGGATCACGGGCGAGCAGTGGGACGACCAGAAGGCCAAGTCGTTCGGCAAGGCGTACAACAACCTTCCGCCGGGGGACGAGCCGGCGCCTTTCTATATCTATGGAAGGCTGGCGGAGCGCTGGCATCAGTTGGGGAAATAGGGTTGCGAGCAGCTGGCAACGAAGCGATGCGGAGTCTGTCCTCGTCGAGAAGGTCGCACGCCCATGCATGGCGAGAACATACGCAATAGATAACCGAGAACAGAAAGCTACAAATCTACGCACGAACAGGCCTGTACACCTCGCTCTGCGCCATGTCATCGGGGACGGCGTTCGCCTCGTCTGCCGCTTGCTTCGCCGCCTCGATCGCTCCCTCCTTCTTCACGCTCACATCCGGGAGACGCCCCGTTGTCTTCTCCCACTTGAAGCCGTGCGGTGCAGCAGGCTTGGCCGGCGCGATGCGCCCGACCCGAGCAATTCGCGCCTCACGCTCAGCCTTGAGCATATCCAGCGGCTCCTGCGTCCACTCGCCTGCTGCCGCCTTCGTCGACCCATAGGTCCTCTCGACCCACTCAGCCAAGCTCTTCATCGCCTCTTTGCCCGCCCTATCCGCCTGCAAAAGCTGAAAGACATGCACGCCATCCATCCAAACCTGATGCGTAACCACCTCGTTCCCTGCTTTGCGTAGGCGACGAGCAAGGACCGTGTCTTCGTCGCGGAGGCATTCGAGGCCTGCGCCTTGAATCAGGAGAGGGGGGAGGCGAGAGAGACAGGGCAGAGGTGCGAGAGAGGGGGAGACGTAGGGGTGCGTGAGAAGGTCGCGGTAGGAAGCTTCTTTGGAGGAGTCTTTGCCGGTCAGGTAAAGTCTTGAAGGACGTAGCGGGTCTTGCGGGTCGTCCAAAGCGAGGTAGTCGATCAGCTGCGTCCTCACTTCTCCGTCAGCTGGTCCTTCTTGACACTAAATCGCCGTTAGATGCACCCTGTTCTCGTCCCAGCTCGCGAAACTACTGCTCATATCCACCCACGGACTGAGCAGCAACCCGCCGCGAACTTGACGGAGACCTGCGTCGCGGAGGTACATGGCGAGCTGAAGAGCGATGTGGCCGCCTGCAGAGTCTCCTTCAACGAGGATCTGCGAGGGAGGGATATTGAGGTCTGTGCGGGAGGCAGCTGAGTCAGGTGCGTGATAAGGGAGGAAAGGACGACCCACCTTCGGTAAGGTAGAAGTAGGCGTGCACGGCGTCGAGCAGCGAGGCGGGGAAAACGACTTCGGGTGAGAGACGGTAATCGACGGCTGCGTCAAGCGCATCAAGTCAGTCCCGGTCGACTTGGCTTGGGGAAGAAGCCCTTTGTACGAAGGCGTCCCTTTGTAACCAGACGAAGATGAGATTTTCTCGCAGGTGACGACGACGACTCACACAAGACAAGACACCCCGTTGCGCCCGACATCTCCGTGTGCATGGCGCGATGTGTTGCCGGGCTGCATCGGACGTGTGCGCCGCCATGTGTTGAGAGGATAATTTTGTCGCTGAGCGGTTTCGTCCCGTCGAGCAGGGACGCGTGGGCGAGCCATTCGGCCTGCGGATGTCGGATCGTTAGCTTAATGAGCCAGGCAGCAGCGAGAGAGCGGGTGACGCGCCTTGACCTTGCGAGTTCCGTCTTCCTTCGCACTTAATTCCGCCAACAACCCGCCAAGTTCGCGCTTCCTGACATCGATGTCGACGACTTTGACAACACCATCCTCAAGCTTGTCCGCGTTTTTCGCCAGCATCTTCTCCGTCGCCGTCCGGGTGTCGACAGCGAGACGAAAGATGTCGTCCGCCGTCTCGGGCGGGTTCTTCTGCCGCGAAGCGAGGTCGATGCCCGACTTGTGGCGGATGATGCTCGTGAGAACTGACGTTCGCAGCGTCCACGTCGGTGCGTGCGCTGTGAGGTTGACCGGTATCAGCGAGATAACAGCCGGGTACAGAGAGGAGGAAGGAGGACACACCGCCGACCGTGTAATGCTTCGCCGTCGACGTCAACGCCGTACCCATCAGGCTGGCAACCGTCCATCTGCAGCGAGCGAGATGAGCGATGCTTCAACACCTCCCGAACGATGTGGGGATGAGGAAGCGGGCGAACAGAGTGGACAGCGGCGAGGACGCAGCCGTAGTAGCAGCAGGCTCAGGAGTAGGCTCAGGGACAGCCATAGCGACTAGCAGTCCGTCAAACGAAGCGAACGAGAAGAAGAGTCGAAGCGAAAGAGAGGCAGGAGGAGAAGGCGAGGCGACAACGTCGAATGCAGGCAATAAGGACAAGATCAGGGCAATCACTACGACTGGGAACGACACAAGAACGAAGGAGGCGAAAACCGCGATGTTGGTACAGCAACCCGCAAGAAAGAGGTCCACCGCTCCTCAACCCGCATTCACCGTCTCCTGGCTGCCCATACTGCTCCTTCTCCGCCTGACGTTCCTACCAAGACCCGCGCCGTTCCCTCCCCCAGCGCTCGCTGCCGCCGCAGCAGCCGGGTTGAACCCTCCGTTTGCCGCCGCGCCCGACGAGCCATTCCCAGCGGCGCCGTTCCCTCGCCCAGGTCCGCCCGTATCGCGTTTGCCCAGCACACGCTGAGACTGCGGTAGCTTTGAAGGGCTGTTCGGCGGCTGTAAGCCCGCGGACGTGCTAGGCGAAGCCGAACCTGCGCTTGTCGTCCGCCCGTTCCGCAAGGGGTACCGAGTCTGACCTGCTACGCCTGCGCCAGCACCGCCAGTCGTAGCCTCAAACACCGTGTTGAGGTTCTTGGCAGCCTTTGAGCGTGCCATCCCCGCTGCTCCGACTACGGAAACGGTCGTCCCGCCTCCTCCTCCGATGCGGGAGGACGACCGAGTCGTACCGATCCGGTCGACGATGCGGTTGTCTGCGAGCGCAGAGAGTGGTCGCGTCGCAGGCCGGGCGATGCGGGTCGGTCGAGTCGATTGCGGCTGAGTGGGAGTTTTGGGCAGAGCAGGCGGCGGCGGTCGTGCGGACGAGGTCGAGGCGGTCGCAGAGCCGTTGATGCGCGCGGGAGGGGCAAGGCCGAGCTTTTTTGGACTTGAGGGGACGACGACCATCGCCAGCGGGTCATCCTCCTCGCCGTCCTCCTCCTCCGCCGCATTCAACATCGGTCCCTTGCCCTTCCCTTTGACATCCCCTCCTCCGCTGCCGGACGACCTCCCCTTCCTCGGACTACTCAACACAACGCCCTCCATCCTCCTCTCCTCCTCCAACGCGCTCTTCTCTTCCGGACTGACCCGCTCAGGCTCCGCAACCGCGTGCCTCGATCGGCCCGGTGTCTTGCGCGGTTGGCCGGGCACGATACCCGTTTGACGGCGAGGGGTGACGGGTGCGCCATGAGAGGCCGAGGGGGTCTTGCTTCGCGCGCGATCGAGGTCCGCTTCGTTCGGCGGTGTGAGAGGTCGACCCACCGCTTCGCCTGCAGCCGACGTGGACGCGACTGCTCCGGCGGCAGCCAACTCCTTCCCGACGAGCCCGCGCTGGCTCTCGAGTTCCCGACGCAACTCGTCCTGCGCGGCCCAGCGCACCCACTCGAACTGGTTCTCGTAGAGGAAGTGTTGCTGCGGGCCGACGCACGAGCCGGGTCGCATCAGGCGCATGAAGCCGATGGCTGCACCGACATTCCTCCATCAGTCTTCCGCGGTGACAAGAGAGAGAAGGTGGAACGCACCCTCATCCGCCGTGAAACCATGCTTGTAGATCAAGTAAGCCCCGATCAGCGTCCCCGTCCGCCCCAACCCAGCCTTACAATGCACCGCGACCGCTCCACCAGTCGAAATGATCTGGTCCGAGAGGTCGATGAACCGCCGGCACATGTCGAGCGTCGGGTTCGTCCCGTCGTCAAAGTACATCTCGACATGGTCGATTCCGCGAGAGGTGAAGTGTGAGGCGTCGTAGAGCTGTTTGTTGAGCCTGCGTGCGAATGTTCGAGCGAGTTAGTGGCATTCTCGGGAGTTTGTCACTCAGACTTCGGGGAGGAGGAAGGGATCCGCCAGCCTCCATTTTGACGACCGCGATAGCGTACCTAACGACGACCTTCACGCCTTTCTTCTCGAACTCATCCAACACATTCCTAAATGCCCTACTCAACTTCCCACTCCCACCCTGCGCTCCTCCCGCTCCCGTCACCACTCCCTCCTTATACCCACTCTCCACCGGACTCGCAAACGCCACGAAACCCGGAGTGATCCAATTCCAATCGCCCGTCTCGACTTTTTCAGCGTGTTCGTAAGCTGCGAGGTCGAAGGTTGAGAGGTCGAGGAGCGAGTGCGAGAGCGCGCGGTGGGTGCCGTAGAGGAGTGATTGAGGGTGGAGGTGGTAGTCTGCGCGAGAGTAGCCGGCGTCGCGGTAAGGTTGCTGTGTGCGCGGGGCAACGTCAGTTCTTATACCAGGCCGAGCAAAGGCTTGCAGAGAGGGAGTAGAGGAAGCGAGACGCACGAGTTCGAGGCTGCTGAGAGGGTACAAGACATCCGCAACGCTCCACCTCATGACAATCATCTGTGCGTTCACATCCCAAGCGCAGATCAGCCACCTTTCCGACTCGCGCAAACAAGGGTTCAGAGCGAAGAAGCGCTTACGCACCGCATAAAGCGCCATCAGCACAGCGGCGTTGACTTTCTTGTCCGGCTCGTCGGAGGAGTAGAGGAAAATGCGTTGGTGGGCGTGGTCGGGGGAGGAGAGAAGCGAGTGGAGGTGAAGACAGAAGCGGCTTCGGGAGTCGAGGGGAAGGAGCGGAAAAGGCGGCAATGGAGTCGGAGAGGGGGCGCCGTAGATCAGATGCGTCGGAGATGATCCGGCGAGAAAGGACGGCGAGATTGGGGAAAGCCGAGTCGGGGGATGCGAGATCGTAGGGGAGAAAGAGGCGGATGGAGAGAAAGTCATGCGCAGAGGGAGCGAGTCGGGACAAGTCAGGTGCGGTGAGAGTAATCAGGCGGACAGTCGCGGCCAGTATGAAAGGGTGCAGGTGGGCAGGCGAGCGATACGAGTCGAGTGGGGAAGGGGAGAACAGGCTGATCAGCGCAAGTCCCCGAGAAACGACAGAAGCCGCACGCACTAGAGGCAGCCGACGTTGAGAGGTCCATAGTCTTGAAAGAAGCTCAAGTACAGCAGCTGGTCGTCGACCGAGAACCAGTAGATCCCCTCCTGGCCTCCCTCGCCCTCCCTGCCGGGCGTAAGCGCATTAAGCGCCTCTGCGCGCGGCGCCGGTTGCGCAAAGTACGTGTACCCCAGTCGGGGGCCGAACGTGAGTACCGGGCCGGCTGGGAGAGGCGCGCCCTTCGTTCCACGCTGTCGTGCTGATGAAGACGAAGCAGCTGGGTGTCCGCCTCCCCCTCCCGCCCGTGCGGCGCCCAAGACGTACTCCAGCAACTCGGAAAACGATGCAGTGGTCGTCGCAATCGCGCCCGCTGCATCGTTGATGATCGAGTCGCCATCTGCGTCCGTGTTTGATGAGGACGACGCAAGCGAGTCCGAGGGCGAGAGCGAGCGTGCGGCGGGTGCTGCTGCGCCAGTGGCCATCTCCAGCGAGTCCAGTCGAGTCCACCAGCGGTCCTCTCGACGAGCAAGCGAGAGTCGTGTGAGCGAGAGACAGAGGGAGAGTTGAGTGAGCGAGTGAACACGCCAACTCTCGCTTCGTGCGGGCAAAAGAAGGGTGCAATGCGCGTAGAATACAGTCTTACACAACTCGAGCCAACGTACAGAGCCCTCGCGTGCTTCGCCTCGCTCCATCTCCCCCTCGTCTATCCCGCCTCCCGAGTCTACCGCTTGAACACCTTGATCTCGATCCACCGGAAGATAAAGTAACTGATCGTCGCCACAACCGCCGACATCTCGAATCCTGCGTCCATCGAAGCCCGTCAGCCTTCACAATCAACAACTTAGGTCCAAAGTCCGGCACGCTCACCAAGGTCTCCACCATACGGCGACGCAGGCTCCGTCACCGCCTTGGCAATCGGTCCCGTATACCACGTCTCGGCCATGCTCATCACGACAGGCGGGATCGTGACGCAGATACTCGCGACGCAGGCGTATCCGGGAGGGAGTTTCGAGTAGTCCGTCACGTCGTCCCAGTTTGTCGAGGTGCCGAGCGGGCCGCGAGAAGAGCGGAAGTAGAAGATCTCGAGGAAGACGATGGCGGAGAGGAAGGCGGTGTAGTAGGCGAGGACTGCCCGCGGCGAAGAGTCAGTTTCCCGCGAGATGGGTGCGGAGGGGACGGCCGGACGTACTGGCTGAGAAGTTGGACAAGATCTCGGAAAAGTGTTCGCGTCCGACGATGGCGACGACCATGTAGACGAGCGTGAATCCGATTACGAAGAACACCCTCGGGATCTTCATGAGGACCGGGTGCAAGCTCTGGATGCACAGCGCGCCGGAGTACGAGTTGGGAATGTTGGCGCTGATAGTCGAGAACGCGAGCAGGACGAGTAAGAACTTGCCGAACCCTCCGGCGCCCTGGATGAGGATCTCGCCGACGACGCCGCCCAACGACTCTTCCTCGAGCGCGGTGACGTACGACTCCTTCGTCAAGGTCATGAAGGTCGCCGAAACGGAGCAGGCGAAGGCCGTCGGGACCCACATCCCGATGAACGCAGAGCCCCAGGTCAGCCAGCCAGGAGTCGTCGCCGGGAGCGCCATGTTGTAATCCGCCGCGATGGAGCACCAGCTCGCGCCCACGGAAAACATAATGCCGAGAAAGGAGAGACAATCGCCTATCAAAGCGCGGCCGCTGTCCATCGTCGAGGTGCGGGACGAGATGTCGTAGCCGCCGCGCGCGCCGAGGCCGAGGATGATACAGTAGATGACGAAGCATGCGATCCACGCCCATCGTTCCCAGATGTGGAGGAACTGCGCCATCGAGTCCGTCAGTCTCCGTTTTCACCCTCGGCACAGCCTACTCCGAGTCCGCCTCCGAGGAGGGCAGGAGCGCGGACGAACCTGGTAGCCCCAAACGGCGAGGACCATGACGATAACGGTGAGGATCACGATTCCGACAATGAGGGAGAGGGAGTGGTTGATCGCGCGGAGGGCTTGGGCGCCGGAGAGGGCGGTCGTGACGGCGTAGCAGAGTTGGGTCTGCGGGCGGGGCGAGGTTCAGCGTGCAGTTCGGTTACAGTTCGCTGAGAGCGCAGCAGAGATAGCTCGTGCTTGTTGCAACGGCAGGGAAGAGAGACGGGCGAAGGCGGAATGAGGCGCGAGGGAAGGGAGAGAAGGTCGAGGGGAGGCGAAAACGTACGACGGCGTTGAGAAGCGAAAAGATGGCCGTTCCGCTGCGTCGCCCCGCCCCGCACAAAAATCGTCAAGACTCGTCTCGTGCCACCCGCCAGCATCCCAGATTGCAGCTCCGCAGGTCAAAGGTGTCGCGCGCGCAACTCACGGCCAGCCTCCGGCAAACCTCGACGCGGCCATCGTCCTCAAACCCGTCTTGGGCCCGACAAGCGCCATAGTCGCCGACACGCACACGCCGAGCGCGGTTCCGAGCCAGATGATGACCATCGACGTGCGGAAGTCGAGCGTGAAGTACAGGCCGCCGAGCATGCCGGTTCCGAGGGCGGAGAAGGAGAGGTTCACGGAGAACCAGAAGAAGCTGTGCAGGACGAGAGCACGACGGGAGCACGGAAGCAGGGGAAAGCAGGCGGAACGTCAGCCATGGACGAGAGAGCAGGAGGAGGGAGAGACGGAGAGCGCACATCTGCCTCATGGCCAAGCGCCACAACGGCAGCTGTTGCCACGGCGCGACCAGGAGACGATCCAGTCACATTGTCGAGCAAGGAACGAGCATGGGGGGGGAGCGCACCTGCTCGCGCTGGTCCTCCTGCACCCTCTCCAAGCTCCTCGTCTCGATCCCGATTCGGGCAAGGTACGCCGTCAACCTTGCAAGCTTCCCCGTCCCATCCGCAGCCTCGACATCCGTCGTCGTCCCGTTCACGTGCGAAGCCGAGGGAGTCGAAGTCGAGAGCTTGTCGTCGTCGACGTCAACGTCCGAGCTGAGCTCCGACGGCGAGCGCGTCGGGACGGGTTTCGGCTCGATCGAGAGGTGTGTGGTAGCCATGGTAGCCCACTCGCACTCGAGGCGCGAAACAAGGAGAGGTCGAGCGGTATCCGGGTGCGCGAACGGAGCGGAGAGAGCGACAGAGAGCGAGAGACGCGGGCAGCGTGGGCAGCGTGGGTCGCGTGCAGCGTGTGTGGCAATCCGTCGACTGAGTCTGGAACCGAGCTGATGGCGCGGCGTGCTCACCGAGGCGCGACCATGCGGGTCGACGACAAGGGGGCAAGTGGAGCACCAACACCACCCAGATCCACCGCCCGCAATCGCACGGCGGGCAGCATGGGTGCGACGGTGAGCTCAGCCGAACACTCACGCTCAGCCTCGCGCGGGACGAACGCGGGCGGACGTGAGCGGAGCGGGCACAGCGCGCGGACGCAAGGACAGAACCTCCTCACCGCTGGCAAACCTTTTCCGCGAGCTCAACTTCTCCCTTATCGCCGTCCACCGTCTGACTGGTCCGACTGCGAATGCAATGCACCTGGATCCCATCGCGCCCTAGCGCCCCGGCAACTTCGGAACAGGCGGTGCCTCCGCCTCCGCCTCCCTCCTCGCATGCCCGTTCGCGAGGGACACCCTCCGTCCCGACAGCCCAAACCCTCCACTGACTCGCCGCGCTCCGGCTGGTCCCGGGCCCTGTGACTGGCCCAATGCGCTCGACGGCCGTCCGAGTCCGACGGTCGAGCGGCGCAGAGTGTCTCCGGAGGGCGTCGAGCGGCCTGACGTCGAGGAAGAGACGGACGAGGAGGTGCTGGTGCTCGATGGTCGCCTGACGTGCGTCGCTCCAGCGTGGAAAGAACTAGCCAGTCCTGCCACAGCCGGTTTCCGTCCGCCGCCAGGTCCGACGCTCCGCCCGAGACCGAGCCTCGAACTCGGCCGCGCCCCAGGGGTAGGCGACGCAGCTCGACTCGTCCCGCTTGTCGAGGTCGTCGACGAGACGCTCAGCCGACTTGGAGGGCGGATCGACGCGCCTATCGAGGCACGGAGAGCGGAGCGTGAGGGTGGGCGGGTGGATTGCGTTTGCGGAGCCGGGTCGCAGTCCACCCGGCTCGACGGTCGAGAGCTCGTCGAGGTGGTGGACGCACTGGGCAAGCGCATAGTCGAACTCCTCGTCATTCCCTGCGCTCCCGCCGCACGCGCAACGTTCCCCAAACTCGGACTCCCCCTCCCTCCCATGCCCGCTCCCGCCGTCCTAGTCCGTGGTGCAGGTGCTCGACCCTGGTCCAACCGCTCCGTCAACCTCCTCACCCGTCCAGTCATAGCCTGCATCTCCCTGATCATGCTCGCAGTGTCGCTCCTCGTCAGTCTCGCCTGGTTGACAGGTTGCGGGAGTTTCGAGGGAGATGCTGTGGTGGTGGTGGTGGTGGTTGGGGAGGAGAGGGACGGGAGGTGTGAGAGCCTCGTCGAGCGGGAAAGAAGAGCGGGAGGGAGGGTAGAGAACGAGCCCGAGGAGGAGGAGAACGACAGCGGGCGGGGGAGTTTCGAAGGCGATCCGTTCGTTGTTGGTGTCGTGCGTGATGGAGCGGACGTGCGTTGGACAAACTCCATTGCGGGTGTTTGGGGCGAGGCCGGGGAGGATGGAGTTCGAGTTCGAGGAGGCGCTTTGGTGGGTGTCGCGTTCGAGTCGGCGGGTTCTCGAGACGAGAGCCGTGCCGTAGCAGAATCAAGTTGCGATTTCGTGATCGCCAGTTCCTCGTTCAAGTCTGCCCAAGTCTCTTCCCTCATCAGCTCCCACACACACACACACTCGGAAGAGAGCAAAGGAGGGGAGTAGGACAGGACGCACCGCGCAACTCGTCCCTAACCCTCTGACACTCCTCCTCCAACCTCGCCTTGCCCACCAACTCTTCCTCCAACAAGGCAATCCGCTCAAGGGACCTGTTGTAGCGCGCTTCGAGGTCTGCCAACGAGCTTGACGTCGCTCTGCCCACCCGCACCACCTCCCAGGATCAGCTCAGGGACGAGGGAAGAGAGACCGTAGTGCGGACGCACCGTTCCCGTCCCTCGAGATCATCATTGTCCACCTCGACCTCTCTCAACTTGTCCCTCAACCCGCGCTCCGTACCCCGCAGCGACTCGAGCTCTTTTTGCATGTGCGTTATCGTGCTCGAGTGCGAGGAGAGGGCGAGGAGGTATTTGGACTGCGGCAGGGCGCAGTTGCCGAGCGAGTGGGTTTGGCGGGATGTGGCAAAGCGAAAGACGGACAACGAAGTCGAGGGCGGCAAGCCGGGGTGGAATGCGCGAGTTGGGATTGTCGTCGGGAGTGCGGGCAGGCGTTGAGCAGGACGAATAGCCGAGACGAGCGAGTCGGGCAAACGAAGGAGGCAGGAAGGACACGCGAAAACAAAAGATCAGTCAAGTCGCCTCACTGTCCTCGGCTCATGCACGCACCTTCCACTCCTCCCTCTCCTCCCTCAACCCCTCGACCTCGGCTCTCATCCCCCTCTCGCCCTCCTCGAACCTCTCCAACTCCCTCTCCAACTCGTCCTGCAACTCACGCAAATCGCGCAGGTCGTCTTCGGCGGACTGGAGTTGCGATTGGAGGGTGGTGCAGAGGGTGCGGTAGTGAGTCAGGGCGGAGGAGGGGGAGGTGAAGGAGCTAGAGGGCGGGAAGTTGAGGGACGGAGAAGAGTTAGGGTGCTGGAAACGAACCCTGGGAGCGAAGGGAGCTCACGGGTCGTCCGTCCCATCGTCCGCCATAGTTTCGCGTGTCCGCGACTGTCCCGCGCACCCTCACACGCCGTCACCGCGCAAGAGAGAGTTTCGTGAAGTGGGGGGGGGGAGCGAGCGAGGCTGTCGTCGTCGTCTCGGCGCGGCGGGGCGGGCGGCGGCGTTCTGGCCGTGGTCGCCGAGAGACAGTCAGCCGCTGGGTAGTCCTTGCGAGGCAACAAGGCGAGAGCGAGTGTGAAGGACGACGCCAGGAGACCAGGGAGAGGACAGTTGACCTCGCCCACCACAGCCCGCGTTGATGGGCGAGCTGGCCAGTGGCACGAGTACACTGTACACGTATTTGTCCACTCGATGGCCAATCCGTCTGGGTGAGTGACTCGAGGCTGATGACGGCGGGTTCGTCCTGGTCGTGGTCTTCCCACTCGCTGGGTGTGTGCTGGTGTGAACGCTGACAGGCTCGGATTGGGGCCAGGATGCTCGTGTTTGCACTGGGTGCTCTCCCGCGCTCGCTCGCCGTCCACCCCTGGATCCCTCACCTCGCCCTCACCGTGCCCGCCTGCGTCGCATCCACCGCCGTCGCTCTCTCCCTCCCTGCGACCCGGACGCAGCCAATCCAGCTCGACGACGAAGACGACGACCACGCAGACCACGGCGAGAAGGACACCGAAGTCGACCCCGACCACTTCTACCCGCACGTGAGGCGGACGAAAAAGGCGGCCGCGTCTGTCGTCTTGACCGCCTTGTTGGCGCTCGAGTTGTTCCGGGTTGGGTGGGAGCCGCTCGCGTTTGGGCGGAGCGGATGGCGGGACTGGGTCGAGCGTGCAGCGAGGGTCGTCTTCTGGGTGCGTTCCGTTCGGAGATGCCCGCCGCCCACTTTGCGCAGGACTGAGTCGTTCTCTCCGCGCAGACTGTGACGTTCGCCCTCTCTCTCCTCTCTTTCCCGCACCCGATGCCCGCCTCGCGCGCCTCGCTCAAAACCCACTGGCGACTCACCGTCCTCCTCTTCACCCTCACTTCCGCCTTCCTCGCCCTCACTCTGCTCCGATGGCTCCTCCCGCGCACAACGGGTCTCTCCCTCCTCCCTCCTCGCGAGTCGTACGGCTCCCCTACGTACGTAGCTCAAATGGCGATTCTCCTCGCCTCGACAGCGCTCCAACTCGCCGCCTTCTTCCTTCTTGGAACGACCCCTCACTCCGCACCGCTCATTCACCCCTCGCGCACACCCACGAAACCCATTATCTCCTTCCCTTCAAGCTCCCCGCTCTCACTCCTCCTCTTCTCCTGGATCTCCCCCGTCCTCCGCACCTCCTACGCCTCCACCACTCCCATGGACGAATCCACCCTCCCTGCAATTCCAGCAGCGGACCGCGCCCCGAACGCGTGGAGGAAGATCAAGGAGTCGAAGGGGTTGATGCAGACGGCGCCGAGGGGTTGGAACCCGCTGCTTTGGAGGATCGTGGTCGTCAATCGGACGTTGTTCTTCTGGCGTGAGTTCGAGCGGACCTCACATCTGTCCTTTCACGCTGACGCAGTTGGCGGGGACGAGCAGAAATCGGCCTCTCGGTAACGAACGCGGTCCTCTAGTCCGTCCTCCTTCCTTTGCTCCCCTCCCTCCCACTGACCGCTCACTCCCCCTCGCGCCTTCGCCTCGCTCCGCTCTCCGCACACAGCTACGTCCCCGCCTTCTTCCTCCAACGCCTAGTCCTCTTTCTCGAGCGCCGTTCAGACCCGAACCCCTCCGAACCCGTAGACCAGTCGCTCCAGTGGGGATACGTCTATTGTGTGGGCTTGTTGGTGGGCGCGGTGGTGGAGAGTCTGGTGAGTGGGCAGTTGTGGTTCGGTGCGTTTCCTCCCTCTCCCTCCGTCCCGTTCTCCAATCGAGCGAGGGGCTGACGGGTGCGGCACGAACCAGTCTCAAACTCGATGCTCTCAACCGGCATAAGAGTTCAACTCAACACCCTGATCTTCGACAAGACGCTCCGTCGGAAAGACATCTCCGCCCCCTCCTCCTCTTCCTCCTCGCCTAACTCCTCCACACCTTCCAACGAAGGAGAAGAGGATGAGGACGAGGGCGAAGAAGAGGGGACCAAGGAGGGAGCGGGAGGGTTCAAGACCAAGAGCTCTTTGACGAACCTTTTCGCGATCGACTCGGAGCGGTGCGTCGTACCCCTCCCTCCATTATGTCTCTCTCCATCTGTTCGCCGAACTCGAGTTGCCGGTCTCTGAGCTGATTCGGAAAGTTGTCGGGCGCTGGGCGCAGGGTGGCGGACTTCGCGACTTGGGCTTTCTCGTGGTACGTCCGGCGTTCTCTCCGACCTCCCCGCTCAGCCTCGCAAACAGGCGTGTGCGAGTACAAGGCGAGTATGGCTGACGACTCTTCCCTCAACGCACGCAGCTGGGACGCCCCGATCGAGATCCTCATCGGCACGAGTTCGTCGTCCCCCCTCCGTTCTCCTCCCCTCCCTTCCCTTCCCTACCTCCCCGGAAGGAGCTGAACCAGACGCGCTGTGGCACACAGTCTTCCTCTACACCCTGATCGGCTACGCAGCTCTCATCGGAATAGCTGTAGCGGTCCTGTTCCTCCCGCTCAACAACTGGTGCGACGCCCCGTCCTACCTTCACTCAGCCAGCTGCTTCTTTTTCTTCAGCAGGTGAGTTGATATCACCTCGACGTGTGTACGCAGGGCTTCGAGTCAGTTCGTGACGACGCAAGATAGGCTCGTACGTCTCCCGCTCTCTCTCGCATGGCTCGCTCAGCTCGCCAACGCTCGCCCGCCGCACAGATGGCTACCCGCGACCGCCGCGTCTCACTCATGAACGAAGTCCTCGGCTCGATTCGGATGATCAAGTTCTACGCCTTCGAGCGGCCGTTCGAGGAGCGCATTCTCGATGCCAGGAGGGAGGAGTTGAAGACGCTCCGGTGGAATTATTTCCTCGAGGTGTCGTTCCAGGGGATCTGGTCCATCTCGCCCATTCTTGCGAGTTCGCGTTCGCCCGGCAGGACAAGGGAGTGCAAATGGGCTGACCTGTCGGACCCGCGCGCAGTGCATCCTCGTCTCGTTCTGGGCCTACACCTCCCCGCTCCTGATGAACCAGCAACTCACGCCCTCGACAGCGTTCACCGCCCTCTCAGTCTGGAACGAACTCCGCTTCGCACTCAACGTCGTCCCGGACGTCCTTCAGTCCGCGCTACAGTCGCTCGTCAGTCTGCGCAGGATTGAGAAGTTCCTCAGGATGCCGGAAATTGAGCATTTGCAGGGGATGGACGTGCCTGTGTCCGCCGACGGGGTGACGCCGGCGGGTCTCGAGACGGACGCCTCGGACGACCGCGTCGCGTTCGACCATGCGACAGTCACGTGGCCTCGACACGAGGACGAGAAGGACGATGACGAGGACGACGACGGAGCGGCCAAGCCGTTCGAATTGCAGGACTTGACACTCGAGTTTCCGAAGGGCGAGATGTCCCTTGTCTGTGGTAGGCTTGGGAGTGGGAAGACCTTGTTACTCCTCGGTGCGTCCGTGCGGACCGCCTTCACTTGTTGCCCACGCCGTAGGGGGGACACTGACGGATAAGCATATTCGTCGTGCAGCCCTCCTTGGCGAAGTCGACGTCCTCTCCGGCTCGGTCCACTGCCCGCGCTCGCCGCCGTCCGCCATCGCCCTCCCCTCGCTCGACTGGGACGCCTACCTCACTGACGAGAACTGGATCGCCCCCTCGCACACCGCCTTCGTCCCCCAACAAACCTGGCTCATGAACGACAGCGTGCGGAACAACATCCTCTTCGGCCTGCCGTTCCGCAAGGAGCGGTACGAGAAGACCCTCGCGGCATGCAGCTTGACGAACGACCTCGCGATCTTTGAGGATGGCGACAGCACCGAGATTGGCGAGAAGGGCATCAACCTCTCCGGCGGACAGAAGGCGCGCGTCTCGCTCGCTCGCGCGGTGTACTCCCGCGCTGGCATCCTCCTCCTTGACGACGTCCTCTCGGCTGTCGATGCGCATACCGCCGCCCACATCTACGAGCAGTGCCTCGAGGGCCCGCTTCTCAAGGGCCGCACCGTCATCCTCGTCTCGCACCACGTCCAGCTCACCGCTGCCGGATCAGGCTTCGTCGTGCGTACGGTCCCCCTCGCGCTCCGCTCGCGCTCCGACTGATCACTCGGATTCGCAGGTCTCGCTCGAGAACGGCCGTGTCGCCTTCTCTGGCTCGTCCACCGAGTTCTTCGAGTCCGACGGCTACAAGGCGATCGCTGGCGACGACAAGGACGCGGCAGACGACGAGCCAAAAGCGGACGGTGTGCTCTCGACGTCGCCCAAGAAGCCGTCTGTCCTCTCGACCTCGCCGCGGGGACCTGCGACGTTCCTTCCGACCGACGCACGCAAACCCAAGAACAAGACCTTCGCACAAATTGTCGCCGAAGGAAACGACTCGACGCCTGCTTCGTCGACAGACGTCACCTCTGCGAGCGAGTCTGGCGAGGAAGACGAGTCCGACTCCGAGCCGCAAGATCCGACGATCGACGGCGACGACAAGAAGAAAGACAAGGTGTCGCCGACTTCGAAGGGCGAACACAAGCCGCGCAAGCTCGTCGAGGAGGAGACCAGGGTCGTCGGAAAGGTTTCGGCCGACGTCTGGAAGCTCTACCTCGGCTCGATGGGCGGTCTGTTCTTCTGGTTGTGGTTTGTCGTCGCGTTTGCTGGCGCCAAGCTGGCGGACGTCGCGCAGACGTGGTGGCTCGGAAAGTGGTCCGGAGGTGCGTGTCGGTCCCCCCGTCTTCCCAGAAAGTCGTGCTCACGATGATGCTGCGCAGACGCCGGCCCAGAGCCTGCTCATGGCACCAACTACTATCTTATCCTCTACGCCATCTTATCGGTCTTGGCCGCCTTCGTCGACACAGCTCAGTGGTTTGTCCTTTACGCCGGAACGCTCCGCTCGTCAGCGGTCCTTCACGAGCGACTCTTGCACGCCGTCCTCCGCGCACCCCTCCGCTGGTTCGACAGTCAGGCGCTCGGCAGGATCCAGAACCGCTTCAGCAAGGACCTCGAAGGCATCGACAGCTCGCTGCCCGACAACTTTGGCCGGTCACTCATGTACGGTCTTGGCGTCGTCACGACTCTCGGCGTCGTCGCCTCGTCCGCGCCGACATTCCTGCTCGGCTTCGCCCTCATCTCGGTTCTCTACTACCGCGATGCCCGCCTCTTCCAGACTTCGGCCCGCGAGTTCCGCCGCCTCGACTCCGTCAGCAAGAGTCCGTTGTTCAGCATCTACGGCGAGGCGATCGCCGGTGTCGCTGTCATCCGCGCCTTCGGCAGCAGTGCCCGCTTCATGGCGATGATGCTCGACCGCGCGACAACCAACGTCACCTTCTACTGGTACCTTTGGGGCACGAACGTGAGTCCTCGAGTCCTCGTCAGGCGCCATCGATTAAGCACGAGCTGAGTTGCCTTTCGGTCGGCCTCCGTAGCGCTGGCTGTCGATGCGCTTCTCGCTGTTGAGCGCGACACTCGTCGCCTTGACCGGCTACGTCCTCATCTCGGCGGGCGACAAGGTCGATGCAGCTCTCGCCGGCTTCACTCTCACGTTCGCCCTCAACATTTCGAACGACATCCTCTTCCTCGTCCGGCGCTACACCCAGCTCGAGCTGTCGATGGTCGGCGTCGAGCGGACAAAGGAGTTCAGCGAGATCAAGCAGGAGGTGCGTCGAGCGGGGCTCTCCCGCGTCTCAGCACGGCATACTGACCTTCGCATCGTCGCAGGCCGCCGAGATCGTCGAACCGCGCCCGCCCGCACACTGGCCCACCGGCAACATCGAGGTCAAGAACCTGCACATCCGATACGCGCCCGAACTGCCCGATGTCCTCCACGGCTTGACCTTCTCCGTCAAGGCCGGTGAGAAGATCGGCATCGTCGGATCGACGGGGTGCGGCAAGTCGACGCTCGCGGCATCCTTCTTCCGCTTCGTCGAGGCTCACTCGGGCGCCATTGTTGTCGACGGCATCGACATCTCCAAGATCGGTCTGCTCGACTTGCGTTCGCGTTTGACGATCGTGCCACAAGATCCGGGTGCGTCCAATTATGCGCTTGCATGGGAGCTGCTGGACTGACCTCGTCGCATCGTCAGTCATCCTCTCCGGCACGCTCCGCTCGACGCTCGACATGTTCGAGCAGTACGGTGCGTGCGATCGTCGTCCCGTTCCAGACTCATAACGCATGCTGACCCGCTCCTGCTCCCGCAGATGACGTCGAGATCTTCGACGCCCTCCGCCGCGTCCACCTCATCCGCGAGGAGGAACAACCCGATGAGCAAGAAGCCGGCACGAATCGCTCGGTCTTCTGGAACCTCGACGCTGATGTCGCCGAAGGAGTGCGTCTCGTCTGACTTCTTTCCGGCTCGGACTTACTGACAGTTTTGCGAATGTGTAGGGGAGCAACTATTCGACTGGTCAGCGGCAGCTGTTGTGCATGGCTCGTGCGCTGCTCAAGCGGAACAAGATCCTCCTGCTTGACGAGGCGACGGCTTCGACCGACCATGGTGCGTTTCATGTTCCCCTGCTCGTTCGAGGTTTCCAGCAGCTGACGCTTCTCCTTTGCTCTCAGAAACGGACGAGCTGTGCGTCGCAGGACTTCGAACGCCCGCATCGCCTTCGCTGACTCTCATTTCACCGCTCGCAGCATTACCCAAACCATCCGGCAAGAGTTTGCCGATGCGACGCTCCTCGTCATAGCCCACAGGCTGTGCGTCCTCTCGCTTCCCCGCACTTGCACACCGCTCACTACCGGGTCCCCGCAGCCGCACCATTATCGACTTTGACAAGATCCTCCTCCTCGACAAAGGTAAGCTGATCGAATTCGAGTCGCCCGCCAAGCTCCTCGAAGACCCGACAAGCCGCTTCTACGCTCTCTGCCGCGCGACGGGACGGAAAGAGTTTGCGATACTGAAGAAGATGAGTAAGGGCAAGGCGAGGGTGACGCATAGGCCGAGGAAGGTGCGTAGCGGGTCCCGTCATTTGGTCGTCGCTCTTGAGCAAGCCAGCGCTGACATCCCTCACTCGTGCAGCTCGTGCGCCGCTCGACGGCCAAGGTTTCCAAGGCGCAAGGCTCGAATGGCCAGACGTGAAGTCGTTAGAAGCGTTTCCACTTCCTTGACATGTACATCTTGAAAATCACTTGAAGCTATCGGCGCTTTGCGCTACAATACTTTCCACCGCCGGATTGTGATCAGAGCGGCTGGAGGAGCGCGAGTGGCGGTCGGCCTTTGCGGAGAACAGACGCACGACGATTTCGCTCAAGGGTCTCACCCCTCTCCTCGTCAGCGAGTACCGAGTGCAGACTATGTCGTGAAGTGGCACCGACGATCGACGTCGAGACCGGGAATAGCACTCGTCGGGAGGATCGACTTGTCTGACCCTCTTCGAGCGGGATGTCAAGCGTGGAGGATCTGCTTGCCAGACGAAATGTCACGCAGTGTTCAGACCTTTCACGTGAAATGCGCCGAAAGGCTGACCTTCGGCAGAAGCCCTCGTGCGTTCGGTGGTCTCGAAAGAAGGAGACGGGTCCTGGATGCCCAATCGCCTCCTGCGTCGTGCTTTGGCAAGGGGGCGTCATCCAACGTCTCAGGAGAATCCGCTGTGCTCTCACCTGCGCCGTACCCACCGGAAGGCTCGCAAACGAGCCATCCGTCGACTTGCAAGTCCTCTGAGGCCGCCTCTTCGCCGTCGCTGGGCTTCTTGGGCGCCCGTCCGGTCTTTGCGATGAATTGCTTGGCTAAGTGAATCAGTGCGAGGTCTGCATCCTTGAGACAGGAAGAGGTGCGACACCTCGTCCCGCCCCCGCTCCCGTCCCTCTCCTTCTCTCTCTCCCCGCAATCGCTCTTTCTGGCTGTGACGGTGTCGACGACGTTGCTCAGGGTGCATACGAATCATCTACGTCGAGATCCACCCACTCACGACTTGATCGCGCAGACACCGCTTGACTTTCGCTCCTTCACCTCGGCCGGGCTCTGACATCGCGACCACCGCGCATGAGCGGGTCAGCCACACCACTGTCGCTCTTTACTACGCCTACGAGTACCCTATTGATCGTGAACCACGCCCATACGCCGCCACTCGGTGGGGAATGTTCGAACTGATGAAGGAGACAGGAGCCTCGGGAGGTGGGAGAGCGCGGCCGAACGGCGAGCGAGACGCGCATGACGGGCGAGTCGGATATGATGGAATGTCGTACGATGGAACGAGCGGCCTGCGTGCGGTTGGGGACGAGCATTCGCTGCCTCGACCGCTCGACTTGGTTTTGACGGGTCGTCAGCGGCGAGACTCGCTTACTGGGGCGCGCTCGCATGTGGCAGGCTTCCACGAGCGCAGGGAAAGTGCGCTGGACAGGCGTACGAGCGAGCTGCTCGAGCAGACGGGACTCGCGGATCTCCTCGACGACTCGCTGGGTCACCCCACCATTCGTCCTCCGTCCAGCTCTCTTTCGCCTAGCCATTCAAACTCGTCGGTGTCTTCTACGTACTACGCCACGCTCGCCGGATCGTCCCCGACTACCTCAGCACGCCCAATTCCTCGCTCCCCGCCGAGATCCTCTCGCACTCTCTCTTCCGCCGCTCTCGCCGCCCTCGCCGACTCTCCCGCCCGCCCGCCTCGACCACCGAAGAGCCGTGAACGCCTTCCGAGTCGGGCGTCCATCGCTTTGTCCAGCAACTCTGGTGCAGCAACTGAAGGAGGCGGCGGAACTCCCGACGCCGGTTTCGTCGACTCGGACGCCGCTTTTGCCGTTCGACCAGCCGAATCGCCTTCGCTTGACGAGTCCTCTGCCCTCGCCTTCCCTCGTCTTCGTGCCGGGACTGCCAGCACCGACCGCACCCCCGTACTCTCGACCGCCTCTTCCGCCTCCGTTCGCAACTCGGCCGTCTTCTATTCGTCGTTTGAGGAGGAGGCGGAAGACGATGGCGAGCTCTGGAACGCGGCGACGCCTGCGACAACGATCGACTACTCGTCGCCGGCGTTTCCTTCGACTGGCTCGCCTGCCGTCGACATGCGTGCCGCTTCGCCAGCTTTCAAGCGGGCACGACCCGTCGAGCCGCTCGAGCTCCACCTCGCACCACCCATGACTCCGTCCTCCACAACCGACACGCTCAAAGGCCTCGGTCTCAGCTTCTTCACTGCTTCGGGAGCATCCTCTTCCTCTACCACGGCCTCCTCACCACTCAGCGCCACCGTCCCGCCCATCTTGAACGAAGACGACTTCGATCGCGAGCTCGAGCGGCTGAGCCAGCATGCAAAGAGCTTGCCTAGTCCGTTGCCGGGCGTCTTTGCGAGGTCAGATCCGTCGTTTGCGGGGGTGGCGGACTGGTATGCTCACGGTACGGATGCTGAAGCGTTGACGGCGGATGAGAAGACGCTCGTGGTTGACCAGTCGCGCGCGGCCGGTCCTGTCCCCCCGGTCCCGCCTCTTCCGCCGTATTACCCCTCGACACGCTCTCGCGAACCAAGCGCCGCCTCGCCATTCGCTTCGCCTTCTTCCTGTTCGTCTCTCCTCGAGTTGCCCACTTATCACTCTGCCCCCTCGACCCGCGATTACCTCTCGCCTGTCCCCGGCCTCGGAATCGCTGACGAGACAGACTTTGTCTCGACCACCGACGCAGGCGAGGACGACGATGACGAGGAAGACGAAGCCGACGATTCGTTTGGATTCCAGATCGCCACTCGTCCGCGTCCGGAAGCGTTCAGGAGGACCGAGAAGGCGACGAGTTTGTGGAACGAGGATGTGGCGTGGAGGGGATCGCCTGCGTTGAATGCTACGAACGCGGCAGGACAAGGCGAGAGGGAGAGGGAGGATGTGGTTGATTGGAGCGATGCGCCGGTTGAGAAAAGGGAATTGCCGCGAGGTGAGTGAACAGACGCCCTTCGGCTCACATCTCGTCGTATCGGGATTGCGCTGATTCTCGCGCGCCTCCAATGCACAGAAACAACGCACCTTATTCTCGCCCGCAGCAAGACTCCGTTTCGGATCGCACCCCTCCTGACCAACGCCGTCCCGACGCTCACGCACGGCCTCGTCGTTCTCGACATGCGCAAGTGCGGCCTCTCTGAGATTCCCTCCGCCATCGCCTCATGCTGCTTCCTCCAAGAACTCGACATCTCGGGCAACTTGCTCGCTATGTCGACCCTCCCTTCTTTCCTCGGCACACTTCCCGCCCTCAACGTCCTCCTTGCCGACGAGTGCAACCTCGCGAGCTTGCCGAACTCGCTTTCGCAGCTCACAAGGCTTGATACGCTCTCACTTCGGCGCAATCGGCTCAGGATGATCCCGTCATGGTTGTGCCACCTCACCGCGCTCGAGACGTTCCTTGTCGACGAGAACCCGTTCGTCTGGGAGGTGCAGAACCTCGTGCGACCTTTGCTCGTGGACGCCGGCGTCGAGCGAGGTCACGGGGCACAGACGCCACTCTCGCACGCGCCTTCATCCACCCAGCCAGCGTCGTTCCGCAGTACACCTTCGCCACTCTCGCCTCCTCCCCAATTCGCCGACGCGCGTCCCCCTTCTCCCGCCTCTGCTCTCTCGCACTCCCATTCGTCGACTCCGGCATGGTCCAGCTCGGTCGCCCGTTCGCCCGCCCTCTCGCGCGCCTCGTCCCGCGGCGACCTGAGCGAGTCGCTCGGCAGCCTCATGTTGCGTGAGGATGCGAGTCCGTTGCCCATGCCTTCGCCCGCTTTCGGCCTCAGCGGCGAGAACGGCGCGGAGCCAGTCGAGGCAGACAAGAAGGAGAAGCGGAAGTGGGGTCAGCGGCTGCTGAAGAAGGTGTCGGCCGGACGCTTGCGCTCTTCGTCAAGTGCGTGGAAGCGGCCTGGTGCGCTCGATGCGGAGTCAAGGACGTTCTCGCAGCCCGTCACGCGGGGAGAAGAGTCGGATGCAGAGAAGCAGGTCCCGTCGAGCGGTGGGATGTTTGGCTCGCTCGGACGGAAGACGGTCAAGCGTTCGAAGGGGCCGCCGCAAGTCCCGCGAAATGCGCCGCCCGTCAACAAGCGCAAGTCGTTCCTCCTTCTTGACGCCTTCTCGCCGTCGCCCCCTTCGCCTGGCAGTCCAGCGCTGCACGACCATGCGACCGCTCTCCGCAACGTTCTTGCTTACCTCCGCGACCTCGACGACCTCTCACCTGACGTCTCGCTGCCGGCCATCCCGCTCGATGGCCCTTCACCGCGCCTGCGCCATTCGCCTTCGCTCGGAGTGCTCACACCCGGAAGCTCGCCCCGGCCTGCATCACCCGCCTCGATGCGCCGTGTGCAGAGCACCCGCCGCCTTCCTTCGGCCGGCTCGGTTCGACGAGGCTCATCCGCTCATTTCTCGCAATTCCTCGACAACTCGCCCGATCCGTCCGACCGGTCCTCGTCCATTCTCTCTACGCCAGACTTTGCCGCTTCGAAGGTCAACGACGACCCAGCCAAGCGCGACGCGATCCTTAAGGAGATTGTCGCGACCGAGCAGTCGTACCTACGTGGGCTCGAGGAGCTGTGTGGGATATACGTTGCGAGCGCGAGCCTGCCTGTCAGCAGTAGCATGAACGGTGGTAAGAAGGACACCGTCGTCCCGACTGCCGAACGCAGGGCCGTCTTCGGGAACATCGTATGTTGCGAGCACTCTTCCAGCTCAGGGGCATTCGCTGACCATGCTTCCTTGAGCAGGAAGCGATCCGCGACTTTCACCGCAAGATTCTCCTACCCGACTTGCTGGCGGCTGTTCGCGCGGGCGGCGACTCGACAACATGTGCAGAGAAGGTTGGCGAGGTCTTTGTCGACCACGCCTCCTTCATGAAGTGCGTTCGAGCGACTGCGCGGCTCAGATCTGGGTCACTAATCTCACTCCTTTACCCAGAATCTACTCGGGCTACATCAACGGCTTTGACGATGCCCTCGCCCGCATCCAGAGCTGGGGCGAGAACGGCTCGAGCCGTCCCAGCGCCGGCACCGTGTCTCCTGCGCTCTCATCCCCCCCCCTGTCCTCGTCAACAACGTTCGACACCACTGCTTCGATCGCTCAAAGGCTGTCGTCGAGCCAGCGCAAGCGGATACGAAATTGGCTGAAGGTGCGTTCCAAACTCGCCAGTTCTCTTCGGCGCTTTGCTCACCTGCTCGCGTCTGCAGCGCTGCCGAGCGCACCCATCGCATTCGCAAATCTCGCTCGAGTCGTACCTTCTACTCCCAATTCAGCGGATCCTTCGCTACCGACTCTTGCTCGAGTCGCTCTCATCATGCACACCCGCCCCAATCGACCGCACAGCAGACGCTTTGGCGTCTTCACTCCCGCCCGATTCACTCTTCGCGCCTCATCCAGTCATTGCGCAGGCCGTTACCGAGATGGACGCCGTCGCCACCACGCTCAACGAGAGCAAGCGCGAGAATGAAGGCCGCGCTCAGCTCGTCATGTGGCAGAACCGCCTCGTCACCAAGTTCAAGTCGCCGCTCGTCCAGCCGCACCGCACGCTCCTTCGCAGCGGCTACATCACCCTCGTCCGGTCGGTCAAGCGGTCGACGACGCAGATGGAGCAGTCGCCGCCGAGCTTGTATCGCACAACGAGCGGTCGCCTCCTTGAACAGTCAGAGCCAGTGGCGACGCTGTTTCAGGACACGAAGCAGGTCGAGCTGGTGCGCATGAGTTCCTTTCTTGCCCGCTGCTATCGCTGACCTTCTCTGTCCTGCAGATCGCGCTGCTGTGCACCGACCTGCTGGTCCTGTGCCGGAGACCGCCGCCGCCGTTCGACGCAGACCGGAACTCGCCGGTCGAGCTCTACACCGTCTTGCGGCTCAACAGCGCGCGCAGCACTCCCTTCGGCAGCTCTGGGCGGAGCGAGCCTCCTGCTAGCGTCTGCGGCGCTGACGATCGTGCGTGGTCAGCTATTCTTGTCGTTTCGCACGCATTGACAGTCTCCTCGCAGTCCTCCGCGTCAAGATCGGCGACAAGGCGATCTGCTACTTCCGCTGCGTGCCCGATAACGCCTCGAAGAACCGCAAGGAGGCGTCCGCCTGGGCGAACGCGATCAATGTCCAGTGGGAGGTGAACACCTAGTCCCCCTCGATTTACAGACACTCTTCTCTTTCTCACGACGTAGCTTAACGACTACCCTTTCTCACGCGCCTTTATTCCCCTTCCTCCGTCGGTTACCCTTCGCTCTTGGTCTGGTCTTGGTATATTCCCATCCGCTCTGGTTCAGCGATCCTTACCGCATACCTCGCAAAATCTCGCAACGCAAATTGTCGTCTCACCTCACGTTCGCGCTGGATACTGACGACTTCTGTGCACAACTCAATACGAAAGCTTCTTTCATTCGTGAGGCGGAGCTTGATGATCTTCCTTAGGCTGGACCGGGCAGGCCGAGCGGCTTGCGCAGGCGGGCGGCGATTTCGAGGAAGCGCGTGTCGGACTCGGCCGTGAGCAAGCCGTGGCGCATGAAGAAGTCGAGAAGGACGCTGCCGACAGTGAGTCAGTTCGTGCGAGAAGGACATGCGAGGAACCGGAACGCACATGGCGCAGTTGGGCTTGAACTCGCCGCCGACCATGCGGAGGACGACCTCTTCGAGCGAGAGGAGCTCAAAGCTCTCGACCTCGCCGTCGGCGGGGTTGGTCGTCGGGATGACCTTGCGTTCGCCGTCGGCGAGGTTGTCCGGGTCCGGCAGCTCGAGGTCGTAGACGTATTGCACCTCAGGCTGGAGCCAGCCCCAGTCCGTGCGATAGTGATATGTGACGACGCCGGCTTGTCGGAGACGAGGCGCGACCCATGCCGGGTCGAGGGACGCTTCTTCCCAGCATTCGCGGACGATCGAATGACGAGGCGTATCGCCTGCTGTGATGCCGCCTGCGACGGTGTTGTCGAGGTATGATGGCCAGCTGCGAGCGCTAAGGCGTCAGTGGGGTGCGAAACGAGCGAATGGTCAGCGAGACTCACGTCGGCTTGGTTGCTGCGCGACGGGGGACCCAGAAGCGCAGGGGCTTGCCGTTGCCGCCAACGTAGGCTGTGCGGCAGTCAAGAGCGACTGAGTCAGCTAAGTGCATCTGGGAGGACCATCCTGCTAAAAGCGACTCCTCACGCACCAGTCAGGTGCACCCCAAACGTCGGCACGCCAAACAACGAGCAAGCGCAGCGCTCCATCCTGAACGCCTCGTTCGAGCCCGGCAGAGGATTCGTGAGAGGCTCGTCGTCGTCGTCGTCAGAAGAGACGGAGGGGAACTTGGAGGGAACGGGAGGAGAAGGAGCGTAGATCGTGTACTCCTCGTCGCGCCAGCCTGTGCAAGAGACGGCATCGTGGAGTTATGTCAGCGCTCGTAGCACATTGGTCGTGAGCGACAATGGCATCGCCGGGCAACACGCACCGCCGAGGCACTCCTCGAACATGCCCTTCGCCTTCCAACCCCTCACGACGCGGTCCATATGCTCCTTCCTGACCTCGGCTCCCTCCTCATTGACCCAATCCTCAAATGCGACGGCCCAGGGCCCCGTTCCCCCCCGTCCGCCTAGCTCAGCCCTCCTCAGACCATCCAAGACCTCCTGCAACCTTACGCCTCCCTCGCCCGCGAATTCCTCGTGCATGCTTGGCCGACGACTCCCGTTCGCGCTTGCACTGTCTCTCCGCACGCTTGAGCGGCGCCGCGGAGTGCGAGGAGGCTCGATTTGGTCCGCGGGGTAGTGGATCGGAGGCTGGAACGCCCAGACTGGCTTGCAACTCATGCGGAGGAGGGAAAGGTTGTCGTCGATCAATGCGCGGACGATCGAGGGGCGCAGGAAACCGATGGGCTGGGAGAAGAGGGCAGAGCTGGGAGTTCGGGACGTGGCAGGAGAGAAAGCGGCGGGTGTCGAGGGGCCGGACGAGGACGAGTCGAGCGGGGTCAGGCGGGAGAAGGACGGGCGGGTGAGGGACGCTGCGCCAGAAGAGCGACGGCGTGCGGGCGTGCCGGGCGGCGCGGCCGGGAGAGCAACGAAGAACGGCGCGAGAAATTCGGCGTCGAGCTCCTGCTTGGTCGGCTTGCGCCTTCCTGCACCCGACGTCGTCGTCGACGCCTCCTCCTCATCGTCGTCGTCCGCGAGCGCCGAGTCCTGCGCCTCTTGCTCTTCGGGCATGAAGCGGCTCGCGACAGACGCCTTGGCAGCCCACTCTTCCCGCCGCTTCTTGCAGCTGATGCCATCCCAAGGCCCTTGGACAGGGAGGGCGACGTTGTCTGCCGCGTCGACGAGCGGGAGGAGCGTGTAGACGCCGGGAGGGAGAGGGAGGAGTTGCGACGGCGGAGGCGAAGAGAACTCGAGGAAGGGGTCGTCTGGCGACCGCGGGCGGGGTGGAGGCGAGTCCATCGTGGGTCTGCGTGTCTTTGGAAGTCGTCAGCGCGTCTGCCAGCCCACGCAAAGCGTGTTGGTGCAGGGTGCACCTCGTCGGCCAAGTCGGGCGACGCGACAGAGCAGCGACAAAGCCTTCCGTGCCGCAAGAAAGGATCGCATCGGGCTCGCGAATTTCCCAAGAGTGTGCGCCCACAGCGCCCACAGCGTCCACCCTTCCCACGCCCTGCATCTCGGCCATTGCCCTCCCAGGCTCAAGACGCCCAACACTTGTTCCTCCTCGCGTTCCAAGCAGCGCGGCAGCGTGGGACCGGCTCAGAGATGCTGCACGAACCTTGCGAGAGCGTCGGCGCGTGCAGGTGAGGCGCACGGCGGTGTGCAAGCGGAGAGAGGGACTGGTCACAGCGAGACGAAGTGGGGGGCGAGGGACGTCCCGGTGACGGCGAGTCTGACGCGACTGGACAGCGTGCACAGACGCTCTCAGTCGCACAGATGGCTGGGGGACGCGGGGCAGGCCAAGCGGAGCAGACGAACGAGCCAGACAGCGACGACAGCGACGACGGCGACTCTCGTCGACTCTGCCGTCCGGACCGCCTCGAACGCGAGTAAGCCACGTCCTTCCATCATCTGGAGCACCGTGTGCACCTACCGCCCCTCGGTAGCCGTGCCCGCCGGTCCTACAACGGCTACCTTGGTCCGCTGGAGCCCAAACGCCTCGTTCATGACATCCAGGTCGCGCGCCATCGTCTGCAACGTGCGTGTAAGGTGGTCAATTCCGGACTGCTGAGAGCCGAGGATCTGCGGGGCGTGCGTTGTCAGTCACTGGCGAGAGAGAGGGTTCTGAGCACGCGCACCTCGAGGATCTTCCGCAGGCCTTCCTCGTCTGCGACCGCCCAACCAGCCCCGTCCTCCTCTCCATTTGCACCCTGGGCAATCCCCTTCCTTGTCTTGACCGCCCCCACACCAGCCCACAACCCCCCCATCCTCGCGTTAACGCGCTCCACCTCGCCCTTGACTTGTCCCTCCAACTCGACGCGCAACTCATCCTCGTCCATCCTGATCCCCGCATTCCGAGCCGGACTCAGCGCGCTTGCTTTCGCCACGAGCGCATTGAGGCGCGCAGCGAGGGCGACGGCGTTTTGGCGTGCGCGAAGCGTGCGGAGAGAGGTCGTGAGCGAGTGCGAGGACGAGAGCGAGTCGAGGTGCGTGTGGATTTCGGAGAGGAGCGCTTGGTGTTGGCTGTTCAGGCGTTGCTGGAGGTCCAGTCGCGTCTGCAGCGAGGGGAAGCCGAGTGCCAGGGCCGGGATCAACCTGCGTGAGCAAAGAGCAGCGCAAGATCAGTTCGGTTCCCTCTCAAGGCCATCCGATTGAATTCGACCACGCGCGGTGACTCACTTCTCCGGCTCGGGATTCTCCCGCCTCGCCCTCTCCCACTCGTCCCTCCTCGCGCCTTCAACCGGCCTCGAATACATCCCCACGCTCTGTCCTGCCGGTACTTCGTTATAAAAGTACGCCTGAAACCTGCACTTGAGGCTCGACGGATCCCATGCGTCTTTGAGCGCCGACAAGCGCGATTCGATGCTGGGCTCGTTCGGGTTCGTAGAGAGCGGGTCGCCGAGTTTGGGGATTGGGGCGGAGAGAGCGGAGGGTTGTGCAGTGGTGGACGAGCCGAGAAGCGGGTTGGACGAGCCGAAGAGGGAGGAAGACGCGGCAGGTTTGGGACCGAAGAGCGAGGCGGAAGCGGCACTTTGCGACTGGCCGAATAGCGAGGGGGTCTGTTGCTGCTGCTGCTGTTGCTGCTGCTGCGGCGTCGAGCCCATCAGTCCGCCCGTCGCAGACGCCGACGTGCTCCCAAAGAGTCCTCCTCCTGCCGCCGGCTGCTGCTGCTGCGTCGTCGTCGAGCCAAACAGCCCACCAGTTGTACCAGCCGCCGGTTTCGCACCAAACAATCCGCCCGTCGTTCCCGCGTTCGTCGAGCCAAACAACCCGCCCGTGGGGGGTGCCGCACTGCCTGCCGCAGGAGCCGTTGAGCCGAACAGTCCGCCGCCCGTCGCGGGTGCTTGCGAAGTGGTAGTCGAGCCAAAGAGACCGCCGCCCGCGCCGCTTGTTGCGGGGGCAGAACCGAAGAGGCCGCCCCATGGCGCGGCTGTAGAGGCGGCGGGCGTCGTGGTCGAGCCAAAGAGGGAGGGGGTCGCGCTGGTTGCTGATGCGGTGGACGTGGCGGGTGCGCCAAAGCCTGCGGGCAAGAGATCAGCACGGTTGTTCGAGAAAGAGAGTGTCCGAACGTACTGAAAGTCGGGGCGGAAGTTGCGGGTTTGGGCGCCGTTGAGCCTGCAGGTGGGGGTAGAGTGAGTGTCGTGAATCTATCCTGCGTGAATCAGTCAATCGCACCGAATGAAAAGGTGGCCATGGCGAGAATCGTCTATTGTTCGGCTCTGCGAGAGGGGCGAGGAGGTTAGCAACGCAGCTCGATACTGGCCCAGTGGCTCTCACAATGCTGATGGTGCAAAACGCTTGAACGCGCTCCTTGCATGCTATATGCGAGCGCTATCCGACCTCCCAGAGTCGAGGAGAAGTGGATATGGTCTCGTCAAGCCGTGACGAGCTAGAACGCAGAGTCGACAGCGCCGTAGCCCGCCTATTTGTCGTTGCCGGTCCTGCCTCGCCTCTGCAACTGCGGTGCAGCAACTTGACGCCTGATGAGGAGGGGTGGACCATGTCGTCCTCCTGCTTTAGAACCGCCGTTGGAGCATCGTGATCAAGCGGAACCCCAGCAAAGTCATCCATAGTCTGCCTCGCGTACCCCCGTCCTCCCTCGCGTCGTCGCCGGTCCTCGACGTCCCTCAACTCGACGACGAGCGATGAACTCACCGTCCGACCTCGTTCCACTGCCTGGGCGTCTAGTTGGAGCTCGAGTGTGTAGCAAGAGGCGTAAAGAAGCACGGGCAAAGCTCCACAGACAGCTCGGAGAGACGCGGCGTAGTGGACGACTCCGAAGCGTTCTCACTCGCTTGTCTCCCCTCGACCTCCGCCCTTCAGTCTCCCAGAAGACTTGCTCGACGGCTGCAATACTCGTGACAGATGCGGAAGGAGTCGTATGACCCATTCCAACCGAGCCGTGCGGTCAACGGCACTGTTCTTGCTTCCCGTCCGGACGTCCTCTCAACGGTCCTCGAACAATGCCGGAAGGCAAGTGGGCCATCACATGGACTATGACGCACAAGCAAACAAGCGCTGCTGTATATCAGGAGCGAGGGAAAGCAACAAACAGCACCCTAGACCCCGACACGCATGCCGGTTCACAGGCCTTACCGCCCCGTCTTGTCTCTCGACCCGCGATGCTCTCCCGCATGACCCCCTCGCGTGCCTCAACCTCCGCATCCGCGGAGGACTCGAGAGCTTGCGTCCAGGCTGAGCCTGATCTTGAGACGGTTGAAGAGGAGGAGGAGGTCAATGGAGTTTTCGGCGCGCACGGTGGAAAGGACACAGTCAACTATCGCACGTGCCTCCCAGCACGTCGCTCTGAGCTACTCTGTGCAGCGTAGAAACCGACGGAGTTCCCGCGTGCAAACAGGGTCGGCTGGATCTCGACGTCCGTCTTGCTCGCCAACATGCATATCGGTGTCCGCATGCTGTCAGCTGTTATCATCACATCGTCAACCTTCACAGCGCACTTGTCTCTTCGTAGGCCCTTCCCGTCGGTGGTCAATGTTCTCAGACTCGTACCCGGCTTGATTTTTTCCTGGTCATCTCCGGCATGATCGCCTGGGTACACCCGCCGGCCGCTTCTTGCTCTGCCACCTCAACTTTTCACCGATTTACCGCTGCCGTCACTGCAGTCCGCCTTCTCGATGTGCTGGTTCGAGCGCAACCGCCCGCCTCGGCATAGCCCTCAACGTCCTCGTCCCAATCCTTGCGACTTTCCTCCTCACCGGCTGGACGTATGGCTCGGCGCTGTCGATTTGGGACCCGTAGAGAGAGCGGCTGTGTCAACAAGTCGGGGTTGATGTAGGGCATCGAGACGGGGTGACGCGAGCTGTGTGGCGTTAGAATAGCGAAGGGCAATGGAGTGGATCGCTCGCAGCGTCGAGCGCAGCGTCGGCTGTCTCTGAGAGTGGTCGTGTTGGACCGAGGAAGCGCCACATGGACTTGGCCTTTGGAGAGGGGAGAGCGAAAGCGAGAAAGAAGGTCTCGAGGTCGCAGACGAGTCCACCCGACATCGCGCAGCAGCGGCAAGATTAGCTGTTCGCGCAAGCTCCTTAAGCCCAGGACGCCCCTCTTCCAGCCATGCCAGACTCCCAACAGTGCCCGTTCCAGCTGTCGACTTCATCGTTCACCTTGGGGTGGAGGCCGAGCAGGCGTCGTCCGCAATGCGCAGGTACGGCTGGAGCTTGGCGTGCAGGGTCGAGAGCACAGTAACATCGTCCCAGGACGACTAGCGAGCCAGTCCGAGCGGTGTAAGCGTTCAGTGATGAAGTATCACTAGCCAAGTTCGAGCTCGCGGGAATTGGGCGTGCACACCCTCCTCCAAACGCTTGTGCTGGCCGCCGGACACGTTGAAGCCGCTCTGCTAGACCCGTTCGAACTGCCCGGATCGTCCCGCGGTCGCCCCGTCTCGCCAGTCTCGCTCCTCGTCCATCGCGCTCTCCGAACAAGATGTGCGTCCATTCTCGCTGGCTGGATGCTCGGGCGGACTCTCAAGGACATCGGGGCATTACTGACGTTGATGGATCAACGCAGGCCCAAGTCCGGCAAGCACAAGAAGGAGCGCGCCGCCGACTTTACCGTGAGTTCGCCTAGAGGGTCTTCGTCCTCGCGCCGGGCGACTTTGGGCAGACGTTGGGTGCAGCGGGACGAGGGGTACTGTCCGTTTGGGCGGTTCGGGCGGTTCGGGCAGCCGTCGGGACTCGGGAGCTCAACTCACGGTCGCGAGGAGTCTCCGGAGGATGGTGTCTCGCTCTGCAAAGTTGGCACGCGGACGAGATGCACGTGATTGCCTCGTTAGGAGCTGGAGACGACAACAAGGCTTTCGGGGCATGTGGGCGGAGCACAGTGTGGATGGCGAGCCGGAGCGCAGCTGACCTTTTCCTCATTCGCACCCCGCAGAAAGCCAAGCTCAAGCTCGGCAAGGGCAAGCAGGTCGCCAACAATGCGACCAACACCTCCTTCACCGCCAAGTGTGCGTCCATCTCAATCTTACGCGAAGTGCACCAATTGACGAACACTTTCGCGCAGCCATCGCCCTCCCGAATCAGTCGCTCTCCGAGGCGCCCAAATCCGCCCCGACATCGCGGCGCAACCTCACCCTCCCCGAACTCTTGATCCAAACGCGCCACTACTCCGTCCCCGTCAAGCGCGAAGCCCTCGTCGAGATCCACCAGCTCCTCCTCTCCCACCCGTTTCTCCTCCAGCAACACCTCCTGCCGCTTGCGAACTCGCTTGCGCATCTCGTGGGTGATGCGAGCGGGAGCGTCAGGGCGGAGGTGAGGAAGGTCCTGGAGCATATCGCCGAGGTCCTCCCGCGGACGAGCTTCGTACCTATCTCAAACACGCTCGTCTTGTTCACCCTCTCGGCGTTGTCGTCGCTCGACGACCCTGTACGTATCGACGCTCTCAAGGTCATCGACATCCTCCTCGCCACGATCCCCGACGACCTCGTCCGCGGAATCGACCCGTCTCGGCCAATTCCGTCCTCCTCCAGCTCATCAACCTTTGCACCTGACGCCTCGGCCTCCTCTTCCTCATCCGACTCCTCCACTTCCGGCTCTCGCATCCTCGAGTCCCTCCTCTCGCTCCTCAAGATCCGTCTCTCCTCCTTAGCCTCTACCGCAATTGCAACCGATCTCTCGCCCGAAGCGCGTCTTAAAGTCCTCGGTACCCTCGAACGAGTCTTACGCGTTGTCGGGCGGAAGGAGCGAGGAGTAGGAGCGGAGGAGCCGTGGTATCTTAGGCGCGCGTTCGATTCGGAGCCGGCGTATGCGGACTTTTTGGCGGGCTTTGTCGGGACGGGGAGGCGGAGTCGGAGGGTGGTCAGAGTTCGGGAGGAGATGGAGGGCGTGCAGGTTGAGTCGTTCGATGCGGCTTTCGGCGTTGGTGACGCAGCACTGGGGTTGAGCGAGTGTGGGGTGTTCACTCCGCCTGCGACGCCGACCGCGTCGACTTCCGCCTTTACCTCCGCGCATCCGACTCTCCTCTCGCTCCTCCACCCGACCCTCCTCTCCTCCTTCCTCGACTCGGCACCCACAGCCTTCACTCCAACTTCCGTCGCCTCGACTTCGACCGGCCCAACACACCACCTCGGCACCGTCTCCTCTGTCCTCTCCATCTCTCGCATACTCTTCACGCGCGAGCTTGCCTCCCCCACCTCGTTTTCCGCCGGGCCGGCACGCAAGATGCTCCTTGCGCTCCTCACGCACGCGAGTCCCTACTTCCCCTTCGGTTCATCCGACGCGCTCTCTGCTGCCGCAGGTGCGGGCTCGAAGAAGCGGCAACAAGCGGACGAGGAGCACTTCAGGGAGATGAACCTTGCGTTTGCAGAGTTGAGCAGTTTGTTGGTCCTTACCTCTGCGGGCGCGGGGAGGAGTGCGAGGGAGAAGGGAAAGGGAAAGGGGAAGCGAGGGGAGAAGGAGCGCGAGAAGGAGGAGAGGGTCGAGGAGGTCGTGCTTGAGCGGGTGCAGGAGTGGGTTGTTGCAGCGTTGAGGGGCGAGGTGCGTCCCACGTCCCGCGTCCCGCGTCTGACTTCTCTCCTCTTTTCGCTAACGCATCGCTCGCCACGCCGTGCAGCTCACCACCCCCGCCTCACCGCTCGGCCAGCCCCTCACCCCTTCACACTTCATCTCCCTCACGCCCACCCTCTGGGCTCTCCTCAACCAGCCCTCCTCGGCCCGCGCGAACGAGGTATGGAACGCAGCGGTCGAGTATGCGATCAAGAGTGGGGTCAACGCGGGTGAGGGAGAGACGAAGGGCGTGGCGAAAAAATTGGCAGGGGAATTCGTGGCGAGGGGAGTGGTGGTGCGTCCGCGATCTTGCTCTTCGGCGCTCGTCTGGCTCGCAGGTCTTGCGACGATGCTGACTCTAAACGCGTGACGCCGAGCTCGCAGATCCACTCCTCCCCGTCCTACAACGCTCCCTTCTCCCTCCCCAGCACACCCGCCTTCCCCTCCTCGCTCTTGAATCCGAACGCCAGGGACTTCAAAGCAAACGGCGCCGCACGATGGATCGCCGGACTGCCGAAGTGGTTGTGGGAGTGCGGGCAGCAAGGTGAGACGAGGGAGGAGGATATGGAGGTGAGTCAGCGCTGCTCTCGCTTGATTCGCCTTCTTTGGATGTCCTTGGCTCGACTATCGCTGTGATTCACCGCCCGTGCGGTGTGTGGCCCTCGCTGATCCGCTTCCCTCGTCGTCGCAGTTCATCCTCATCGTCCTGCTCAAGCTCTTGCAGCAAAGCTCGTCCGGTCCCGTACCTCCAGACGTGCGCTCATAAGATGCTCTGTCTGTCTTTTGCAAGCGTTGACTGTCCAAGTACCACGCCCGCAGGCCCTCCTCTCCCTCGCGCCCGTTCTTGCGCCCTTCTTCTACCTCTCCCACCCAACGCGCGGCCCAATACCCGGCCCAATCACCAAGCTTCCGGCGACAAGCGAAGTGCGGAAGAAGGCGCTCGAGGTTGCCTGGTGGATGGAGCGAATCGCGGACGAGGAGTCGAGCGAGGCTGCCAAGGAGGGGGTTGTGGCGTTGAGGGTTGCGGCGGCCAGGGCAGCGGCGTAGAGGATGTCGTTGGTGTGTCGATGGACAATGAACGAAGCCTGTTGATCTCGTCTCTGCGGTTTGTGCGAGTTGCCGGCGTGAGGGAGGAGAGCCGTCCCTTCGTCGCTTCTTTTGCTGCGAATTGAAGTCCGTGCGCTATCCCACGTCGTCACGGATTGTGCAGACAGCCAACGCACGCACCTCGCCGCTGTCGTCGCGAGCCCTTCCTCGTCGTCGCCGCCTCTCACACTCTTCGACATCTCGCTTGCGTCTCTCCCGGTGGTCTACCCGCTGCGATGACGAGCATCTCGAGCTACTCAACGCGGTCTCGCGCACCGCCCAATCCGCTCGCCACCAACCCGGACTGGGTCCACGCGTGAGCTCCTCATCGAACGCTCGTGCGAACACGCCTCGCTGAGCGCGCTGATCGCGCTGACCGCTTCGGTACCCTCTGTCGGATACACAGACGGTTTGAACGGGCGGTCGACATCATCCAGAGGTGCGCGCACTTGCTTTCGAGCCATCGTCGCCGTGTTGTTCCTCCCGAGGGCACCACCTCTCGTTCAGCTCCTCGTAGAGTGCCGACCAGCGCTTTCTGTATGCGCACAGCCTGCCAAAGAGCGGTCCGATCCAGACCAGCTACGAGCAGAAACTCACGCTGTACAGGTGCGTCCGCTCGACGTCTCACGCTCATTTGTGCGGAGCTGGGAGTGTTAACGCCCTTCCTTTCGTTCGCAGCGTGTACAAGCAGGGTGCGCTCGTGGAGATCGTGGCAGTGAGGGCCTGGGCTGACGGTCTCGAGCTCACGCAGCTACCGAGGGCGATCTCAAGTCTTCGCGACCGGGCATGCTCGACATCCTGGGGCGAGCAAAATGGTGCGTCCGAGCGACAGAGGCTGCCAGGTGTTGCACCCACGCCGGGCACTGCGCTGATACCTTTCGGCTTTGCTTGGGAAACACAGGGACGCATGGAACAAGCGAAAGGGGATGAGCCAGCTCGAGGCAGAGCGGCTGTACGTCGAGGCGTTGCTGCAGGTGCGTTGCCGGACTCTCACATTGCCCGCGAATGTTCCTTTCGGTCAGAACGCGAGTTCATTGGCAGGGACTGCTCCACAGATACTGCGCAGCTTCTCAGACCGGACGCAAGCGGTCGAGTTGTTGCGCGAGCTAGAACATTTCGAGATGAATATACCGGGAGGAGCTGGTGCGGGAGCAAAGCCGCGGAGACGAGGTGCGTCGCGCGAGGCGCTGCGAGTGTTGGTGCGGCTTTTCTGAAGGAAGCTCACGATCTTCGTTGTTTCGGTGTACGCAGCCTCGACATCGGCGACAGACACAAGCTCTGATTCGTCCTCTACTGTATCATACGACGACCGACGACCCGCTGCCGCACCGTCCGCCTCAGCTTCCCGCACGATGCCGCCTCCTCCCGTCCCTCCCTCACAATCCGCTCGACAAAGTCCCTCCCGCCAACCCAGCCGCCTTGCCCCGCCCTCCATCTCTGGCTCGCACTACTCTCGCCTGACGCCAGAACAAGCCGCGCCCCCTTTGCCGGGCTACGGTCCGCCTCGAACGCGCGCAGACCCAGTCCGACGACGACCAGTCCCTGATGACGCGTACTCGACAGGGTCGTCATACGACTCGGCGTCGGAGGAAGAGGCGTACACGCGCCGAGCGAGCGAGTACCACCCTGCGCCAGCGTCGCTTAGCACGAGACCACCGCCGCGTCCGCGCCATGTTGCCTCCTCGATCCGCTCGAACGCAGGCTCGACACCCGTCCCTCGCTCGGCGGTTTCTTCCATTGCTGCAGGCGCGTCGCTCGCGGCTGGGACGCCCTCCCTCCCCCTCACAGCCTCGAACCTGCGCGCCGTCTCTGTTCCTCCGCCTTCTCTTCCACCTCCTTCGCCCGCACCCGTCCAAGCCCCACCGTCCGTTGCACAATCACCACCAGGTCTTGACGCCGCGCTCGAGCGGATCCAAGTCTCGCTTACGGCATTACATGAGCGTCTCTCGCTCCTCGAAGAACACACCGATCCTTCGCCTGCTTTGCCCTCCACCGGTCCGGGACCGCTCGGGCTTTTGAAGGAGACGGTTAACCGGCTGCTGGTGATGGTCGCACTACGCCGAAACGCCTCACTCCCTCCCTCTTCCTCCTCGGCCGGCCTTGCACTCCGCACCCGCTCCACCTCCTTGCAGACATCCTTTTTCGCCCTCGTCTTCCGCCTCTTCGGCGCGGTCGCTTCCTCCGCACGACGCGCAGCGGGTGACTTGGCGGTTGTCTTCGCGGTTGCGGTATTGATTGGGCGGTTGAGAGGGGTAGATGTGGTCGGGTTGGTTGTGAGGCGGTATCTGGAGCCGGGTGCAGGTGGTGCAGGGGAAAGGAGGAGGGTGGGTGGGGTGTAGCGAGTGGGCAAGGGACCGGGATCAGCATCGGCTGAAACACCGGTTGTTATCTCTGCTCTGGTGTGGTAGCAAAAGGTGGTGTAAGGCTCACGCCTCACTCACTCCCATCTCAATAGCGGAGGTTGGCGGTGACGGGTGGAGTTAAGCGGTCAGAGCGGAGTTAGGCGGCCAGAGGTGGAGGTTGGCGGAAGG